>JAPXVT010000028.1:14783670-14800717 GCA_029823135.1 Acanthurus reversus
ATTTGAACCCTGCTTTTTGTCCATAGTTGTTTCTTATAGTATTAGCTGGGATTGGGAAGAAATTAAAAAGGCTAAAAAAGCCTTGCAGCTTTTTTTTTTTGTTGAAAGGATGGAAGCTCATTACGGAAAAACAGACTGAACCTTGACTGCCCACGCCATTCATTTGGGGAGGCATGAGGCTCATTATCCTTTTGGAAAGACTACAGGTCAGGGCACCACAACCTGCCCTCTGCAATCACCACAGCAACAAGACCCACAGAACTCAGAGGTGACGTTACACGGCACATTACGGTCTTTTGTTGTTATCTCAGCCAATGAGCCAAGAGAAGGAGGGAAGGATGAGATGAGAAGATGCGACAGCCGCCACTCACTATGAACTCGGGTGATTGATGGTGGTAATGCAGTCAGTTTAGGGACTTCTTAAAGTAATGTCCTTGCAGGCGCTGACTTGGTGTAATATCTCACAGCTATATGAACTTGGGTAAGAAACAAAAGTAAAAAAAAAGGTTTGATAAATGCCTGTATATTTTACCTTCAGCATGTAATCAAATAATAATTACTGTATATACGTTTTCCATCTTTCTTAGGTCATATAACATTTAATTAAAAAAAGTAAAAGTCAAATGTGAATAAAAACAGCATGCAGTTGTTTGATGACCAACTCTGACTACTGACAGTGATTTTGGTATGTCTTCCTGAGCTCATGTAATAATGTCATTTATACAGTCTCGCATTTCACCTGCTTGTGAGCAGCTGATCTTTCAGGGATGCCCCTTTCATTCCCACCCAGATACAATCACCTGTTACCTATGAACTTGTTTACCTGAGAATTATTCTGAACAGGTACTTTTGAGCATTTCACAACATTTACAGTCTTTTGCTGCCCATCACAACTTGTTTGAAACATGTTGCTGGAAACAAATTTACAATAAAGAATATTTATTTTTAAAAATCAATAAGGTTGATAAGGTTTAACATTTAATGCATTGACTTTATACTATTGTCAGGTGAATATATGTAAGAACAAAACAAAACAACAACAAAAAAATAAACGACTAGCCAATAATTAATTCTGTCTTATTTGTGTTTATCCTAACTTAATTTTTGTGGAGTTAGAGGCCCACAGAGGAAGCTGGTATCATTGTTTGTTTTGTTGACAGAAGACATTTTTTGCTGTTGATTGCACCCTGGATGCTTCATTCACTTTAAATCCTCTGGAACAACAACAAAATGAAAGGTAAATCAATGTGAAAGAAATAAAAGCCAGAACAGCTCGTTGGTTCTCATATGTTAACTGATATGCCAATACAGAGATTTCTTAACACACCACCAGAAGTGCTGTTCGAAATTCTCCCTATTTACATGATCCCTGCAGTCAGATAGCCCATGCTATGGGTATGTATCAAAGAGCCTGAGCAGAGTTAGTTACAAAAAGCACATAAAGGACCCAGACTCCAGACTACTTCAGGGTTCTCGTCTCTGTGGAGCTCTACTTTGTGAGCATGTTTATGACTGTAATGGGTGTGAGAGGCCTGATAATGCTCCCGAGAGTCTCACCCACACACTGAAGAACTTAATATTATGGCCATACAGATGATGAAACGAAATATTGTAATGGACAGGCTGCAAGGTCTTTATAATCTACCTGCCAAAACACATTCTGAGTCTGGCCTTCAGAGTCACCCTGCTCCTCCACTCCACATGAACATGCCACGTGTCATGATGAGGAGGCAGCAGAGCTTGCATGCCCCTCTCACGTCCACCATCTTCCAGTAAACCGACAGCCAGTTGTTACCAGCTTTGCCCGTAACTCATGTACAGATAGTGAAAGGCTGAATGATTATTTGCTCTTCATGTTTTCACTGATATGCTAATGCACAGGCTCTCCTGAATCCCACTAGACAGCAAAGTTGTTTTGTTATATACAGTACGAGGTTTTAACGTGCAGTTAACACTGACTCTGCATTTTATGGGCTTCAAAAGCTTCATTTACGAGAGTTACTCATCCATGAACTTTACCACAATATTAGTCCAATCTTTAACTGGAGGGGCACTCAGAGAGCGCAGACATCCACAGGGGCCAACAGTCCAGTCTTTTGTAATATGCAAATCTGCAAGTGAACCACTATATACGCCTGGATACATTTCCAAATGCATGTGAGTACTGTAGCTAGTCATATAATATTTTTTTATTCATGCTTCCATAGGCACATCTTAGTTTTAGAAAACAGAAAATCTCTTAAAAGCTGCTGTTGTTGTTTCTGAACAAACCTTTGTGCCTTCATCACATTCAGGGCTGTTGCATAAGAAACCACCAGTAGCTGCCAGTGGTTCCTCATAGGTTGCTGATTGGTTCAAATCACTGTGGTTTGCCCACTGGCAAGATGGATACTTAGGTCAAGTGATCTCAAGCAATCTTGTGATCTTGCAAATCCAACCTCCTTAAAGGGTAAATTTACTCTGCCAAGGCCAAATGCCCTGTATCACAATGTTATCATTGCTAACAAAAGTGAAAAATAACCAGTGTGTCTGCCCTGTTTGGAATTGAATTGGTTCTTTCTTGGCTCATTGCCCTTTTAACAAGTTTCATGAAAATCGGGCCAGTAGTTTTTATAAAATCCACTGGAAAAGAGCAAACAAACAAACCAAATCCAAGGCATAACCACTGTGGTGCCGGTTATAAAACAGAGAAAAACATATCTTCAGTGATGAGGATTGAGCACTATATTTTTCTGTTACTCTAGCAACACTGTTTTTTTCATATTTTACCTGTCTTCTGTCCTTGGGTTAAACAAATCAGTTGCAGGATTTGGCCACGGGCACCAGCTGTTTTTATCTGCTGGTTGCTAGTGGAAATAATGGCACTTGGACTCAAGGGCTCTTTCTTAGCCTTGATAGAGCTAGCTATCTATTCTGAGCCTCTTGGGTCTTTCTATACTCCTGCTAACAGCATGGCCACTATTTGCCCTTATCACTAACCCCAACATGGTCCCCTCTTTGAGCCTGGCTCAAGGGAAAGGGAGGAAGGGAAATGGTGGTTTGGATCATGTTTATGATTCCCGCTCTTGCTGCCCTTTCCTGCTCCCCACCCTCCCACTCCCTGAATCCTATGGCTGACTGATAATGAAACAAAGCTGCTGTCCACTCATCTGTGTGTGTGTGTCACGTGTTCTGCTCGAAGCCCCCCTCAGTTATGGTGAATCATCTGCGACAGAGTAAGTGGAGCACACGGTCACTCTGCCCCCTGGCTCCGCCTCGCCAGTGCCAGTGCTGAATCCATCGCCTGCCCAGGGAGAGTAAAGCGAGGGCAGGGAAGACTTTGCTGAGATCTCCCCTCCCTCTCCCCCCTGCAGCTCACGGAGATCGAGCCTGCATGGGTGGCCCTGTCTGAGACTGTTTGCTCTTAATTGAGTTGCTCACTCAGCCACTGGCCCTGGGGGACACCTCTGTGTCACTTCCTATGATTAACCCAAATTTCATTCATCGTCCACGACTGCTGCCAGATCTGGTGAGGCCAAGAAGTATGTGTTGAGACATCCACAATAAAAGAGCAAGGAGAGGAAAAGGAAAGGGGTGAGCGGAGGGCCAAGGTAAGATATGATGATGGTGGCAGAATAAATCCACTCATTAATGTGCACATCCATACATAAAACAGAGAAGTGAGGATGAAGATAATTAGGATACCTGGTAAAAGGTCCAACTTTCCTGCCTCAGCAAAAGCTATACTGCATTGATGTCACACAGTCTGCATTGAGCTGGTCAAGTGGATTTAAAAATGGCCTCTTGTCATACTGAGTTCCATTAAACAGCACTGGTGTGGACCAATTTGGGCTTTTTAGCTCTGGCCTAGCTCCAGGGGATAGGGTGGTAATGTATGGGGCTTTCTGTGAGTTTGTCTTAGGCTAGGTTGCTCATTTCCCCAGTAAGTAGCAGGAGATCAAAGGCAGTGAGTGAAGAGCCATTCTGTCCAGTTCTACACTGGGCCAATCAGAGCTCTCATTTATTGGCACTCTAAGAAGCAGGATAAATCATGTCAACCAGCATCGACCAGAGCCATAGTCATGAACAGTAGCTCACAACAACGCATGGATTTGCTGCTGTCTTTGATAAATGTGAAGTTATTTAACAGCTTTGACGGGCGAGCATCGGCGCACACCATTGTTTTCCTCTTTTGGTTTTCACAGCTTTTCCTTGTGTGTGCTCGCACTTGTTTTCTTTCTCACTTGCTTCCTTTTTCATGCCTATTTTGTTTTCCAAACACTTGTGTGCGTCGGCAGCCCTCTTCCTGCCAAGGCACTCATGGAGAAGTGATAGGCATGGGGAGTCTGTGGCCCAGCAACCATGAAATAAATATGGATGGTCATGAGTGAGATGAGCGAGGATCATCTGTTTTGCCATCTGCTTGTGCGAGAGCGTGGATGTAATGACTGTAGTCCTGCCTAGCCCAGTGAGCCCTCCGTTGCCGGGAAGGCGCTTGACAGAAAGGCACACTTAATAGGGCCCACAAACACACACACACACACACATCCTGCATCTACATGCACACATTCATTCATGCATGCACACACACACACACACACACACACACAACGGCACAAAGAAACATCACTTACACTGTATCCAGTCAGTCAGTCAGTCAGTCAGTCAGTCAGGCAGTCCACATAGACACAACAGCACAGCAGTGGCTTCCCTACTAGGCTCAGGTACAAAGCTCGGGCTGCTGCATGTGTTCAACTGCCCTGCCTATTCTGTGAGCATCTGGCCCACCATGGCCATTAGAAATGACAGGTTGACAATTGCCAGGCAGGATCGGTGTTGGTGATTGTTCAGCTGGCAGCTTCCAACCATGTGACAGTCTGTTAGTGTTTCTGCGTGAAGAACAACATGGGAGTTGTGGTCGCAGCACTCTGGGCATAGCGGACAATAAAAAGCTGCACCAAATCAGCAACACCAGCAACTCCCCCACCAACCCGACGCTCTGTCCCCTGAGCAGACAGTCCTCTCTTTTTTTCTTGGATGGCTTTGTCGCTGAGGGCTGGTAATAGTATGAGTGTATGTTTATAAAAAATAAAAAAAAAAAGAAAGGAAAAAAAGGCTGCTGAATTATACATATTCCTTATGGAGGGTGACACAGTAGGAGCTCTCAGAATCAATCTAGACGCTTGGATGGAATCATAGAGCGCAGAGAAAATGGCAAACATTGCTGTGGCTCAATGGCCTGATGCTCTCATAAATATGTTTTTATGGCCCTGAATGAGTTGGGGCACAGAGATGTTTGGTGCTCATAAAGGTGTGCGTGTGTTAGACAGTACAGTATAATGCTTCATACTGCAGGTTATAAAACAACAGAATTCAATTAGCTTATACAATGTGACAATCAATCGCATGTCAATCATAATTTAACATGGTATGCATCACAAACCAAGAGTTCAGTGTGAGAAAAGGACTTGATTGCTGATACTGTCTTTTTTTTTTTTTCAGTCTGTCTTGCAGTGGATGCTATTGTTACACTGTGTTGACCATTAGCACAACAAAGTTACAAATGCATCCAATCCAACACAACACTCTCAAATCAAATTCCGTCTCATTTACTGGATCCTCTGTGGAGAAATCGAGCATTCTGCTGCCTCTGATTTTTCTTCCATCCTTTGGGTTAAGCGTTGTCTTGGGAACTCAGAGAAAAGCAGGCGGCTGGGGGTGGAGTGGGGTGAGTAAGACTGTTAAGAGGCTCTTGAACTATAGTCTACTGTCAGTGGAGAGTGCTGAATGAGAAAACTGTCCGAGAAGAGAAAAGAGAAGCAGAAGAAGCAACAGATTCATGGCTAGGATGATTTGTTTTGCTTGTCTACACCCCCTCGAGCTGCCAGACTCTACTATCAATGAAATGCACTTGAGCAAAACCAAGCATCGCTCTGTGCCATGTACAAAGTCATGGGATAGGAGAGTTAAAGCTGCTTTACCACTAGTCATGTAGCATTTCTGCTCTCTGTGTTGTTTACAGTTTCTGTTTCCAAGTACCCTGTTTCTTTTTGTCTGATTAGGAATTTCACAATGTTCTCTTTGGTAAAAAAAAAAAAAAAAAAAAAGAGTGAAAAAAGAAAAAAACCCCCAAAAACTGTGTTGAGAGAAACAACGAAGCAGCCATCCCTATTCAGCTGTGATGTTTTTCTCCCTCATTCAGTTTGAAGCTTCACCAACTGGCACACTCTGCTGATTTTTTTTCATGTCGCCCTGGCATTTAAGCTACAGCGAAAGCACTCTTTGAAATCAGTGGCTCAAAAAAAAAAAAAAGTTCTACTTGTCCTCAATGATGTGTGGCAGCCACAGGACACACCACTATGTTTTGAACCTGTGTAATTTGGTGATTAATGTTGACCCTGTCTGCCCTATACCTTATTTATCTCCAGTTTTATTGAACCATGCGGAATCGCAAAGACTGCAGAAACTCACACTCTTGATGCCGGTAGTGCGTGAGCATGATGCAAAGGGAGTCCCACACCTCTTCCCAGTCCGCTCTTTTCTGCCCTTTAGCCCTCTGATGATTCACCTGCCAATAATCAAACGTGCCTCACTTTCAAGTCTTGTGTGCTCCAATAAAGATTAATAACAAGTTGTGGATTTAAATAGCACAGGCCAAACCCTGGCACCAGCTCTATCCCTCGCTCTACATAAGGCTAGAAATAGCCAAGATCTGGCCCGAAACGTCACAGGGAAATTGGGATTAAGTTCAGCTTGATGTCGCTCGTCTCTCCGCTGGCCAGATTTCCACTTGCACTTTCCCAGCAGCACTCTTACATCTTTGTGGGTCACATCACAGAATTCCTGTCATCAAGGGCGGCGGGTTTTAACGTCAGGGAGTGTGATATCTCCTCCCCAAACCCTTCCCTCTCCCTCTTCCCTTCCACCGATAACAGCTAATCCTTGCCTCACATTAAACTGTGACCAAGATCAATTAAAACCCTGCCTCACCCCGATAGCAATCTCCCTCCGCAGCAGCCAATGGTTGGAGAAGTTTGTGTGTCTGCGTGTGTGTACAGTATGTGAGTAGTACACATGTGGATGTGCCTGTCTGCTTGTGCTTGTGTGTGTGTGTGTGTGTGTGTGTGTGTGTTGAAGGAGAGAGCTATAACAGAGAGCCATCTTCATCCTCTTCAGTCGGTTGCCAAGCCGCAGGGAGAGGCTGCCATTGATTTTCATCG
This sequence comes from Acanthurus reversus, assembly GCA_029823135.1. NCBI lineage: Eukaryota > Metazoa > Chordata > Actinopteri > Acanthuriformes > Acanthuridae > Acanthurus > Acanthurus reversus. The sequence goes on from JAPXVT010000028.1 coordinate 14,790,870, forward strand.
CCTCTTAACAGAGATGAAAGACAATAAAAACAATAACAGTGATGATCACAACACTGCTGCCCATGTATGCATATAATGATTATCCCTATCTTAATTAGTATTCTTTCCTTTGTTGTAATTATTTTTATTTGGCACCGGCCTTATCGTTGTGATGAATTCTGTAATGAAAATGAATAATGTTTAGTGTATTTGTATGCAGCTGTGCTAGTAGAATACTGCTGAATGTGGGTCTGCACCCTACAGCACGTTGTTCCTCCTTCTCTCATGTCTCATTTTTTGGATCAGTCCAGCGGAGATCTCCCGCACAACGAGGATTCTCCCCGCCTATCCTTTTTATTTAGAAAGTTGAGTGTAAGTGGGCAGTATTTTCTGCTTCTGTTTGTGCTGTGCCAGTTTCATAATGTGGAGTTGTTTCCAAAACCATCGGCATCATATTGAGACTGGTTGGCAGAAATGGAGGGCTTGGTCCTGGGATGCCAAATATGCTTTGGCATGTGAGATAGAGGGTTGGGTACTGGGAAGTAGGGGACGACATGAAGGGAGAGGATAGGGAGGGGATGGCAGTGAGCATGGCAGGACAGGGCGGGAATAGAGGCGGAGTGGTGTCTCAGGCGTGCAGAGTGGCTGCCAAGCCGACTGTCATGTTAGCCACTGGGATTGGCTGCTGTGGGCCGCAGGTTGTTTTGGTGTGTACATCAAAAGGACAGGCTGTGAACATGAAAACACAACTCATTTTCCCCCCATCTATCCCATCTTTCGCCTCTCCTACACTACTTTTTTCTCTTGCTCTGAGGCTCTCTTTTCGTCTCCTTCCCACGAGAGGCACATCCAAGGTGCTGCAGAATCTTTGAGCTCAGGAGGAGAGACAGCATGCCTGCAGGGTTGCCACGACAAAGTGTAGGAAAGACCCGGGAGAGGAGAGGAAGGGATAGAAGCGGAGACGAGAGGTGGCCAGCCTGAAAGACACAAGCCTAACTATCTTGTTATCAGAGATGACATTAAAAATGTGTCCGCCACATTTTCAACAGAACATGCGATCCAGGAAACTAAACACAAGCTTCTCACTGCATCACAAACCGCGAGGAAAGTTCCATCTGCTGCCATTTTCGCCCTCCTTCAACTGAATCTGTTTGCTCTTTTGCACTGCTGTCAGCACTGTTTCAATTACATCCAGCAGCTTATGTCTATAGTCGATTACACCGACTTGCTGTTCATGTGTACAGCTGGGGGTTGACTTTGTTTGTAGGCTATGCAGGGCTTTCTTCTTTTATTGTCTAGTCCAAAGACAATGGTGTTCTTGGCCTGCGAGCAATTTCCACCCCTTCGCATCGCAGTGCAAGAATTACATTGTGAATGATCCAAACGCAGAACAAAGAGATCCAAATTTGATTCCTTCATGTTGTTGTTTGTGTTTTCTTCCCTTTTTGTACCATATTTTTTATTTTTAGTTGGTGGGACTTTTTCTTCTCCTAGATTGGCTCTGCTTAGTTGTGACCTAGTTTATTATAAGGGGGAGATTGGCCAAGCTATGGGAATCAGGGGCAGATTAACTTTCTGTTAGTTTTCCCTCGCACAACTCCATATGTCAGAGCTGCTGCCATTTAAAAAAAACAGCAAAAGTCAGTACAAGAGTGCAATAACTTGTGGAGGTGAAATGCCCACTTTTATTGAGCAGTTACATCCTTAGAATGAACAAACCTGAGGTTGAAATACGCTTCTCCACACATTGACACAGTGTAGTTACAGGGGCAACTATACAAAACTATTTTGAGTTTAGCAGAATTTTAGCTGTTGACTAAACTAGATGCTGCGTTGTGCATTATCAGGCAGTGTTTTTCTTCTTTATACACCTGAGATGACCATGTTTACAATCTCTCACTCACTTATTGACAGAGAGCAAAAAAAAACAGCAGCAGGATCGAGCTGCAAATGGCTTTGCCGGATAACAAAATAGGAATTTCTCTGCAATTACAGCAAAAGAGAAAATTACTTAACCTTTCACAATCCTGCAGCATGTTGTCTCCTCTATCAACTAACACCACTTGCACTGGAAATGTGTGGGAGTAATACACAAAGCATCACGTTGTGAGGGTCAGTCACAATTCTTTTGGTCTCTACACATCCCTGTAGCCCTGATGTGGACTGTAATTACATTTCTGAGGAGGTGCACACCACGTCATGTTGGTACCTCAACACCACAAAGCAGAAACAGCATTCAGCCTTAAGTTTTGAAGTCAATAGCGAGTAGACGGAAACAGAAATGAGTTGCGCTGCTTTATTAAAATTTTATTAAGCCTGTCAGCAGTTAACAGCGTTCTCCAGTTTCCGATCACAGTAACTATCACAACATCACAAGTGAAAGACATGCAGCTGATTAATTCACTATTGGGTAGAATAATGCGCACCGGTGATTTGCAGCTTATCGCTGTTTTTGAGTGATGGGCTGAAAACATATTAGGCCCATCTTGAATCATCTGTCATCTGCCCTATATCTTCATTGTTCATCTGTCCTTGTGTTTTTGCCCGATTTGGTGTAAACACATTCATGTTATCCGCAGCCCTGCTTGTAATTAAGCATATTCAGGAGTGATAACCTCATTGAATGTCAAAGCATTTACAGGGTTATCCAACTGAAGTCGGCTTACAAAAGAAATCGGGGATCAGGAGTAAATGACAAGAGGATAAAGGGATGGGAGATAGGAGAGCAGGGAGCACTGGGGAAGGGCGTTCTGCTACTTGTCTTACTTTACTGCAGGCGGTGGGCCGAGGCTGGTGATTTCTTAGATGGCAATGAGCTATGAAAGGTTTCGAGGGTGGTAGTTTGAGTTCTCTCTCTTTTTGATTGCCTTGTGGTTTCAGTAAATGCTTTATCCCATTTATTGTACCACATGTTCACATTTTTTACCCAGCGACACTGATCATGATTTGGGCCCAAAGAAGAGACAAATCTTAACTAGAATAAACACTAGACCCAGTGGTAGAACAAAACCAGTTGAGGAAATATTAAAAGTACATTGGCTGAGCACTTAACAACTCTACTAACCAGAATTTGATCCTGGTGTTAGCCTTTTCACAGCGTTTACTAATGCTTTTTCAAGGCCATTCATCTGGTATTGAAGCAGTATAAGATGGGCAGCAAGCATACAACACATCAGTCCATCCATTGTCTATAATCGCTTTTACTTTGCAAATAATAAATAGGTCGCCAGGTCATAACAAGGCTGACACATGGAGAAAAACATCCAGTTATGCTCACATTTACTGCATGGGCAATTGAGACTCACCAATTAACCTGCGTGATTGTGGGAGGAAGCCAGAACATCTGGAGGAAACCGACATATACACAACATACACTTATCCATTTTCACGCCACTACACTTGTGCTCACGCCAGTCAGCTATAATAGCAAGCAGGGGCAAAGGTTAACAATAAAAACTATAGCAAGCAATAAAACCAGAGAAAAACAGAACCCTGCTTCTACTGTAAAGTCAATTTTGTGATGTTACATTAAAAAAATCCACATCCAAATTATCCAAACATGCACACATTTGCATGTTGACACAGGATGCATAAGTGGGCACATTATGTGTATATAAAACACTTGAGATGGACAAAATGTAACCAAACCAATAGGAACAAATGGCACATTTTGAGCAAACACTATGAATGTAATGTGGAGAGAGTGATTTAATGATGGCAGAAACAAATCACACAGTCACGGAACACACAGAAGCACTAATCAAGACCAGCGAGTCCTGCAGGCAGATCACTCATCTACGTTTCTGCCTTTCATTACCTGCCTTACTTCATGCGAGGGCAGTTGGATAGAGCTGCCTGCTGCCTCTGCAGAGCATCTCTGCAGGGCCCCCTCAGAGTGGTCCCTCCTCCTCGCGACTGAAAAACTACCCATGGCTACTTTTAAACTTGCATCGGATGATTAGACTTGGGTTGCATCCCAGAACACCGCTCAGGCCCAGCAGGGATTCAGCAGGGAGCATCACAGCCAATGCATAATTTCTTAAGATGGGGGGACTCACACTGAGCCAGTGAGTCCCAATCCAGCTACAGCAGACATGTGAAAAGCTTATTGAGGAACTAAATAAGACAGTATTGAGCAAATGAGAGAAAAAATCAGATTGGACCTTATTGACACAGTCAGATGAAGCGGCCAGTTCAGTAAAACTCCAAGTCAATTCTCAATTGGCTATAAAGGAGCCGGATATTTCATTTCTTCCAAGAAGAACAAAGCTCACCTTTCTACTTCTGTCTCCTGTTTCATCTGCTTTCTGTGCACTACCATCTTCTTCATCTCCCGCATTCTCCATAAAGGGATGCTCAAGAATACGCTCTGCAATCCTCTCCTCTCAAACTTATTCACATCTTAATTAAAGGTTTTATGGCTTTCCTAAGTTTCATTTTGTATTCCTCTTCGGTTATCTTATCTAAATGTTATAATGGAAGGCAATTTTCTAAATCTGAAGAGGAAAAACTGCATTTCTGGAACAACAACAGCAACAGCATAATGTTATGAAGATATTTGTGGGCCTCTCTATCTGCCAAATGAGGAGATTTCAGTCTCTTTCATCCAGTTCTAATCAACGCTGAACATGTGGGAAACTAATGGTGTTTTTCTGTTTGCAAAACAGCGCCCGCTTCACCTCTGAGTGGGACAGTATGCCGGATTGAACAGATTATGGATGGTGCTGTACATAACAACGGGTCAAACGTACAAAATGTGCATTTTTTATTTTTAATGGCTTATGAATATTTAACTGCCGGGGTCACTCGGCAAAAAAATTCCACAGTGGAAATCAATAAATTGGTTTTTTAAATGGAAACCTGGGCAAAGCATTTAGTCTCACCAAATGTACTATGAATTACCCTGAGCTTAATCTCTTGAGCACTCTGCCAGGGAGAAAAAGCTTCAATTCCTGACACACTGAGTGTGTGTGACAGGGGCTTTTTATGCATGTGCATGGCTGCATACTATGTGCATTCTTGATTTTCAGTTGTCAGCCCTTTCTTGTGCCTTTTGCACTATTGACTGTGTTTTGTGGGTGCTCGTGTGTACAGTGTACGACTTGAATCCAGTAGGAATTATGGGTACAGTATGTGTTTCTACAACTATAAAGGCATCTTTCATTCTGTCATGCTCATAATTTTAATTTCTAAGTCGAGAAACATGAAACAGGAATTTAAAAAGCAGACTTCCACTGTGGCTGGATGTGCGCCAGCGTACTTTCAGCCAATTTTTTTCCTCCTCAGCTTTTTTCTTTATCCAACAGTAAAACGTTTTAACTGGGGGTGATTGTGCAGACCTATCTGCCAAGGGTTTTAGGGAGAGCAATGGTGTTACCATGGTGCTTGCACCCCTCTCGGTGTTGTAAACAGGAGCCAGTGGTTCCCCATTGGGATGGTTTTGCATGCAGGTTGGAGAGAGAAAGCTGCTGGCCCCCCAAATACATTCCATCACCATCACCCTAAGGGTCCACTGCTGGAGCCTTATTTCAGCACGTAGAGGAGAGAAGGGACAGAGAGGTTTGAGGGCACAGGAAGATGTGGGGGTATTAGAAAGGGAAAAAGCAGGTTGAATAGAAGGGTGTGTTGAAGTGGAAGAGAGGAAGGACTGTATCAAAGAGATACAGAAGAAAACAGATGCAGAGAATGTTGAGGAAGGGGACTAGATAAGTTGAGCGTATGAGAAAGAAAAATTTACAAAAAAGGTATATGGGATTAACTGCTTCGAAGGTATAGCTGTCTAAATTTACATACCAGCTAAAAGTTACCTAGGATGAGTGATCCACTCTAGCCTTGGGGATGGGAGAACTCTTTGCATAAGACTTCAACAATCAGCCCAAGAAAACTATAGGCAGCACAATCTAACATCAATGGCCTCTCCAGGAAAATGTTATCTGAACTCTCCTCGGCGGTCTTAGTGTGGCCCCATACAGAGCCCCGGGTTATACTGATGAGCAGTCACGATGCAGTGAGAGTCTGAAGCAAGCTGCTATAGCTTAGAAGCCGGTGTCTTATCTCTGGCTTGATTTTTTTATTTACTTTTTGGAGTCCAATCCTTTTATCTGTGATCTAACCTGCAATGACGAGATAAAGCTGTGCTGACTTTTCCATAAATGCACTTATCAGCGCTGTACAAGCTCTCCAATGCCAATGAGATGGGCAGGATGATCATTTAGCATTCAGTATGCATGCCTTCACCTGCACTGCCCACAGACACACACAAACAAGCGCACACACACACCTACAGTATATGCACAAAGCACAGAGGCGCACACACGAACACACTTTTCCACTTGTGTTGCTGTGTCTACAGGCTATTCACGGTAATAGCTTGGGCTTTCAGCCCTAAGTGTGTTTTTTTTTCTATTCCAATCATACAATAGTGCCTGCTGAGCTGGCAAGTAAGAATATCAAACAGCAAATGAAATTCCTGAGAGCCGTCTGCACCAACACCAACTTGTAACATGAATTTTTCATCATTTGGTGTGGTAATATTACCTCATTAGAGTACTCAGGCAGCCATTCAATAAGCGTGGTCATTCTCCCTGCCAAGATGGGATGTGTGGTTGTATCAGTACAGCTTTATTCATTCACACACACCTACACGCACACTAATATCTATACACATACTCATAGTATTTGCTGTACATGCACTGACATGAAATAAGGGGTAACTGGAGATGGACATAGAGGAGTCAAATACTGGGTATGGTGTTTTGTCTCATGCATCATCAAATATGTAAGATAAATGTGTAGCACTCTCTCACAGTTTTGTCATGTATTTTTCATCTTCTTGTCTTTCTCTTTCATTTATCTTATTACTACTACTAGGATCAAAAGATATCAGAGACGCAGGGGGGAGGGTTTAGGGTGGGCTGAATAAGAATTAGCGCACAATGGCAATATCTATACAAATATTTTATGCAGGTCGTAAAATCCCGAGTCACTTAGATCTGGAACATTCGTCACTTCATTGGCTTTTTTTCTAGCCTTATGCTCAACTGCAGCAGACAGCTGCTAGCTCGTTTGGTGGGTTGAGCCCAGTCTCCTGTTGGAGTCAGGAGAAAAAAACACTTTTACCAGGCTGCTATTTATCTGTGGAGTGAAAAAAATCACAGCGTCTCCCAGGAGTTCAGCATACTGTATGTGGTAAAGAAGGGCAAGCTTGTTAGTTATTCATTTCTCAGGCTTGGAAAATATCGACACGTCATTGAAGTTGTGTTTGTTGTAGGGTGTGTATGATGATGTTTGTGTCTCTCTTGACATCATTCAGTATGTTTTTTTTATTACTATTTTTTACAGCAGGAAGCAATAACATTGATGAAGGTTACTGAATAATTATAGCAATATAACACAGGGTTTAGACAATATGCATGGTACAAAAAAACAGCAAGTAGTGCCCTGAAACTTGATATGGACGGCTTAATTTAGTGAGTAAAATCACCTTTGAGAATAAACAACTGGCAAGTGAGTGAAAAGAAATGTATGTTTGACAGTGAGACTCACTTGGGAATTACTGAGTAGCTGCATCTGTTTTTAGTGTTGAGCTAAAAAGGAAAGGATTTGGGAGCATGTTGGGTAGAAAGCTTGCTCTAATGGACGCAGGCTGGGCAGAACAGGGATTAAGTGTCATTGTAGTTATTTGTGTGCGTGTGTGTGTGTGTGTGTGTGTGTTGGAAACATCTTATATCTGCACAGGAATAAGTTTTTCTAAGTCCGTGCTCCACGGTCATGTTGTTCCATCCCGCACAGGCTCTGCCCTCTACTGGACTTGCATATACAGTAGGTAGCCGGCCAATCAGGCGAAGCTACTGAAATGAAAAGGAGCATCACAACTACCTGCCATCCTTCTGTTAGCGATATTTCAGTTTACCCATGGACCAACAACTTTCTCTGAGTTTGGAGTACACTCGCGCTCCCGGGCCTGCTGTATTCTGCGCTCATTGCCGCTGACAATCTGCATTCACTCTGTTTTTGATGCCTTGGAGCGGAACGCAAGCCATTCCAAGAGAAATGGCGGTTTGTGGGAGGGTGTGTCCTGACAGCGGACATATTGGCAACTTTTCTTGACTCCTCCTGTAAATATTTCAAACTGTTTTCTGTGTTCCATGTGTTCTGCAGTTCATAATGTTCACTACATTAATTGATCGCCAACTAAAGTAAAAAATGTTTTTAAAGCATCCAACATCTGCTTAAGAGCAAATATTCCTCCTTCTATCCCAACTGTACTTCTACAATGAAATCACTTAGCAGAGCACGTGGTTTTATTCATATCAGGCATTCCCAAACCTCCAATGTCTCCACCTTTCTTCCTACAGGGATGACTGAGAAATTCAAGCTTTTTTGTGTGACAAGTCAAAGCGCTGTCCCCATTCATGAAAGTTATGCTTGACATGATGCTGTCAGAAAATGCTCATCGTCAGGAATACCGATTTTCCCTCACATACACACATCCTGCTACATTTGTCTGAGCTCTTTTCTCTCAGCCCGAGCAACACGGCTCTTTCTCTCAGCTGAATATAGGGAGCCTAACGATGCTGCCTTCTTTTATTCAGCCCGGGAGAGAAAGTCATTCAACACTGCTGTTAAGGAAGAGATGGAGTTCCTCTCAGCAGAGATTCAAGACTAGTTGCAGAAACAGGCTGTATCTGTTGTTCTGACTCACGAGATAGAGGGGGTTTCATTTTGTTGGAAACCTCCTGGTTCCTAAGGAGATGGGAAGTTTTGAGACCATTTTAGGTCTTTGCGCCCTAAACCAACACATCACCAGCAAAATGTTCTGCATGCTAACTATAAAGAATCTGCTGGGACTGGTATAACCAGCCACTTGGTTTACCACCACTGACCTATGTTGCATGCTGTCATGTCGAGGTAACACTATGAGTTCCACAGGTGGAATGGGTCCCCTACTTCTGCACTTTTGCAGCCCTGGCTCTAAAGACCTACGTGGACTATGGTGATTAGCCTGTAGTGGGTCAAGAATAGGGGCTAATATGATGTGTAAGGACGGATATTCATTGAGCTCCGCCTGCTGTTCACACAGAGTCAAGTAGTGGAGATATGATATTGTAACCCTAGTTCTATAAGCACAGGCAGAGCCTATAGCAGGTAGCAGTGATGCTCCGTTTTAAAAGGAGTAGTACACATCCAGGTAGCAAAGCCTGAATTTCATTTAGACACGTTTGGAGATTTTCGGTTGACTGGTTGGTGTTCACCATTGCAGAACAATGTCATCAACAGCATCCAGTAGAGAGCTCCACCTGTGTTTAGAGAACCAGGATTGGCATATCATTACCTCTGTTTCCTTGTCTTTAATTGCAGTAAATAGAGGGTGTAAGGATAAATAAATTCCTTTGTTACGGTACAGTACATGCAAATGGTATGTAATGAATGTTATGAATCAATTAAAATGTAGCTAATGGATTAAAAATTACCAAGCAAGAATGCTTGTTTTAGCTTATCGACCAAAGTCATTGAAAAGTCTTTGATGAAGACATTGATGACAAAAATAACTGAAAATCCAATTTTGGCAAATGTCTTTCACATCATTTATTCCCAAAGTTGGCCTCAATACCTATAGAGGCTAAAGGGATAGTTCATGCACCAACAGAAGGAATGACAGAGTAATATCTGATAGCATATTGTAGGGATGCCACAATTCTCAATACAGTATTGAACCATACGGTACGACATCCATGGTTCAATATGCACTTTGAAATTGTGGTGTTTCACTTTTGCATAAAGTTTTATGTCACTAGTTTTAATGTATTTCTCCCTGAATTGGCTCTGTCGGAGCTTCAGAGCAGCCCGTGAACGCACCATGTGTCCAC
>JAPXVT010000028.1:14899980-14910222 GCA_029823135.1 Acanthurus reversus
CTGTAACAGTCTAGGTTTGTGCTTCTCGGTTGGGTCACGCTGTTGGGTCACAATCACACGCACCAATCCTGCAGCCTTGAAGCAATCGTTGAGAAAACTGGGGGAAAGAAAAACAAGAAACCTCAAGGCTATAACATGTTGACTTGTTAGCTGGAATTTAATGTTATAAACATGGAGCAGATATGTTCGTGGTTGTATGTAATGGAGTGAGTTGCGTTTGCTTGATAGCAAAACAGAAAAATTTTAAAATGTACTAGGGAAAGAATGGCTTCTTTAGATGCTTGTTGGAAAGGCTTTTAAAGTAAACTACATACAGTGGTTCTTGAAAGCTGCACATATTTTTGAACATCCTTAATGCAAGTGTGTTCAATTAAAGCTATTCTATAAAAATGTACCAATACAAAAGAAGCCAGATGATAAATTTTCCACAAAACTGCTGCATTTTTGTCATAAAAATAAGGGTCATTCATTCATTTCTTCTTTGTGAGGCAGCATGGACACAGGCGACAGATGGACCTGTGGACAGAAAAGATTGTTTAAACATGGAGAAAGACAGTAAGCTAGACAGGAGGATGACAAGCAGGCAAACACAATATAAGATGGTGCACGGTGGGGAATGGAGAAATAAAGAAGGAAGACAAGCCACCATGCTGAGAGACAGCTGAACTGCAGACAAAGTGAGTGAAAAACTGAAAGCCAAAGAACAAGAAGGAGGAGGCCATGTCATGGGAAAGAGTGGGTGAACGACAGAATTAAACAGCTCAGACAATGAAATGAGGAAGTGAGGCTGGTGAGCACATGGGTGTGGTTGGTTAACGGTTACCCCATCAGCCTCTCTGAAATGACACACAGAAGGAAGCGCTGTGAATGATGAGGCTGTGGATACGTCTCTGGACTCGGGCACCTCACAGGATGGATACTAAGGTAAGCATTATAGCCTGGATGGATGACTAAATATCAGAGAGCTGAGGGGTGTTTTGGTGAAGCGGACTGAGAGGAGATTGATGGAGGATGACAGACAAACGGATGAACAGACAGACGGAGAGTAAGGGGGAGTGCTGGATGTGACAAACGGGCAGGCAGGTCATGCTAGGGGAGGGGAGAGACGCCTGTACAGCCCAGGGGAAGCAGGCCTCATCTTGACATATGCTCTGGAGTAAAATGAAGATTGGCACGACCTGCTAATCTGAGCTGTCACAGCTCATGATGGCCACGGACGCTCACCTGTCACAGTGTTCCCAGCCTGGAGGATGAGCTGCCACCCGGATAGGTCAAAGATCGAGATTCATTTTCTGCTGGGGGTGGATTCAAACCGAGCCACCGGCCTAAAGCTCCATCTGCCGCTCTACCTGCCTCTGCTGCACCTGCTTGGCAGTTGTTGTTCTTTGTAATGCAATGGAATCATACAATATCAGACATTTTTATGCCTACATTTGCCTCTCTATACTGTTTGTTTCAGACTAGGGGCAATGTTGTGAGGGGGAGGAAAAAGTATGTTCTTCCGCAGATTTGGAGAATGCTTCTCACTAGTAGCTACAGGATTTCCATTATGTTAAAAAGAGTTGTTTTGACACATCCTCCAGTGGCATTTTTTAATTGGTGACAGCAGCAAACTTGAAAAAATATGAAGTTTGATCAACAGTGCCATAAAGTCGAAAACAGACACATGTGGGAGGATTGCATTCACACTGTGTGGCCTCGATCACTCATTTTTGACAAACACAAACAAGTTGTGGCCGTGATGTGTGTAAGTTTTGAAGTTTGACATTCGAAGTGAGAATGTGTGTTTAGTCACGCTGTGTGAGGAGTGTGGGTGAAAAAGGAAAACGGCCATGTGCTTTATGAAATCTCAACAAGTACAACTTCCTGTCTGGTAGATTTGTACAAAATGTTCCTAAGCGACTGCTCTGCACTTCAGTAATCGAGGCAGTTTCTCTTATTTCCCATTTAGTGCAGGCTACGTTCAACTTAAACTCATGCACTAGTTAAATTATTGTAACGTCCAATCTATTGCGAAATACTTTGCATACATTTACAGCATCTTTATGTGCTAAGAGCAGACTTTTTGTTTGGATGTTGTGTATCTGCTCAAGCCCCCGGCAACATATGCAGTCTGCTTTTATACGATCTGTCTTCATTTATGTAGTCACACTTCTTGTGTTCTTGAAGTCATTTAACTTTAAAATCACAGTAGTTTGCAATTTGTTAAGACACCGGTTGGAGACACTTTTTGCTTTGTTATTTCACCTCCTTTCCCTATACATTTTTTCTTGCAGATGTATTTGGTTTCCTTGACCTTCTTCCTGTTTGTCATATTACAAGGTGAGTGCAAAACATGCCCATCAGCACTGAATAATCTCAGACAGAATGACAATTGATTTGAGATGTATGCTAACATATAAACATGAAATGTAGCGTCATAGTAGCACAGATAGTGAAGAGTTTTAAAGCTAGCAAACTATATAACACTATTGTCTTTTACACTTTAATATCTTTCTAAACTTTTCTAACACCAGGTAACTTTAGCCACCATAAGCTGCTGGTCATACCAGACCAAGTCAGACTGTGGCAGCAAAATCCCTGAGTGTACTGAACTAAGCAATGGTGTGTTTTATAGCTTACGAGTTCTACATACTGTTTCTAAGAGGGGAAATGTGTCAGTTCTTCTTTCACACGTGCAGTATGGTGTAATTTGAAACGGCAGCTCAGTATTTACAAATTTAAAGTGGCACACCAGTGATTTAGTTTGCTACCTTTCATGAAATTAGGGGCAAAGAGACAAATTCAGAGAAACATTATGTAGGAATTGCTATTTTGTGTGATTTGGCACCCCCACAGTTTCCAATTGTAAGTCCACTGTCTTAGGGGCAGTTTACATGGCGCAAGTTTTCACATCAAACAAAACATTTTTGTTGCCATTTGGCATTCCGTTTACATGACAACGACGTGCTGGCGCCCCTGCAACCACAAACGTTTGCATCCAGGTTCCAGAGTGGAATCTTTTGAAACCTCAACCTTCTCTCTGGCTGTGTTAGCGGGCAAGCGGAGTGCCTGTGAACGCGGTGATGACACTAATACTAATGCTCACGCAAGTCAATGCATTTTGCTTTAGCCACATCCAAACTCCGATTAAAAATTCCACAGTGCACCCAAAGCAAGTCAAATATGATGACAGTCTATTGAGGCAAATGTAAATGTTTGCAGCATAATTTTACAAGTCAGTCTATGGCTAAATTACTTTAATTTGTGGCTGCTTAGGGCTTAGCAGCAACAGGAAGTTAACAACTTTGGCAGCTCCAACAGTATGTCATTACAAAGTTACACTGCCAACTACTGGCCTGGCATGCATACAACAGCGGTTTTGGTTGTTTGTGTAAAGGATGACTTCTTTTGAAGATGCAAAGAAAAGACTTTTCCTTTGTTTTTAGTGGGGCTGCTCTTGTCTAAATGTGGCCTTAAACAGAAATCCCAGCTTTTTATAAAGCTATAGTTCTTTGTGATGTACCTGCTAAAGACAAACAAAACAGCAATCAATGTCTTGTTCTGTATCCTTCCCTCTGTTGTTATGTCATTGACGCTGCTGCGCCTGTTGAGGTTGCCAGGCCAACAGCTTCTGGTCTTGTTGCCAGACTTTGTGCTGCTGTACCAGCACTCTCCACCGAGTCGCCGTCAGCCCAGAACATAAAAAAATCTCCTCCTCATGGTGGTCCAAAGCTCCTGTTATGTGGTGTAAAGACAAACACTCCTCTGTGCTCTGTGCAGTCAGCTGGCCACACGGCTAAAAGACATAACAGCTACAGTTAGCAGCAGTTACAGGTTACTGCAGAAAACTACAAATCACAGAGCAGCCAGAGAACATCAGAGGCAAAACAAGAAAACATTCAGAAAATATAATCCAGTTTCACCAAAACCAGTGATAGTTGACAGCGACACAGAGTGCTGTAAAGCATAATAAACACTGATTGCTTACTTAAGTTACTTAGTGCAGGAAATGGCAATTCTTGTGCATAGGGACTGACACAGAGACACTTTTCACCCTATTGCAAGTCAGTGTACCATTAAAATGATTTTGAATAAGTTATTTTTAAGTTAAATTTGTACATTAATGTTGCTTTAAAGTGCCAACATATTGGGTTTATATTCTCCAGTAAGGCCTTTAGATCCTTTCTGCACGCATGGCATCATTAGGGTTAGAACAAAGATCCTGCAGTGTCTTAGAAGACATTAAACCAATGTTTATAGGCTGATTAGTAGTAAGGCCCTTCTGGTTATAAATGAGCTGATCCTCATGAGAAGAACAGGTGGCACTTCTCTTTAAGTGCTGAAGAATTTACATAAAGGTTTGTCAGCCAAGTTTAAAGGTTTAAATAGTAGAATATTTCTCTGTGCCCTGATGTAAAAACTTCCAAGTACAGTGAGCAGGCCATGTGTAATGATGTGAGTCCTTTGGTGAACTCACACATTAAGGGAGAGTTGTTAACACCTCTCACTTAACAGCCAAGTCTTAAACACTGAAGTTCTGACTTCATCTTAGTCCAGATGAGAGATGAGCTCATGGAACTAAAAGCTATGACTGCAATACAAAAAGTTAATTATAAACAAAATCAAGGTTTTCATCCACAGACAATATGTCCGACACTTAAAAACTTGTCGGCTGTAAATCACTACACAGCTAGTCAAGTCCCCTCATATGGGTTCATTAAAGTGGTGGGAATCACAGCATTAGCCCAAGAAAGTAGAGGTTTTGTTGAGCTTCAGCACTAATTGGAAGGTGCTGAGTGAGTAAACAGACAACGGCCTCCCTGTCCTGCAGCCACGCACAACAATCCAGCTCTGTTGTAGCCAGAGGTTTTGTAAGAGCTACTTCTTTGTAACTGTTCCGCACTGCCTCACTCACAGGCCTAATGCTGTGACATACTCTCCCCTGCATGTTCAGTGGCCACACACATTCTCGAACTCTCTGCCGGGAAAACATCACAGCATTGTTTGACAGAGTCACTGGGATAAACAACACTCCTCTTTGTTCCTCCTGTAAACTCTACTGTATCGAGGCCTCGCTGTGAGGCCTCATCTGACTTGTGTTTTTGGTGATTTAAATACGTCTCTTCTCATCCCCCACCCCACCCCACCACCACCACCACCACCACTACAGTGTCAAGGGCACAAACTCCGAAACCTGCAGATCAAATGGAGTCTGTGATGGGAAGCTCATCGATGCCCACTGCTCCGACTCCCGTGGGTACGTTACTCTTGGCTGTTCTGAGGGATGTTTTGCATTCTATCTATATATGTATCATCTATCTATCTATCTATCTATCTATCTATCTATCTATTTGCCTGATGTAATCTTAGGATGAAAGGTCACACATCTTTCATATTCATCTAATTTTCTTGTTCTAACAGGAAAAGAAGTGGGAGGCAGAGTCACCAGAGATGCTGACTCCTCCTCGGGAACTTCCCCTGCTGAACAAACCACAAGCCAGCAGCACATTAGCAGCATCAACACAGTCACTTTCAACACCGCCACATCACAAACGAAGCTTTCAGCAGGTAGCCTGGTTTGACCCAAGTGCCATGAGTAAAACCCGTAATTTCAGTTTTACCTCATGTGATTTTAATGTTTCTGTCCCTGCAGCTCCCAGTGAGGGAACAACAAAACCACGAAAAAAACAAACATCTTCTCCAGGTATGAATCCCCTCCCCCTCCCTCACATGTTTAAACACTCAGCTGGTGGAGCCATTGAGTTTGCCTGGTACAAACCATGAGCACTCCTCTAAGATATAACATTCCTTCACTCCAGTAGCACGGGCGTACAGTAGACGTTCTCATCAAGGATGCAGAAAGCTTTAAAACTAATTATAAGGTAATTAGAAAATGTTAAACTCCCTGTCCTTGTAGAGATATACAGAGGAGTATTTCTGCTGCATTTTACAGCACCGGGGAAAGAGAGAGAAGCAGAGTGAAAGTGACAGGGAGAGCTTTAAAAAAATGTCAGCCTAAATTTCTTCTGAGAGTCATTCGGCTGAAATATTCAGAAACCCAATTAAAAATTGAGTTAAACGTAGAAATGCACCTGGAATTTTATGAAAGGTAATTATGTATGGATACATATAGTAAAGATAAGAAGTCAATATATCCCAGGAAACAAATGTTTCCCTGTGTTAAATTGTGCTTTCGCATTATAAACCTATGTTTTACGCTTATTAGACTTTATAAATATTAAATTCAGAGGGAAAAGGGATCTAGAAATTTTTTTTTAAATGCATGGAGACTAATGTTCTTACTGTCATTTTTTCCTCAGCATCCACAGTGACATCCTCCACATCTACAACTGAGAAAACCACCAAAAAGGGCGCCCATCATAATGCCTGGGGTAACTTAAAATTTTACTACTCCATAGGTACCTTAAATGCCACAGGCGTCGCGATTTTATTTGTTATCTTATGGCAGACTGACAGTATCACAATTCCCTGTCCTCCAAACAAAACCCATGGCGGAGAGGTAGAATAGAGCACCTCACTTCCTCTCTTGCCAACAGATTAATGCCTGATTGAACCTCATGCAAGAGGAGATAAGATATTTGTGTCCTCATGCTGTGCTGGCTTACCAAGACGTGGTTTTGATACACCGTCACCAGCATGTCAACGGGGCCAGTAGAGCTGTCTCTGACGGTTGCTCCCCGATGATCCTCACGCTTTTTTCTTCCCGTAGAGGCTTCCTGTGTTCTGCCGACAAACTTAATTCAATACTTTTCTTGCTACTTTCTCTTCTTATAGAGCCTAAGTGGGATGAAGGTTTCAAATATGGTAAGAAGCTACATATATATATATTTTTGTGTGTGTTGCAATTTGTCTGTGTTGGAGAATTTGATTTGTTTTTACGTGTCCAGATTATGAGTCCCTGCGCTATATTGGACTGTCCATTGCGGCTGTACTTTTCATCCTGGGCATCATGGTCATCACCTGTAAGTGCGACACTAAAAGCCACTTCTCTCCTGGAATCATATAGAAACCGCTGTAAACATGTTTACCTGTCCTTCTCAATCTTTTCCTCAGGTGGCAGGGTCTGCCGGATGCCCAGCTGTCGCAAGAAGTCATCAAAGTAAGTATTTACAGCCTTTTATTTCATTAATTCAAGTGAATTGCTATTTTTTCTTGCATCGCCTCAAAGTTGCATGATTAGCACAACTGCAGAATAATTTAAGACAATGAAAGGTGACAGACAAAAAAGTAATGTTTAACTAAATTGCAGTCAATGTGCATGTAGTTGTACTTACATCATGCTGTTGGGAAACTGCAGTTGGCTGAGTTAAGTAATTTATATCAAAGGCAAGTGGAGAGTATGTTGCAATCAGTCATTGCAACCATTTAATAGCTCAACAGAATGCTGACTAAAACCTCTGTGTTGACGAATAGATCAAAAAGATAATGTTTGAAACCATAACCAAACCATAACAGAGTTACTGTAAGCCACTTTTTCCCTCCTGAGGTGTATTTGTGTTTAATAAATATGATTGATCGCTCATTAGTGTTTGACACTTTAACTGCTCTTTGTGTTTATTTTCCAGGTCGTATCGAGTGGTCCAGGGATAAGGAAAGAGAGCATGTGCACAATGATGGAAGTGCAAAGCTGCATTACACCAACCAGGAATCCATCAGGAGAAAAACACTTAACCAACACCTGGCAGCATGTGTGCCTGTGGACTGACTGACTGCATGCTGCGTAGTAACAGTGTTGAATCATGAGTCATGTTGACAAGGCAAAAAATGGAACCATCACCAGCTTAATCTTTGTCAAATGTTCTTTCCATACTTGGCAAAACTGCACCAAAACAGTAAAGTGATTATTTATGTTGGCATATAATGAAAAGATGACTCATTTTTTTTTTATCACACCTTCATCCATGAATCCAGTCTTTTAATCACCTTTGTATCCGAATACTGATAACACAGCCAGGATCAATATTAAAGGTTATGAATAATAACCCCAAGACATCCCATATTTGACAGGCAATCGCACAGCACTGGTGTTCTGCCATGATCTAAAAATGAAGCTGGGTTACTTCCTCTTCCTGATATGCTGCACGCTCTTTACTCAATTACTCTTTCAATCTCAACAAAAATGTGATGTTTAGTGCGGGGTGTCTAAGCCTCTTATGGGCTCTGTGCTTGTAAATGAGTAAAGCCCTAGATTAAACAAGATCCACTGGCGCATTATCTTCACATCCATATGGCATCAAAACGATACAGACAACAAACTTGGAGGCACCGAACAAATTTTACAACAGATTTAATGTTAAAATCAACATAATTCAGAGACCAGTATACCTACATAATATACAGCAGTATTCACTGTTCTGATTGCTTTCAGAACAAAATCAAAGCCAGCAGCTGTGGAGATGAAATCATGTGATGACATACAATCACCTACAGTTATTGCTTTCTTGTGTAAGGTCATGTATGACATACTAAACAATGATATGGTCAAAGAACACTGTGAATGTTCTTGTTTTAAACAATACATTCAGTATGGGTTCAATTGGATACGCAAATGCATTAGAACATAAGTACTTAAGTCTAATTTACTTTTTTATTTGGCCGCAAAAGTACAGCAAAAAAAACAAACAAACAAATATTTTATATAGAAAGAAGTTTTTTTGGCAAATAACAGACCCGCTACACCTGTTATACACACAATTTATAAAAGATCAGTGGAGAGAAGATATCATCCCTTAAACTCAACAAGTATATAAAAAGACCATTGAGCCAAATAAAATATTTTTCCATCAAGAGGCACAATGCAAATGCATAGCTCAGTAAATTTGTAAATACATATAATATATTATATATTTTTAAAAATAAAATTGCCAAAGGTCTGAGGTGGCCTTTAGTATTATGGTCCTGACAGAGAAAACACACAAATAGACAAAACACAACAAATGGAGAAAACATACACTATATGTATATAGAAGATTCGTAATTTCTGCCACTAGTAGTCTCTCTATCATAGTAGTAAAAGATGTTTTTTGATGACATGATGAAGTAGCATGGGATCATGGGATTTGGACTGTTTATTACCACAGAAGTTAGTGACAGGCGACAAATAAAATGCACCGTTACTTTGAATAAATTACAGATTTCTCTGGGTTTAAAAATTATTGTAAGTATTACAATTACCACAACTCAACAAATACATAACAAGAGCTCAAGTGCTGTTTTAAAGGGGGTGGTGGTAAAAAAAAGAGTCAACATCCAAATATAGAACCATGCTGAGAAAACAGAAAAACCAGTTTCTGTATTTAGTTTTCTCACTCCAAACCTTCTTTAAATCGCTGCACATGTGTTATTAAGCTGCTAACAATGTTTTCTTTATTTGCTTTTGTTTTGTCCTTTTGCATGACTTTAATTAAGCTGAAGTGCATTTGGCTCTCAGGGCCACTGTACTTTGGCCTCGGCAGGAGAACCATCAGGCAGTTTAAAAAAGAAAAGAGCGCAATCATTTTACAAATACATCACATTGAGGAAGAAACAAGCTCAACGACTACATTTTGTTACATTTACATCAGTAGTGTCACAGCAGAGAGGTTTGCAGGAGGAAGTCATAGTGGTGTTTGGTGGACCAAATACTGTATTTCTCTGGATTTCTGCACGAGTCTGCCTGCTTACTACATTTTGCAAAAGGCGTTCCAAGAGACAACTCTGCTGCATGGCATTGTGGTTTGTCAGACATAATGAATATGCATTCTTCAATGTAATAGGAGCAACGGCAGAAAGTTTAAAAGATTTGAGCTATAGTCAGTGTATAAAAACAGTCCTTAGAAGCAAATGATTAACTAACTTCCATTACTTCCCCCCAGGCTGCATGTAATGTAGACAGATAATGATTTGCATTTCATCCTTATGCAGAGTGCAACGCAATCAGAAAATAGCCGAGACATGGAAGTGCTGTACCCACATAAAGCATGTTCAGCACATTAGAATCATATTGGGTGGTGAATCAGAACATAATATTTTAATAAACACGCTGAAATAGCACAGATTTGCTTTATAGCTTCATAACTGTGAGACATGCAGAGCAGAAGATACTCATGAAAAAGATCAAGTACTGGATCAACTGCAATGTTTTCAAAGACGGCATACTGACCTTTAATACAATATGCTGATATTAGTCAATTACCCTTCAGAAAGAAGAAGAACCAGTATATGAAGAAAAGAGAAACATAAAATAAAATTGCATGTCAA
>JAPXVT010000028.1:14929256-14942494 GCA_029823135.1 Acanthurus reversus
GCCTCTGTATCAAAATGGCTCCTGACGCCTGTGCTATTTTTCAAATTGGGTAATATATTCTTGTACATTTGAATGCCGATTGAATTTGCTCTTTAATACCAGACACAATTTGCAACATATAATAACCAGTGGCTTGTTTATAAAGTAGACATAGCAGCTGCCTTCTGGCTAGAGATGCAAAGATCACAGAGGGTAAATGAAGAAATCTACAAATCATACAACTGGAGTGCAATGCTGCAAGAGAAGCATATGCTGCTGTGCTGTGTCTGGAGGGTGAATGTGCCTTTTTTGTTCCATTTCCCTAATGCAGTTATTCACATGAAGGATTATTCATGAATCTCATACCTGTCTGACCAGGCCAGCACACATTACAACTAAATCTTATTTACCAGGTTTAATTTTGAATGATGCACACTTTGTACTTCTCGCAACCCACCCAGTGTAATCGACATCAACAAAACACACACACAGCCGTTAACAACACGTACATAAACAGCGCTACACGCAGAGACTCAGACTATCTTTATCTTATCTGCTGGCACTGATACCAGCCCTCAGCTCAACCACAGCGCATCACAGACACGACTTTGACACCATCGATAACAGTCAGCAACTTGCCAAGATATGAAAGTTACTGTGGCCTAAACAGTTTGTGGGAAACAAGTAAGAAAAAACTGAGAGAAAGGAGAGAGAAGCAGCAGGGAAAAACTTCATATTTGTTGTGAGGATATGTCAAAGCTAAAACAAACTTGCTTTAAAGAAGAAAAAGCCCAACAACAAGAGGGAGGAGTGAGTAAGAGAGGAGGGAAAAAAGCACCCAAATTATTTGTTATCCATTGCCATTCAGTTTTATAAAAGTGGTAGCTTACTCTGCCTCAGTGAAAAGCGAAAATATTCTTATTGAAATGTTTATTAAGCTCTGTCATCTTTACATGAGCTGTTTATCTAAGTGAGGTTGAGGCAATTTCCTTTTTTTTTCCTTTAACGTAACATACTCTGCCATGCCACTGGACCGCAAACAAAAAAAGCAAGGAAACTAATTAAATACAAATAAAGTAAAGCAAAACTCACAATACCTCAGCCGGTGCCATGCAAATCAGTGACAGATCCTCCACCAGTACACAACCAGTCTGCTGAGAAACTAAAACTAAGCAGTTATTTCCAGTACAAGTGGGCTGTTTGCTTATTGAGCATAAGGTCAATAAGGCCTACAGTAAAACAACAAAAAGGTTATGCGTGTGTCTGAATTTGACAGCTGGTTTAAAGACATCCTGTATTTGCCTGCCCCCTTTTCTCTCTCTCTCTCTCTCTCTCTCTCTCTCTCTCACTGTCTTACTGCATGTGCATGAGTGCGTGTAAAACTGTAAAACCTGTGAGCAAACACATAAATGACCAGATGACTCTATGGTTGCACCCAAATGTTGGCTTTTTCAACCTCTACTGTGGCCATAACAGCAACAAACAGATTTAAGACATACCAGACTCTGGGCACGTAACCCAGCTTAAGATTCGTTTTGTTTTTATCAGATGGAGACACAGCTGTTGTTCTTTGTTTTGTTAACAACACTATCACAAGACCTATCCCAGTCACACTGAAGGTTTTCACGGTCCAATATATCTGAAACGGAGTCTCATTGCTCCTCTGAGACACAAGCAACACATTACCTTTAAAAAAAAACTCTGTAAAGGTTCAACAAAGATTTGGTGCCCCTGCTTCACCTCTGACACACCCTGGGCAAGCAGCCTGATTAACCAAAGCAGAAAAACACTTTGTCTGCAGGATTATATTTAGGTCAAAATAGCACCCATGAGCAGACTCTGAATAGCATCACAATCTTATACAATACACACACAGGAAGTGAGATATGGGGTGCTGCGGTGCAAAAAGTAAGTTACTTAAAAATGTGACACCATCACTTTCTAAAAGCTGCTTCTTGTGAGGAAAAAAAATGCACTTTTGAATGGATGAAATGAAATTATTGTCTCACTATACAGTGTACTTTTGTTCGTAAGAGCTCAAATCTTTCTCTATGACTTAAAGTTGCACCCTGAGAATGACAGGCTACAGATTATAACTTATTGGTTGAACATGGCGAGAGAGCCTGATATTAAAATAAAACGTTAGAGAGGAAAGTATTAGACAGTTGCACTCGCTGCAGGATAATACTGATGCTCACTCAACGTTACAAATATGTAGCCCAGTATTCCTGTATTATTGCACTGCAGCCTGCTAACAGCATTTAAAATAACATAAAACGTACCAATGCGGATGAAAAGACAGCTCTGATGCAAAACGTGTACTCCGTTTATGAAATTTAAGGTTGTCAAAACATATTCTCAGGTCTGTCTTCCTTTCTGCTCTGAAACTTCATGCACTCACCATAGCTGCAACGTTATGACGGGGAAACGACACTTGAGCACGAGTCAAGACACCGGTAACGGTGAGCCACAGCCGAGCCGACGTGCAACAGGAAAAACTGTCTGACAAATTCAGGGCAACAAAATTGTCATCTACAAGGGGATTTACAAGCACCTCATTGAGCGCCCAACTGTCCGTTTCCTCCCAGTCAAGTTTTTGCTAACTACGGAAAACACCTCGCATGACTTTTCAGAACTAGACTACTGGCGCAGCAGTTTCCTGAAAACCGAGATGCTTCTGGCTTAAAAACAGTAACGTTAACGTTAATGTAACGTGAAGCAGTGGTTTATGTAGAATAACAAAGCTTGATACAATTTGTCGTTAAAGTGAAGTGATGTTTGTAATTTAAAAAAAAAAAAAATCTCATATATCGGAAGTTTAAAAAAACTATATTCCAGTTAATACGTTTCTTCCGTTGATAATTATCATACGCAACACCTGGCAGTTGCCGCCATTAGTCGACAACTGATGACGTCTGCACCTAATGATTGACAGGCTCATATGTCTTATCAAGCACAGGTGTGCAAATAGGCCATCCTTTTTATATTTTCCTCGTTTCTTGCTGTGTGTTGCTAGCTCATAACTTATGTTTGGTGTTTTCCTGGGCGTGCAACTAGGTTTTAGGGAAAACTTCATCGATATAGTTGTTCTATTCATGTAAGTTATCTTGTTTCAGCACAGTAATGCAGTTTGTTCTGCTGCTCCAGTTGTGCCTCTTGGGACTTGGTAAGTCAAGCGGCTGGGTATTTGTTTGTAGCTGCAGCTGCAATTCAACTAGATTTAAAGTTCAAGTGCACCAATATCACAAAATAACCAGACTAGTTTTTCAGTTAAGTTAGTCTTTTTTTCACTCAGCTGTGTCCATTTTTACCTCCACCCCCCACTCAACATTTGCAGCACACTTGCATAGGAATTAGGCTATTCGTCTTACTCCTGCTGCACTCAAGTTTCAACAGTTCTGCCGTGTACCTTTTGAAAAGTTGTATTTGTCTAGTTTTGAGTGATGAATGGGGTGTGGTTATGTCCCAGCCCGTGGTGCAACAAAAGACACTAATCTGTGCACTGTTTGAGGGGTTTGTGAAGAAATCTCAAGCTGTCTTTTCCCTGAATTGGGTTGTGATTAGAAGGCATAATTAAACATTAAGAAAAATCACACCACACCAATAATCAGTCAGCCTTTTTTGATGCAATGCTTTTGTTATGAGTTAAAAATATATTATCCATTTGCTTTTGTTTCATATTTACTTGTGCAGCCATTTGCAGTGGCAATCAATACAATGTAAGCTTGTGTTAAAAGTGAATCAACATGTAGGAAATAATACTCTAGTCTTATTTTATGCAGTTAACCTTGAACTTATTTAGAATATTGGCTAAAAGATGAACTTACATTAAAATGAGCTGTTGTTCAGAGTTGTCTCTATGCACTGCTGGTATGTTGTTGCTCCCACGCCAAGATCCTTGTTATCATGGAAACTGCCAGAGTGAGGGTGCACGTTAACACAGGTGTACTCAGTCAGGAACCAGGAACTATGTTCTTTATTGGCTGCTGAGCTTGTTGAAATTTGACACCGCCAGTCATATCTCTGTTACACAAGTAGAGTTGCTCTGCACACAGAAACCTATTCAATGCTCACAGTGAATAGATACAATCACTTTAGAGCATTAGTGCTGTTTACTGTCATAAAGTCATCAACTGCTGCCAAAGAAGTCCATTTTTGTTTCAAAATAATGTTGTCATTCACTCTAGATGCACATTTCCTGCAGTTGTAATTTGGGAGCATGTTGAAATGTCATCTATTTAATAGTAAGTGTAACTCAATTTTATGTTCTCCTCTGCAGGCCTGTCTGGGGCCATTCCTGGTAGGAAGTTTCTGATGATGTTTCCTCCTCATAATGACCCAACAGCAAATGTTAGCCATGAACTAACAATCACAGCTGCTGGAGTTTGGACCTCAGTAACTGTGACAGTTCTAGAAAGCAGCTTTGAGCAGCATATCTTCCTCTCTGCAAGCCAATCAAAGACAATTCACCTGCCATTGTTAGTTGGAATGGTCAGTGTTAACTCCTCCTACCTCCTCAGTGTGACGTCTGTATGGCCTGTGACAGTCCTTGCTTCTTTCTGTTCCCACACTGGTTGTGACCATAGCCTCCTTCATGATGTGTCCTCCTGGGGGACACACTACTATCCCATTACTCCTCAGTTCCCTAACCAGACTGCTGTCAGTCAGATGGTTATCACAAGCTCCGACCATGAGACATCAGTGGATATCTTCCTGTCAGCAGAAGTGCACTTTAAAGGCAGCATGTACCCCAGGGGTAGCGTCCTTAGGTTGTATATAGGAGCGCTGCAGAGTGTTTACCTCCAGAGCAACTCCAGCCTGTCTGGCTCAGAGATAAATTCCAAAGAGGCTGTGGGTGTCGTGGTTGGTTTTACCTGCTCCAAACACACACCTGGGGACTGCTTATATGGCTTTGCTGAGCTAAAACCTCTCTCTCACTGGAGCTTTGATTATGCTGTCCCTCCCTTGGTAAACACAGGAATGAGTTTCAGTTTCCTGTTGGCTATGGCTGCTATCGATTCTGAAATCGTTGTCACCACTGGAACCAGGCGACAGATTATGTCTCTCATTGGTGGGGTCATGAAGGTCATCCCTGTTGTGACTTCAGAAAAAATTCACATTAATAGCGACAGTCCTCTTCAGCTTGTTTACTTTAGACATGATCATGTTCAGCAGTCCTCAACTCTAACAGTGCTGCCGTCTCTTGATGATATCTGTCAGTCTGTAACTATGTTTGATTCAGATGATATAAGTGAGCAACAAGAGAACAGTAGTGACACGGGAGATTTTAAGCCTGGTGTTAAATTCTCCCAGAAGCCTGACTTTACTGAGCTGCCTGTCAATGCAGAGCCCAGCCCTCCTTACACAGACACAGATGTGGGACACTATCTGAGTACCATGAGCAGACAACTATATCCAGCGGTGTGTGTGAAAAGTATGTACTTTTTTTTTTTTTCCTTAAAAGACATTTGCACTGTATGTTGTTGCATTTTGTGACTTTTAATCTGCCTGACATTTCCATGTAAATGCATGTTTCTGTTTCAGCTGCAGCGTCTTGTGAGAAAAGGCACTGTGGTCGCAGACGGAAGTGCTCTGTCAAAAATGGAAAACCACGCTGTACTTTGAAAACTATGATATGCTCTGCATGGGGTGACTCTTATTACCGCACATTTGATGGAAGAGATTTTGTTCTGCAGGGGAACTGTAACTATACTTTTGTTCAGAACACCTGCCCAGGTTTAAATGCATCAGTTCCTCTGCAGATTAATATAGCCAGAGCATATTTGAACAGTGCCACTGTCTCCACCATCCACATGGTGCAGATAAGCATCCAGGGCTTTAATATCTCTATCGTTAAAGATGACAGAAATCATGTGAGGGTAAGTGTACCAAACTCATTTAAATCAAAAGCACACTTCTGTATCTGTGAAGCATTGATGTACATTGTCTGTTCTTGCATTAAAACTCACAGATTAATGGACTGAAGAGGAACCTACCCCTCACCCTGGGA
Source organism: Acanthurus reversus (assembly GCA_029823135.1). Classification (NCBI taxonomy): domain Eukaryota; kingdom Metazoa; phylum Chordata; class Actinopteri; order Acanthuriformes; family Acanthuridae; genus Acanthurus; species Acanthurus reversus. The sequence goes on from JAPXVT010000028.1 coordinate 14,935,246, forward strand.
GATGGGTCCCTTAACTTGTACCCAAGTGGTGCCAGTGTCACTTTGAAGACTGCCTTTGGCCTGGTTCTGCAGTATGACTGGAAGCACCATCTTCAGGTTGAAGCTGCGCCAGAGCTGTTTGGAGTCCTGTGCGGTTTGTGTGGAAATGCTAATGGCGCCAATGAGACCCAGACTGCGGATTTTACCCTCCCGTGGGTAAACAGTGACGCAGGCACCTGTATTGAGGATTGCGGTGGCGGTATGACATGTCCAGTGTGCACTCAAAGCCAAATCAAATCTTTTCCTAGCATTAAAGGCAGCTCTTTCATGATTGGTTGCACTCTACTGCAGAGGAGTGGTGGGCCTTTTGCAGATTGCCACTCCTATGTTGATCCTGAGCCATACGTTCGTAGTTGTGTAAACAACGTATGTGTCAATGAAGCTGCATCTTCGATGTGCAAAATCTTGACAGCATATGCCAACATCTGTCAAAGGCTCGGGGCCAGAGTGCAAAACTGGAGAACCCTTGCCAAGTGCCGTGAGTTTTATATTTATTTTTATAAGTGAAGACAACATTGTTTGCTGTTTAAAAAAACAAAACAAAAAGCAAAACTGAGTGTGTGTTGTTCCTTTCACAGCTATGGCATGTCCTATGAACAGCCACTATGAGATCTGTGGTTATGCATGCCCTGCCACCTGCGGTAACCCAGAGGCCCATCATAACTGCACTCTGCCCTGTGTTGAATCATGCCAATGCAACAGGGGGTATCTGCTAAGTGGTGGAAAGTGTGTACCACATAGAAAGTGTGGTTGCCTTCACCAGGGTTCCTACTATCTCCCCAAGGAGAACTTCTGGACTGACGAACAGTGCCAGGAGAAATGTATCTGCCAGCCTCACTCCAAGATGGTTACATGTGCTCCATCTCATTGCCAGGATGGAAAAGTGTGCAAGGTTCTGAATGGAGTCCTGGGCTGTCACATTGACGGGCCAGGGTTGTGCATAACTAAAGGAGATCCTCATGTTACCACCTTTGATGGGCGTAACTTTGATGTTTATGGAAACTGTTCGTACATACTTACTTCTTCCTGTCCCTCCTGGGGAGACCTGGAAGACTTTAGCGTGGCGGTCCAGAACCAGATAAGTGATGCTACAAATGTGTCCTTTCGGCATATTAAAATGGCTGTCGCTGGTTACTCCATTGAGATGTCAAATGATTGGAGTAACAGAGTTATGGTAGGTTTATTTATTTGCCATAACACATCTACACATCTGTTTACACCACTGGCAGTGTTAACATCTGTTGACTTCTTTCAGGTGAACGGCCTGCTTATGCATCTTCCATCTGTGTTAAGCCAAGGCAAAGTAAAGCTCTACATGGCTGGACTCTCAAAGCATATAGAAACTGACTTCGGCCTTGTTGTGTCGCACCGCCCTGACATCCTGACTGTTCAGATGCCAAGAATCTTCTCTGGTAATCTCTGTGGCCTATGTGGGAACTTTAATTCAAATCCAGAGGACGATCTGACACCTGATGATGACTCGGACATCTCTCAGGCTGTCAGACACTGGCGAACCAGCCTTGAACATGAATGTGTGGATATGCCCATAAACACCCCTGGTTGCAATTCACTAGATCTGGCCCTTTATCAGGGAGAAGATTTTTGTGGACGTCTACTGGATACAGAAGGAGTGTTCCAGAGCTGCCACAAAACAGTTAATCCGCAAGATTTCTACGATAACTGTGTTCATGACCTCTGTTATAGTAATTTGACGACCCTGTGTCAGATTCTGTCCAGCTATGTTGCTGTATGTCAAGAAATGGGAGCTATAGTGGATGAATGGAGGACTGCCAGTTTTTGTAGTAAGTAACTACAGTTAAAAATATCATTGACTGTTAAATGTATATGGAACAGAAATGTTTCAAATGTATTTTTTCTCACTCTTCATAGATCTCTCCTGCCCACCCAACAGTGAATACCGCCTGTGCTCTAATCACATGTCTGACTGTGTAGAGAGCCAAAGTCCTGTAGCATTGAAATGCAAAGAGGGCTGTTCCTGCAAACCAGGGTTTTTTCACAGTGCTGGGGAATGTGTTCCAAACTCAGAGTGTGGCTGCATCTACAATGGTGTTTACCATGAAATTCATGAAAACTTCTACCCTGATGAGCACTGTCAGCTGCACTGTGTCTGTCTGGGCCACAGCAGTGTGCAATGCACAAACCACACATGTCCGAATGGAACAAAATGTGCCATCCAAGATGGCTACAGGGCATGCCATGCATCACAACCTGTTAAATGTGCAGTCATGGGTGGCCGACACTTCAGGAGCTATGACGGACATAGCTTTGACTTTAATATGGGAAGCTGCTCTTATGTGTTGTCCAAGGTTTGTGATGAGGAAGAGTCTGATCCCACTGTTACTATCCAGCAAGGACGGCTCTATCTCAGGGTCCATGGAGTGAATGTCTCACTGGAGAAGGAGCATTTGGGAAAAGTAAAGGTAAGCACTTGCATATGTCGTAAGGGTGTAAGAAAATATCAATACATACTAATAACGCACCATTGTGTTTTTGAAATATTTATTGATTACGAAAAACACTTTAGATTTTTAATAGTTTTTGTTCAAAGATTTGTGGCAGTAGTTCATTTTTTCGTTTTATTTGCCCTTGATGGCTATTGCTCAAAAACTATTACTGCAATATTCAGATTAAAAAAACACTTTTTAAACTCAGATTTTATGGATATTGTGCTGTGTTCTTTATACTCTGACAGTTTCCCTAAAATCAGATTGGAAAAAAAGTGCATTATATCGCAATATATGTAGTATCATAACCCCTGTATTGCAATACTTATCGTGTTGCCAGATTCTTGACAATACACAGCCCTGATCTGTAGAAACAAACTGTTTAGTGTGCTTTAATTGTAATTTTAATACTGTAACTTCAACCTTTTTAATTTTCCAGATCGATGGTGTGTTGTGGCGTCTTCCTGTCCAGCTTGATCACATAGCAGTACTTCATTCTGGCTGGCTGACTCGAGTTGTTGTAGACACCGGGGTTGTTGTCACTTATGGAGGGCCCAACCTAATCCAAGTGATGATTCCTGCCTCAGAAAGAAAAATGTGTGGCTTGTGTGGAAACATCAGCGCTGTTGATAAAGATGACAAACACAGCCCAAATGGCAGCCTCACAAGTGATGTTTCCATCTTTGCATCTTCCTGGTTGCTTTCACCACCTGGAACAAACTGCTCTGAAGAATGTGATCTCTGTTCAGCATGCAACTCTACCAAGACAGCTGAATTTGTATCTGATGAGCTCTGTGGGATGCTGCTTGCTCCTGCAGGATCATTTAGTGAATGCCACTCCACTGTGGACCCAGAGCCCTTCTTCCAGAACTGTGTGAGCGACCTGTGTCTGTCTAATGGGAAGGAAGAAATGTTTTGCAGTAGTTTGACGGAGTACACTTTTGCCTGCCAGGAGGAAGGCGCTAAAGTCAAACCATGGAGGGGTGATAAGTGTTGTGAGTATAATTAACCTCAATTCTCTTAAGCATGTGTTGTTTTAGTCTTTGACGGTGTGCCAGTGTATGTAAACCTTACAGGCATACACACAAGGCTAGTTGACTCTGTACAGTCTATGAACCCTGTTTTCTTCCTCCCACAGCAATCTCATGCCCTGAAAACTCTCACCATAATATGTGCGTTAGTGTGTGCCCCAAGTCCTGCGGTAATTTATCCAATATTGCCTGCCCAAGGGCCTGTTATGAGGGATGTCAATGTGACTCTGGATACATGCAGAGTGGAAATGGCTGTGTCAAAGCTGAGGAATGTGGTTGCGTCTACAATGGGCGCTACTATGAGGTTAGTAGCTATACATTAGCTTATGCCAACTACAGTAGAATGAACAGCAATTAAGGCATAATTTTTCAGAATTTAGCAAAACCGTATATTTAGCGTGTGATCTGACCTGAAAATTGCAGCTTAGAGTGACGCCTTACTGACCTGTTGGTTCACTGAGGGTGTGTGCTGTTATGACAAATTTACTTGTGACCCTGCTGCAAGTTCAGTCATAAACATGCTGCCCCAGTCAGGCTCAACAAGTGGCATGCCCTAGTAATATCCATGCCCTGTTAATTATGTGACTCATTAATTTCTTTGTCAAAAGTACATATGCCTCACCTCTACGTGTGGCATGAGTAATTACAAAATCCTAGGCCATTGTGTTCCCTGTGTTTGTTTGCTTGGTCTTTAGAGAACAGTTGAGCAACACACACCAACAGTGACTCACTGTTCTCTGTAGATTGGGGAGATATCATGGGCTGAGGGATGCTCTGAGCGATGTAAATGCTCTGCCACTGCCACTATGGGCTGTGAGCCAGCCTCTTGCCCTGAGGGAGAAAGCTGCACCCTTACTGATTCCTGGGGCTGTGCAAGGAAAGGTAGGCCCAGCTGGTTTTGCTGGGTTTGGTAACATGTGCTCACAGGCTAAAAAAACTGTTGTATAGTCAGGTGCACCATGCAACACTTACTGGTCTTGCATTATCTAATTTTATATCACTTTGTCACTTTGTTTTTCTGTCCTGGTTGTTTTGCAATATACCACCACTTATGTACCACAAACGATTTTTTTTGTTTGTTTGTTTTGTTTTTTGTATCACTCAACTCACTGTAAACTCTAGCTCCTTCTGAATACTGCATTACGTACTTAGTAATCTCCTGTCTGCCTGGGGGTTTGAGCATGACTGCACTACCTGTCAGTCATCAGTAATAATGCACCTCTTACAATTTCACTTGGCCCCATGGAAGCATATCACATGAAATACAAATAATACACAAATAATTTAATGTGTTGACATTTTATGCTCTCTAAATGTGTTTATCTGACAGCAGAATATTTGCACTCATACTCAAAACAGCAAATTCGTTTATGAACATAGTTCATTAATTTTAAGCATTTGTTTTTATGAGGGCTAATTGTTTGCAGGTATCTCTCCCTAAAGTGCTACTAATCTGATACTTTTCCCCTTATTTTTTTCAGCTGATAATGAAAATAAAACCTGTGAGAATGAAGATGCTTGTGGTGTTCAGAGCCAACCTCGGCAAACCCAGTGTTGGCTACTGGGAGGTGCCCACTTCTACACTTTTGATGGAAAGGTGTTTGAATTCCAGGGAAACTGTACGTACACTCTGCTCCATACATTGAATGATACATTTTGGATCGGGGTACAGAAAGACAGGACCCCCAATACAGCTTCCTCTCTCAAAGCGATCCATGTCAGAGTGTCTCAAGACAATATTACCATCTACAGAGGGGACAAATTTTCTGTGTGGGTAAGATTGAATTTGAAGATGTAAACAGTCACATCACCCTCCAGCATTTGTAAGTTTGTAGTCAGACATCGTTGTTGGGTTTTTTTTGCTGTATAGACATACTGAAATTGCATTTAACACAAAACTGCATGAGAAGCATTCTCAAATGTATTCAGTGTTTTGTGCTCTTAACAGATAAATGGTGAAAAGAAGCTCCTGCCTGTGACTCTAAATTTTGGACTTGTGAAGATTTATCAAAGTGGCATGTTTGTTGTTGTGGATACAACCATGGGCATCCAAATTAAGTTTGACTGCTCCCATATTGCCACCATCCTCCTCCTCAACAGTACAAAAGTCCTTGGTATGTGTGGGAATAATAATGGCATTGAGGACGATGACCTCAGGACGCCACAGGGTGAGGCTGTTGATGCTATGACCTTTGGCTGGAGCTGGAGATTTCCTCATCAGGAAGCTCAGTGCACAGCAGATTGTGGAGATGCATGCCCACGCTGCTCTGCTGAACAGCTGCAGGAGAAAAATCTAACCAGTCAATGGATCTCCCTGCATGAGTACATCGAGTCTCCACAAAATCCTTTCGATGCGTGCCATGAAGTTGTTAGCTACACTAAAATCACCTCAGCAGTGAGCATCTTCGACCTGTGCTCCAGTAAAGACCCTCAGAAGACCCTCTGTCTGATCTTGGAGGCCTATGCCGCCGCCTGTCAAAATGCCCAGATCCCTATCGGAGAGTGGAGGAATAGCACCTTCTGCTGTAAGTGAGTTTGTTTTAAATGACATCAATTGAATATGTGCAATTTACGGATCAACACATTAAGTGGTTATAGGTGTCTTATTTTCTTTTCATTTGATGTATTTTCACGTGACTACCATAAATATTTCATAAAAAGATCCTCAATATACCTTTTTAAATAATCTTCATTTTCCACTTATACTGAGCGTAACAGCCCAGCTAACAGCTGCTTCTATTATGTTAGGAATGTGTGTGCTGTTTTCCTTAAATTCTGATCGTTCTCCTTCTCTCCTATTAGCCATGACCTGCCCACTGAACAGCCATTATGAGTCCTGTGGCACAGCCTGCCCTGCTACCTGTCAGGACCCATTCAGTTCAAGGCCCTGCACACAGGCTTGTGTCGAGACCTGCCAGTGTGACCCAGGGTTTGTCCTGGATGGCCAAACCTGTGTCCCCTTGTCCAAGTGTGGCTGCAATCACAACGGTTACCATTACAGCAGCAATGAGACGTTCTGGGCTGATGAGGGATGCACCAAACGGTGCGTTTGTGACCCTCTCACCCAACAGACACGGTGCCATTTGGATTCTTGTGGCCCAAGTGAACACTGCGGACTTGAAGATGGTATTAGAAGCTGTGTGCAGCACCCTGAGCAGACATGCACGTACACTTCTCGTTACGTTGTCACCTTCGACCAGCAGGACTACGATTTTCATGGCACCTGTCAATACCAGTTAGTGGGCATGCATGGACTGAAGCAAGGTCTTGATGCCATTCAGGTCTATGCACAGACAGATGGACATTTGGAGTCAGCACTTAATGTTCTGGTCAGTGTGAGCGGTGTGCTCATGAAGCTGAACAGCAAAAACACTGAATATATAGAGGTAAGTGTCATTATCCTGTTTCTGTATTTTATACATTTCGTGAATAAGTTATCTGGTAACACTTTACTTAAAGCATCCATCTATGATGCATTATGAACATTTATGTAATGCATTAAAGTGTGCCTATGGTGCTGTATAAAGAGTTAGAAACAAGATAAGGGTTAACCCTAGCCATTACCCTAACCATAACCACATATAATGCGTTTGAAGTGTGTTCATAATGTGTTATAATGCATTATAGAGACAGGCTTCATAGAAAGTGTTCCCAGTTATCTAATATTAAACCAGACATCACAGAGGTTACTTTTGAAAGTGTGTCGACATGTGC
>JAPXVT010000028.1:15121900-15134203 GCA_029823135.1 Acanthurus reversus
TTCGGGGTGTGTAAATGAATATGGTGTTTTATGGAAATTAGTGAGCCCTGCCTCTGGTCTGTGCAAGAGGAAGGCCACGGTCCAGTTCAGCCAGGCTGCAGCGGTCTCTGTTCCCCCGATGAGAAGGTCCACAGTGGCCATGTGAACATGAACATCTGTCAGGAGCTGCAGACATGAAGATATGTAATTTATTGCAAGTAACATTTACAGTAGGTTTGCTGAATGTCAAATTCCAGTCTAAGTCTTACTAAAATAGATTTAATATAAATAAAAATTTAAAAATTATGAATGAAAGTTTTAGAAGTGTGTTTCTTTGGAGAGGTCATATGATTCATTAAAGAAAAACATCATGAGACAATTAGGAGGTAAATAATATATAAACACCTTCAAACTTTAATACACACTCTACACCCAGTACAATTCAAAATGTCCTCCCCCTTCTGCTCTTACCCCTCCATGCTCTGTGCTGTGTTGTTTGTCGAGGCCCTGCAGTAGGGATCCTGTAATTACTTCCTCACTTATTTGGTCTTGTGACTGCACAGATAACAAAGCACTGGGTGATTATGATGAACACAGGCTTTTAGTAGATAACATGTTTCATTTTGTGATCATGAGTGCTTGATTTGACGTGTGTGACCTTGATATTTGGTCATTTTGTTTGATAGAATTGATTGCACAGAAGTTTATCTTATCACTGCGCCACACCAACCCTGTTTTCAAACTGGTGATTCAAGCATTCCAGCCTAAATAAACCTCTCTATTGTATGCTGTGTGACACAGTGACGCATTTTTCAACCTTTAATGCTTTTCAGGCTTTTGTTTCTTACTCACCTTGTAACTGTTGAGATGCCTTTTTATAATTTCATCCCTTTTTTCCACCTCTTTCAGGAGACGGGAAAATACAGGATTGGGTAATTTCTTGGAGACAACAAATGACATAATGTGTTGAAATCCTCTCAGAAGATATTTGTTAGTTTTTCCTGTTATCTGCAGTCAGGTTAGTGAATATTTACTCACTCTGAGCAGTGGGAAGGAGTCCAGAGCAGAAATCCAAGAGGAGCCCCACAGACCAACAATCTCATTCAGACAGCTGTGCAGCTGCTGCAGCTCCGAAGAACTTTTATCATACTAGAAATGACAGAGATTTATATTTTAATACATGCTGCCGATGAAATGTGCACTCCAGTAACAGAATAGCATGTCTTAAATAGACTCATGTAATGCAAGTCTCTAAAAAGGGAAACATAAACTGGTCTGCCACAACCACAACTACTGTTTACTGAGGAAAATCATATTTGCTATCCATCTCCAAGGACAGTTACTCACTTCTTCTCCAAAAGCCAAAGTGGTGATGACATTACTGGCTGCCACTGTGAAATCCTCCGAGAGATCTACAGCACTGCCTTGATAGTCCATCAGAACCTAACAGTGAACAAATAGTGCTTTATATTTTTTAACGTGACCACTTTAAACACACTAACTGCATTGTTCACTAGTGTACAATTTGTTCCTCTTGCAGTTTCCGAACCTTTCTCAGATGCCGCGCCTGCCTCTCGATCACTTCATGCAACGATTGCTGGCAGCAACGCTGCAGAGCACCGTGGACGAGACGACGATGTGCCCTCCACTCCTCATTATAGTCTCCCAAAGAGATAGTGTGTCCCCCCCCGGACACAATATTACCTGATACAAGTTAGATGAGGTCATAAGAACATACAATAATGCAGTCGTTATGAATACTGTCATTACAGAAGGAGTTTGAGCTGTTTACCTGTGTATGAAATTGGCCTCCCAGCAAAATCTGACCATTTTTTCACCAATGCTTCTTTTATGACGTCACTACTGTTAAGTACCACCATGGCTGAAAAAGGCACAAATGGGTTCTTGGTATGTTGACCATCTGAACTTTACTTTCCCCCCAAAATTAATTACAAATGTCGATTGGCTTGTTTGCATGTGATATAATGAAAATGTTTGTGCTTACTTGTGTTTCCACATTTAAGGCGGTAGATGTTCCCATACCGCTGGGCCAGATTGGTCAGGTGAATCGGCAGGTGGTCATGTGTCAGCTCCATCATATTGCCAATGAGAAAGCGGCTGGGAGGACCTGGGAGTGAAGGAGTCAAGGCGCGGGGATGGAACTGATAAAAATACTGCAACAGTCTGGATACAGCTACTGGATGAAGGAGTTAAGAAAGACAAAGGTAAAACAGAAGTTTTCTTAAAATCCGGTTTGTCCATTTGATGAAAAAAATGTCTCATTCATTCACCATAATACATTTATGAAATACTCGATCTAACAATCAGTGTATTTAACTTTAAGCATAAAGACAGCAAATAGATAGTTACCTGTAGATATTTTGCCCCTGTGGTCTCCCTGTACACATTTATCTCTATCACGAGAAGTGCAAATTAGCGCCATGAACAGCAGCACAATAAGGAACACAGCTCCCACACTGATCATTGATATTTCCATTGCCATTTTGTCTCTTCTTGCTGGTGTCCCACTTCAGAAAGCTGATCAGCATCCTGCCTGCTACATTTATAGTCTTCTCATCAGTCTCTAAGCCCGTCAGTTTGACATGATGTTTGTGTTTTAACTAAAATCAAGGATGTCTAAATATTTTTGTAGGTCAACATATCCAGTGATAAGATGAATGCAACACTTGTAACAAGAGGCAACCTGATAGCCATGGCCATAAATGGGTGAAGGGCATGATAACACAGCACAGTTGACATGAGAGTCATACTGGCATTTGTTTATCTTGTAGAGCAAGGAATGACAAAACTGCCCTCCATCAAAGGATTTGGAAAACAAACGAAACAAAACAAAAAACTCCATATAACACACAGACAAAAACACAAAGACACTTCAGGTCCACATTAGCCACATTTATTTGTATGGAGTGAGACAGTGCATATTTAAGTACAGTAGTTGTGTGGTGGCATACCATGGTGCTGCTCAAGATATTAGAGTCAAAACAAAACTGTTGAGATGGACCAATCAGGCAAAACAGCAGATTTAAGTTGCAATAAAACATTTCTCCGCATTTTGGTGTATTTCCAGAAAAAAACTAACAAAAAAAAAAAAAAATTGAACATATAAAAAAAAAATGCACACTGAATCAAATGCACTGTACATGCAGTTTCAGCTGAAAGTGATGTGTGATATGCAGTAACTGAAAGATTCACTGTCTTCTGGATTTCTAGAGCGGTTATTCGTTGTCAGATGTTAGGTCGATAGGTTGGAGAACCTATAAAGACTGATACATATTTAGCCATGAGTTGCAGGAGAGAACCTTGACGGTCTGAACTTCATTTCGGTGAAGGGAATGGAGGCGTCTTTCCCCTTCCAGTCTATCCAGACTATTCCCTGTATCAGCAGGGAAAGAAAAGGTGATGAGATTTGCGTAGTGTACTGTATCACTGAAGATAAAATACATTTGAAGTTCATTGGTTTATGTCCTGTAAGAGAAGTCAATTGTACCTGATTATTGCTGTTGATGCCGAAAAGGCCGTTCAGGTTGGTCTTGTAGCAGTTCTTGTACCACCAGCCTCCCATGTAGGCCCTGGCACAGTGGATCCCCAGAGGATCAGGATCCTTGTCCCGGGCTGAGAATGGACGCCCATTATGGTACTTCATAGAGTCACCTAACAGAGAAAACCATTGAAATTGAAGTATGAATTGTCAGACACTTATTGTAAAATAGAATATATTGCATATGTTCAGGAAGTTTCAACTTTTGTACAGTTTTTACCTGCAGTTCCAGTGTAGCCGGACACTGTAAGAGTATAGTGCCTCTCTGCTGAATTAATGGAGAAGTTGGTGTAGTGAGCGTAAGCAGTGTCATTTCCTGATCGCATATCCACTCTCAGACTCACAGGGCCAACACTGGTCAGGTTGTGAAGATTCTCATTTCCTAATATTGGTAGAAATAAAGAGATAACAATTTACGTAAAAAGATCTTCTAATGCAGATATGATGATAGTAAGAACTTGCTTCAACTGTACCGAGCCAGAACTCTTCACTGAGGTTTCCAAAGCCAGCGCTGTATTCATTCCAGGTTCTGTAGAAATCTGTCTTTCCATTCATCCTCCTCTGGAACACCTGTAAACACACATCACATTGTTGTATAAAATCCAAATCCATGCTGTCACTTTTTGAGTGCAAACAGCAGCACTTTTTCACACCGTCCAGCCGCCTCCATCGGTCTCCATGTCACAGTAGACTCTGACTGCTCGTCCCTCTCTACCTTGCGGGTAGATATCCACCTCTCCTGACTGCAGAGCTCCGTTAAGCAGCTCCTGAGAGCACTCGGTAGGGAAAGGGAAACGCAGTTTTCCTGAAGGATGAATAAAAGCATGTTAAGTTATGACAAAGTACTGACAGGGAAGATATATTGGTTTGGACGTAAAATACAATACCTGTGTGGAATTCTGTGGTGACAACAGCTGTGTAGTGTCCATCTCTTTCGCCTTGTACCAGAACAAAATAATGTGACATCGGCAACAGGTCTGTCAGCTTATACTCTGTCACAGATCCATCTAGGATGACCTCCTAATGTATACAGAAAAAAAAGACACACTTCTGTAAACATCATTGTGCTATATGTGCACCAATAGAGAGAGAGTATTATTCACCTTTGTCTCCTCTCCTGCAATCTGGTAGATCAGTCTGTAGCTGTGATAAACAGTAGTGGTAGTTCTCCATGCTATCACTGCAGAGCGAGCACCCACCTCACCGGCTTTAACCACTGATGGACAGGAAAGAGCAAAAATATAAAGTTCTAACACAAACTACATTTGAAAAAGTCTGGTCTTTTTTTAAAAAAAATCCCCTCTCTACTCACCATAAGCAGTTGTAAAAGTAGTTGAGATGGCCATACTCTGGAGACTGTCCTTCTGACTCAGGACTTTGACTGTGTACAGGGTGCCTCTCTGCAGGCCTCTCAGCTGGTGCTCCACTGAGTTTCCAGTCAGCATCACTGTCACTGTTACATTTGGAGCTGTGGCGAGAAGGAAAATTATTAACATTTAGCACAGTCATTAAAGCTTTGTTGAAGTAATCAGGGTAATGTTGCCACACTCACTCTTTGAGGACTCATAGCTGATGATAAAGCGGTCTACTTTTCCCAGACTGGGTGTCCATTGCAGCAAAGCTCTGGTGTCTGTCACATTGACAACTTGCAGATGTGTTGGAGGGGCGGGCACTGCAGGCAAGAGACAATCCATAATGCATTTCTGCTGTTTTCACATGCTGTTTTCACATCCAAAAAAAAGCATCTGTACATAAAAGTTAGCATAACTGACTGTGTACCTGTGGTGATAACGGATGTGAGGGCCTCACTCTGGGCTCTGCCATGTGTAGCAGTTACAGTGATAATGTAGGAGGTTCCAGCAGACAAATCGGACAGAACCACATATGATTGCTGTGAGCCCACGGTGACATAGCGGTTTTCCCCTAAAAGGATGAAACATCACAAATATCATACAGAGACAGTAAGCACATCTCGGTGAAAGATCCATACTGATTGATATAAAGCTGGAGAATTTGATCGGCCCAGACCTGTGACGATGTTGGTGTACATGATCTTGAAGCCTGAAAACATGGTCTTTGGTTTGGACCAGGACACAGTGAGAGAATACTCTGTTACATTGCTGAAAACCATCTCTGTGGCTGGCTCAGGACCTGGTGAGTAGAAAGCAGGGAGATTTTTATCCACAAACCGTGTTCATTGCTCCCACTACTGATCATTCGTCCTGGTAGGGGTGGAGGCATAGTGCATGATGAATGAAAAATCTTTAAAAACTTAATGCAAAGGTCACAAATTTGCAAAAGTATGTTCAGGAGCAGGACTTAACCTCTAAACCACATTTCTAATCAGCCTCCAAGCCTACTTTTACTCAGTCAACCCAACCTGCCATGTTGTTTCAGTTTTTTAGGTCTCCCCTTTCATTCCTTTACTTTTGATCCCTTTCATCTCTCTGTCCATCCTTATTTGTTTCCGCAGAACCTTTCTACACCATTATCCCCTTTTACAGTCCCTTGCATACCTGTTCCATCTCTTCATTTCCAAATACTGTCTCTTGTAAGTAATTGTCTTGGCTGCTTACAGAGACTGATCCCCTGCTCTGAGTCTCCTCATTCTTGGCCTCCAAAACATCCATTCTAGACTCGCCTGAACAGACAACTTCCTCTCCACTGATCATTTCCTTCACCATATCAGTTTCCCCATCCTCAACATCCTTAATAATCCTTTACTACCTTGTTGCATCAAACCTTTAAAAATTACGTTGTTGTGTGTGGTCCATCCTGGTGAATTACCTGTAATTGCAGTTACTCTGTGAATCTTTGATCTTCTCTCAGCTGCTGAACCATATATGTAAAGGACATAGCCTGTGTTTGCCCGAAGGTTACTGAACTCCACAGAGCGTACACTGCCTGGGACAACCATAGATATCCTCTTGGTCTCAGCTTTGCCTCTAGGTCCAGCACCTCTACCAGAGGCCACAGTTGTGTTGGTGCTTTCACTTTGTTCATGGATTTCAGTTGTGTTCTTAGCTGTGAAGGTCTTGTCTGCTTTGAGAGCTTCTTCCTCAAACTCCTCGTGGTCCTCGTCGTCTCCCTCTGTCCAGGGCTCTCTTCGGATGACCGTAAAGTTCTTGAACATTCCTTGTGGTGCTAACCATGTGACAGTGAAACTGTAGGAGGAGATGTTCACAATCTTTACAGAACCTAATCCAGATCCTCCAGTCCTCCTCAAAGGGCCATGGATAGTTGTTTTGTTCTGCAGAACTCGAGCTTCTCCTGAAGTTGCTGCAATAGTTGCATCAATTATATACTGACTCCTCTGATTAACCTTCTCTTTTCCAGTCTTGCCAGTTTCAGCATTCCTGTTGTCAACAGGCTGCACAAGTGTAGTGTCTTCTTTTTCTTTCTTGATTTGTTTATGTCCGAAAGATTGAGTAACATTCTTCTCAGCCAGGGTAGACTGCTCCAAGGTCTCCTTTCCTGCTCTGGTTGTTCCTGTCGTTCTGGACAGAATGGTCACAATTCTAGCTGTGCCGTTCGATTTCTTCATATTACTCTGGGTGATATTGGTTTGAGGTTCGTCTTTAAGTTGCCCAGTTTTAGGATATGCTTTATTGGCAGTTCCTTCCCTAACAAGCTTCAGGTCAGTTTTTTGGAGAACCTTTTTAGAGGTCAAGACTGTTGTTTTGCCTTTGCGGGCCTCTTCTTGCTTTCTTCCCCCATGTTTCAAAAGAACTTGAGCAACAGATGGACGACTGGTCTTTGTGGCACTTGAGGACTCTTTATTGGTTATTTTCTTTAGAGAAACCTCTTGTTTTGATTGTGTTCTAGCAAGACCTGTTTTATCATTAGTAGTTACTATTTTGGTGGTTTTCTCCTGCATGTTTTCCCTGTCTCTGTTCACCTGCGAGGTCATTGTTCCTGTTGTTACCTTGACTTTTCCTTTGCCAGCTTCTGAAATTGTAGAGATAAGAATCAAGGGTGAAAGATATTCATTCAAAGTAAAAAAAATAAAAATAAAATAAAATCATATCTCTAATGCTACCAAATCAAAATAACAGTGCAGTTTCTCACTTACTTTTATTACACTCGGCTCCTTGTGCACACTTACTGCAGTCTGGACCCAAGAATCCCTGATGGCAGATACATTTCCCCATCTGACATTCGCCATTGCCACTACAGTCTTTTGGACAATTTGCAGAACAGGGACCTGGACATGAACAAAAATAAACACAACGATAATAATCCACATCTGTAATGAGTTGTGTCAATCTAATAATCTGTCGAATATGACAGAATCTTACATTTTTCCTTTAGGGAGGACATCTCTTTCTCCAGTCGGACCACGCGATCTTTTAGCGCAGCCATCTCAGCCTCACATCCCCCACTGCAGCTGCTGGGCAGCAAGCTGATCTTATGGGTCATCACCAAAGGAGCACCAGGCTTCAGCTTCAGCTCCTGATCCTTGGTGTTGCTTGAGTCACAGCCGTCACTGATGACTACTTTGAGTGGCTGTGTTGGGGCAGCCTTTTCTTTAGTGGTGGCAGTAGTGGGAGATTTGACTACAGTGGTCTGATTGGCAGAGGCACTGACTTTATCTTTGTTGGCTGCAGCACCACCAGCTGAAGCGGCCTTTCCTGGTCTTGGTTGAACATTTTGAGTTGCTGTAGGGGCAGGCTTGTCCTTGGAGTTCTTCACATCAGTGTTGGAAGGAGATTTAGCTACAGCAGTCTGATTGACGGAGGCTGTGGGCTTGTTTTTGGCAGTTTTAGCGCCACTGGGAAGAGCAGGCTTTGGGGCCATTGCCTGAACATTTTGACCCACAGTGAGGGCCGGCTTGTCTTTGGTAGACTTCACTTCACTGGCTGAAGGGGATTTAACTAAAACAGTCTGATTGGCTGAGACAGTTTGTTTGTCTTTGTTGGCGATGGTGCCACTGGCTAGAGTAGTCTTTACTACTGCTGGTGAAGTGGTTTGAATTACTGTTGGGCTGGGCTTGCTTTTGGTGGTTGCTGGAATGGGTGAAACTGTTTGATTGACTGTGTTTGGCTTCAGGGTTGGGCGAATGGTCTGTTTGGCAGGGGCAGCAGTGGTTTTTGGTTTTGACAGGGCAAAAACAGCATTGGATTTGGTAGCGTCGCTTCCTGTCAAGTCACTCCTCTCATTAGTTGGGGATTGAAGGGTGGGAAATGGGGTGAGAAGGAGGAGAAGTCCCAGAGTAAACAGCATTTTGAGCCAGAAGCAGGAGCCAGAGATGGTATTGCCTTTGGTAGATCTTTATGTAAGTTACTGTAAAATTATGAACTCCTTCCTCTATATTTCTCTGACCACTTGTAATAAGGAAAATGCCAGGTCTCACCTAGAGATGAAAAAATGAATGAGTTGAGTCATGACTGAGTTTAATGCATTTGATTTCATGCCAAATAGTTTTGGAACTTTTTTTTAATTCAGAGAAGGCCTTTACTGGGCATACACGGTCTTTCTCAGCCAGCTTCACATTCACAGAGTTCCCATTCACACGTCGAGTCTCCCTTGTAAAACCCTTTCCTGGAGCATTTTCAGGTTTTATGCCTTGATCAAAAGTGACCTGACGGCACTGACTGAAGCAAGGGACCACATTACTTAGTTACTCAGTTACTTTTTAGTTTAATTATGGTGACCATTCACTTGTAGCACTCGTCATTTTTTAAGCTACAGAATGTCTAAAAGTTAAGTGCTATGACAATTTGTTGAGTAGACTCATTCACAGTGAACATAAGCATATAATGTATTTCTAAGATACTCTATAGGTTGTGCATCTTATTACATAACTGTTCCTTTATGTGAGAATGTCTATCATTCTCAGTTTAATTGTTCCTGAACACAAGTGCAAGACACTGAAAACAGAATAAATATCACTGTTGACATAACCCTAAATTTCTCTGAGCTGAACAAAATGTTTTATAAAAAATATGCTTTTTTAAAAACTGTACATACTGATAAGTAAAGTAAAAAATAAAACAGAACCAATGTGAGTTGAATAATTGCTTCTGTGTTGAAGTCAACCATAATAGTTTATTCAACCGCTTACCAAAATAAGTCAAATCTAAATGAGCTGATGTTGAACAGGAAGGAAGACGGTGACTTGCGCGGGAAGTCTAGAGAGTCTGCAGGAGACTTGAGGTAACAGACTGTCACTGTACAGCACTGTGGGACACTGTACGCCTTTCACTGTACAGAAGGTTACATAATTCACTGTGCCCACGACTCATGAAACCACTAATGGAAAAATGTTCAGCCTTGGATTTAAATCTGTAGAAAATCAACTAGCATGTAAACACATTAACATCCTTCGCTCTACAGCGAGCCAATTTTTAAACATTGTACTGGAGTGCATGGATTATTTGACTAATTGGTGGCACTATTAACTAAATGAACCACCATTCTTTACTTATAAAGTAGGAATTATAAATATGATCAGCAATGCACTATAAAGGCAAAAAGATGAGAAAGAATATCTACAAACAACTAAGTGGAGTATATGAGTCCATTCATTCAAATGACTGCAGTGATTAGTCTGATAGTTCAGTAACATGAGAAAGAATGAACTTACCAAATGATGATTTGGTTCTTGGCTTTATCTCTTTCTTAGTGTCGCTCCCTCCATCTGAAAAACTCACATAGACTTGCTGGATATGGTCTTGTAGGGAAGAGGTGAGAGAAAGGACCACCACTAGAAAGGAGGAGAGTGATAAAGTGCGCTCCTACTTAAGGACCCCCCTCATCCCAACCCCCCATCCTTCTCCACGCCTAGTGGTCCCACTCACTAAACCACCAGGGAAAATATTTGGATTGGATTTACAAAAAGGCTGGCATTTTACACAGCTTTGTGTATCAAACATGATCCACAAATATGACTACTCTCTTGTTTTCTGTTTTTTTCCCCCCTCCTTTTCTTTTTTATGGTAATGATTTATTACGTACCTACGTTAGATTTAACATTTCAAATGACCCAAGGTAAATTATTCATGTCAGCAGTTATTGGTTGATACTTGAATGTTAAAGTGTGCAATCTAATATTTAATGAACAGACATCTATACACATTAAAATTGCAGTTTTGCTCTTAAGCTGTATCCACTACAGGCTGGGACATTTTTAATTTTGTTTCAGGTACAGTAACACAAAATAGCTGGTATGTTTCAGCTTTGCAAGGCTGATGACGGTTATTTCAGTGTCTGCTGTATGTAACTTGACTTATATCAGACTTAACTAACACCTAGACACAGCTTTGATTGAAGAAAGGCCTAGTCTGAGAATCATGATTCAGCTGGAATATATAGCATAACACTGCAGGTATTCAGTGCTGACTCTGGGGGACAGAAACCTCTGGCCATATGAATTGGCTGTTTGTTGGAAGTAATGAGATGTAACTACGTGGGAGTTATGTAAGTGACCAAATATCCACCAGATTTAAGGAATGCTCTGTGAACGCTCTGTGTCTCTGACCAGATGGCCACCCACCATCCCACCTTTTGTAAACCACATGAAGACAAGTATATCAAGGGTCTGGAGCAAACAGGGCGTGAGTGACATTTTCTTAATTTTGCAGGAGAGCAAAAACAAAAGTTTATATCATTTGAGCTCTTTATATGTATATGGTAATGCAACATACATTTACACTGATAAAATGCAGTTATTTTAGAAAAATGTTTTTGTTGATTATAACATTTTTGGTATGAGCTGTTACTAGGGTTCTCACAATATTAGATTATCAGTACACACTAATTGTGGCCAAAAGAGTTTACCATATTGATATTACTGCGATGAATACAGATAATTTAAAAAAAATGCTATCAATTTAATTTTTCTTGGGGTTTGTTATTTGTGTGTTTTGTCTACTTTTGGCAAATGGGAAATTATTTATACTCCAAATACAAGTGTAGGGAGGAAGAAAGAGAATCCTTAACCACGTCTGCACAAAAGCATTAATAAAGAACAATTACACTCAATTACACTTGTTTTTGGCAGCAGGCCACCAGCATTTAAGTGCATCACTGCTTAATATAATAACAAGCAAGATCAGAAACATGGCCAGAATTATTTTAAAAACATTGCAAATATAGTACAATATAATCATTCTGATTTCATGGTACTGATATTTTATGCTTTTAATATTACTGTTATCGTCAACATTGGACAACTCCGTTAGCTGTTATTGTGAACTACAATAGACTGTCTTTCCAGTGTATTAAGCTAAAGCCGCAAATGTTGCTATTTTACCATTTATGCCTCTAAGAATCCTCACTTAGAAAGATACATTGTAGGTGCCACATAGATATAAAAATGTACTTTTACATCAAATTGGCAGTAAACAAAGTAGGCATGCAAAACCACTTTGCATGACAGCACTGTAATTCTGGCCAATGCTAAAGAAACAGCTCTCTCATATTCTATTACTGTTACATATGCTCACTCTATATATACTACTGCGTGGGTCTGTAAGAACCCACATAGTAAATACATACCTGTACCAGTTGATATTTCAGTAGCAAGTGCATTGAGTTAATGTTGAGCAATGCTTTTCTTGGCAAGTACATCATGTTCTGATCCTGAAAGACACCTAATCTACCACATAGCACAGCTGTATCAAAACGTAGGACACGATAACCTGGTCAGTAATGTACTTATTATGGTTGTTCCAATGACCAGCTGATGTGGCACACAAAGCCATTCAGCACCATTAGACTGATCAGCAAGGGGGCTGGTTGCTGCTTGCTTTTAAAGTGCATGG
>JAPXVT010000028.1:15168853-15179427 GCA_029823135.1 Acanthurus reversus
ATTGTTGCCATTCCACTCACCACGGCAAACAAAACTTTTTTTAGCTGTGCATTGGCTTTCAAACCACTCGCCGTGTTGATCCATTGCCGCACACGCATCTTCATTCTGATTTTGTGGTTCTCCTGCCTTCCAGTTAAAAAAATCCAGTTTTTGATCAGGCAACGACCAGTGCCACATCCACACATCTGTGACCTCCAGTCCTATCCAGGCCCTGGTAACTGTATTTGAAACTAAAGTGATCAGATTATTCATATCTGTGGAGTTGTGAACTGTAGCTAAATCAGTGTACATCTCCCTGCAGTAGGCCTTTGCTTCTTCATAGGTCCTTGAAAGTGTAATAAGGTGAAAATCTGAAGATCCAAGTACGAAGGAGAAAAATCCTGTGAAATGACAGGTAGTGTGTTAAAGCAGTTTGTATATTGATCATAACCAAAAACATTCTGGATCATCTGTGGATAATTTCTGACATTTCATGCCTTTTTTCATATTAATTTTAGATGTTGTATTTCCTCCAAATTGAAAAGCCTTGCATTTTTACAAATAGTCAACTACATTTACAAGTCAAAATTATACATTTATAAAAATGGAAAAGAAAACAAAAAACAGCAGCAAAAAGCATGTAAGGTTCAAACCTGAGATAAAAAGCAGGTGCAAAGTATGAGTCGTTTTCATCATGATGAGTCTTTTTAGCGAAACGAAAAGCAAAAAAGTCTACATAAATCAATATAACGTTCCCTTGTGACCAAGTGCTGATTCCAATATAAGGTCAAAGCAGCTGTGAACAGCACAGTGTGAGAAGTAAGAATGCCACTTGGTAAGTTGAAGGACAGATCTTCAGGAGCAGACACAGACGAAGCAGTTTTTCAGGTTTGTGTCTTTCTTGCTCATGGTGTTGAATGACACACGGCTTTTTAGTTTGTAAGATGAAAAGTTCTGACAACAGCTACACCTGAAATGAAATGCAGTGACACTGAGTAAACAAATTTGCTTTGCTGACATATAAATTATTCTGTCATTATTGAGCAATGTCAACAAATGAAACCAACGTGTTATTACATCATGTGTTCCAGACAGGATTAAAGCTTCTGATCAGGTACTATAATATTAAAATTGCCCCACCTCACCTAGAAAAATCAGTCCAGTCTGAATGGAGCTTTTGAAATCTTGTCCATCTGTGACGTGGTTGGTAAAGAATGAATGCGAGCATGTTATTGCTGAAACTGCCAACAATGTAAACCACTTTCTCACTCTCCCTTCTCCTGTTCTATATTTAAGACAAATGCTGCCAAGGGATTCAGCTAAACCAAACACATCTTGTCACTGAAAATATCTTAGTTGGTGGAGAGAGTTGACAATTAATCATATCTGGCTTCTCCGCTGCCTATGATGACTATACTGCGAACCCCTGCCAGTCCATTGATATGTTTGGACAAAAGGGATTTATTAAGTTATAAATGATTCTTTCAAATTTTTATTATTTCATTTACTGTTAAAAAAAGGATTTTAGTATTGGGCTCTGTTGGATCCTGGATACTTATGGCAAGTGACAAGTTTTCTGCCATTAATTTACAATTCTGTTATATTAGGGAAACTCATTCTTCACCTTAGACAACAGGGGTTTTCAAGACGAGCTCAAAAGACTGCACAGACAGAACACTGTATTAAATGTTTTTGCCTGTGAGAATTGATGCCGTGCAACATAACTAGAGCAAAAAAAGACATTGTGCAATACTGCATATACCCCTCCTGTCAAAGGCAAAAGCATTCCAGCGCTTCTTGTAGGTGTGGCTGTCTGAGAGTTTGCTCAGATTATGTGCCGTGTGCCATACTTAGGCAACCCAAAGAACACACAGCTTCTCTGGTGGAATTTACTGCAATTTGCAATCTCATGCCTGAATGTTAGTTCACCAGTGTCTCATAATAACCAAAATAATGTGTTTTGCTCTCGTGTTCAGGGGTCTTGTGTGAAACTATGCAGAATTCTGCAAGTCATTTTCTATTATTTCCTTGAAGGGTTAAAGGTTATATACACCCTTATGATTAGGATATGTTTTGTCCAGTGAACAGACTTTTTTTAAAGTCATTCAAGACTATTAATTTCAAAACTCTATATAAGGTAACCTAACACTGGTGAGGTGGTGTTAACAAATTATAAAGTATAATTGATCCTAATTTTTCAAGGATTATTTCAAATCTTTATCAGCTTTAGGAAGCGATGAACAAAAATCTGCCTGGAGAAATTATTAATCATGCTGAAGATGTACTGCAGCAGTGTCATATGATAGCACTGTTATGGGTGGTCCCATGAGACATTTTGGCTCGAGAGAGACTGGCACAGAGCCATCATGGCCTGTAAACAACAACAGCGTCAAGTTGAAGTAAACGGCATCTGAGTGTCGGTGTGGCGCTTGTCTGATTTAATAGTGAAGCGGTTTTTAACAATGCGTCGAAGGTGTGTCTGGTAAGTAATTCCAACCCTCAAATGACCATGAGCTATTTTGTCAACAACTGCGTCTTCACACTATGCTATTCACCCCTGAGCCTTGCGTTGGACTAATGCTAGCTTTATTAGCTAAGTTAGCCGTAATTGCAGCTAAAAGGCTAGCTAGTCATAGCTACCGTTAGCTAGAAAACGCGCTAGCAGCGCGGATTTATTGAAGTGGTTAGATAACCGTCGAGTTATCAAGCTCCACATTTCTCGATGAGTGACGAGGTATGTTTATATAGTGGTTTTACGAAACGTTATAGAAAAAATGTCAATCAGACGTTTGCCAACTAAAGGCAGTGTTAGCTGTAGCCAGGGTCTTTGGAGCGTTTATGGATTTGTAACGTTAGGATGCTAACAAGCTAGCGGTAAAGGCAATCGTATAGCATTATTTATGTGTTATGATCAGTTATAAATCGCACCAACTCTGATATGTACTTATGTAAACGCCCAAGTTAATACATGCGGGCACGCCTGCGGTTAGCGTTTTAAATTTAGTTGCTGTTGTCCACGTTAATGTCAACGTTTTTGTGTATCGTTAGCAACTTTTGGCAAACGTGTAACGTTAACGTTACTGCGATGCCAACAGTGGCCAGCTAACGTTAACATACAATTTCTAATGTAAACACACATGGATTATTCAGTTTAAACAAATGTTAATCGACTACATACTCCAAACGTTGTTTTACGTCATTTTCAATGCGTTTTTTCTTTGTATCGTTCAATGTATGAGGACAGTTTGTGCAAAACAGGTTGGACCTTGAGCGTCAATCTCGCTAATAAGTGGCGTTGTTCCGATCACATTAATGACAATTAATACTTGTCTGGCTTATGTTGCGGTTTTTGTTAATAAATAGACTTGCTAATTTTGGCTGTTGGGAAAAAACCCCATTTCGCCAGTGTGTCCTACAACGAGGGCTAAATTTTTTTTCTCGTTTAACTGATTCTTATGTTAAATATCCAAGGTTAAAAATAAATATACCTGATATCCCAGTTAATCAAATTAAGATTCCGTCTCAAACCCAAAGATTCCATGTCAGTAATATGCAATAGACGACAATAGCAAAGTCCTCTGAGTCTGAATGATTGTAATCAGAGAGAGGAAAAAATAATCTGAAATGATTCATCAACTAATAAAATTCTCTTTATAACCAAGTAGTTGTTTTAAACTGTACGTGCAACCACAGCAAGTTACTGCAAAGACAGATGTCTGTTTGTATGATGCATGTTTGAAGAATAACTGTGCGGTGCTAATAATATCCCTTTCTTTCACACAGATTGATATCCTTCAGACAGGACACCTTCCTCTCCAGTGGGTAGCTTACTAGCCATGTCCTCACAGCAGCCTAACAGCTCAGCCTCCAACAGTCCCACCAACATCTTGGGTTCTCCTTTCTCAGTTATCAGTCCGTCACTTAACTCCCCAGTGGTCTCACCGTCTCTGGGATTCGGCCCCATCAGCAGCAGTCAGGTAACTGACAGCCATTAGTATCAGTGAATTGATATCTCGGTGCACTTCATTTCTGTATTGAAGAGATTAGTCTGCTGTGTTTGTAGGGGACTGGTGTTGTTTACATGGAGCAGAGGTGACACATTAGTTTGGGTACAATGCATTGCACATTTATACAATATGCAGAGTGCAACAGATGGTCAGAAAAGAGATGAAACACATTTGAATATTGCTGGATGCCAAAAGCGTTTGTATACACACTGATGCCAAAGTATTCTTATCAGGTATTGAATAAGGTGACTAATTAGTCAAGCAAACAACAAGCAGTGTTGTCATTCGATGTTGCACATTGACATTATATTGTTTTAATTGTTCCTTTTTTGCACTGTGTACACAGATCTCTTCTTCAGCACCCATATCAGGGATGCACTCAATCAGCAGCTCAGAAGATATTAAGCCTCCATTTGGCCTGAGGCCCATGCCAGCGCACAGCCCTGGACTAATGTTGTCTCAGAAACGCCTGTGTGTCATCTGTGGAGACCGCTCCTCTGGTGAGTGAGCGCGCTCCGAGTAGGATTAGCAGAAGTAAAACATCAGCTGGAGACTGTTTCTTTTCATGGCAATTGTGGCGTGGATTATCTCTTACTGTCAAATGTTTTTGCCTATGTTTCCTCGACATTTTTACAAAATGGATCTCAGTCACTGTTAGCATTAGGGTTGATCAAAACTACAAAATATGTGTCTGACTATTGACTTTAATGTTGTGTTCGATCTTCCTGTCAGCCTCTAACTTTCTGTCTTTACACCTCTGCAATTTTCAGGCAAGCATTATGGAGTGTACAGCTGCGAGGGTTGCAAAGGTTTCTTTAAACGAACTGTGCGCAAAGACCTGAGCTATACCTGCAGGGATAACAAAGAGTGCCTGGTCGACAAACGCCAGCGCAATCGCTGCCAGTACTGCCGCTACCAGAAGTGCCTGGCCATGGGCATGAAGAGGGAAGGTATGCAAGGAACAGTGTTGTATTAGAGGATTAAGTTCATTTAAAGAGTCTGTTTGGCCAGTGAAGGTTTCAAAACATGTTTGGTTGAGTGTTATCTTAAACCCCAAGCAGTGAGCACAGCACAAGACGTTCAAAGTTGTCAGGTCACTGTATTGGTTATAATACAGAACTTTCTGTCTTGTTTTGGAAATGTTGATGTCAGGAGTGACAAACCACGTCACACAATGCAAAGTATTCACCAGGACGAATCCCCAAATAGTCTCTTTTGTCTCCAAACTACGTTTTGTCACACAAGAAGTAATGACACAGTCCAACTGAATGCTGGTTTGCAGTTTAAAAAAAAATCAAGATAAAACAGGACTGCAGAGGAGTATTGGCTCTAATTGGTTAAAGCTCATTGCATGACTCCCTGAGTTATCTTTGAAACATCAGGTGTTTAGCCTGCTGGATACCTTACAGGCCCTGGAGGCACTGGCAAGCTCTCACATCATATCTGTGAACAGTTTTACATTTTGATTTATACGATTGTCACTATGGGAATGAGCACTGTTATGCCCCTGACCTGATCTTTTTTGAATGATGTAAACATTGGGAGTCAATTTGAATTCTTAAAATAAACAATTACTCCAAATAAAGCCCAAGTCATTTAAGTAATAATGGATTAGCTCAGTATCTCTGGGGTATGTGAGGACAGGTGCTAGGTTGGATAAGCTAAAGGATAGAGATTTGTGTGTTGGGGCTGGTTTATATAACTCACCTCTCTCTATCTGTCCTCTTTATTATCTCCTTTTCTGCCCTTCCCCCGCCCTAAAATAGAGATCAAACATGTAAAGGTGATAACAGAAGATGAAAAAAAAGGTGAGGGGTGGCTCATTCTAACACTAATAATTTTAAGATTCTGCATTTTGATGTTGCGTAGAGAACAGGCTAGTTAGACGTGCAAAATTCTTAAATGGGGATTCATGTATGAAAACTTACGTGACAAGCACAACGATCGCTGTTCATTGCCTTGTGTCGATAGACTGCTTTATAGAATAATCCAAGTCAGCTGAGGAACAATAAGTGTTGAGTTTTGCTGAAGGCACAACTGAATTTTAATTTTGTTAAGAGTGAATTAGTGTGTGAGCGGCAAAGAATATAATGGATTATATTCTAGTTAAGGCCTTCATATTTAGCTGTGTCAGATTTGAGTGTCCTAAACACAAAACAGACAGAATATGTATTATGAGAAGAGGTGCCTCTTTCCTAATATCTGATTTTTTAAATGAGATGGGTTTATTATGTAACTGTCAGTAGCGATACAGTCTGTTCTGTTGTCCCCCAACCTCCCCTTTTGATTGGTGAGCAGAATATGTGGTAATATATTTTTGGCTCAGACAACACCCTTTTTTCCACCTCACTGAGTCACAGTCTCCTTTTGGGTTTCTGTAGAGAACATCGACTCACTTTTTACTGCCATAAAATTTTAAACGTCATGTTTCTCTGGGTGCCTCAGTTGTTCTTCCGGCACTTAATGCTGGTTAGGAAAGTACCACTCTTGAGTCATGCAGCCATTTCAGTTTGGGGTGGAGAAAAAACAAGATTTTCAAATGTATTGTGAAACATACAAGTGCAAGTTAGCTAACTTAAGGGCATGTTAATGACAAGCTCATGCAAGTAACTTCAGCCTGCCTGTAACTATACTTACACTGATAATGGAGGTAAATTCATCCAGCTTGTGTCATGACGGATTTAAATCATGCTAGGGGTAAACAAGTAATTGGTATTATCAAAGTCATATTATCAAATCAAAGCATTGATATGCAACAGAAATGCTTTGACCAACAAATTCTATTCTCCAGACATAAGGAAACATGCTTTTTTGACACAGACCCCAGCAAAAATCATTGTTATTGTTCAATGTGAATGAACAATATAGTAGAAAAGAATATAAATCACTTTGTAGGAAGATGCATTCACAAAACGTAATCAGTAATCAATCCATTATTAGAATCCTGAATCAAAATTTAATTTTGAAGAACCTGCTGTCGAGGTTCCAAGCCCCACATCTTAGTCAAAATTTACAGCATTCCACCAAATGCAACACTTTTATATGTATTGTTGCTTTTACTGACATGATTTCAGTTTTGTTAAGGCAGTACAGAATTTGTACAGGACTTTCTCCCCCAACACCATCTGCTTGTGTTTTGTGCGATGTAGCGGTCCAGGAGGAGAGGCAGAGGAACCGAGAGCGCGAGGGAGAGCTGGAGTTCAGCGTCGGAGTGAACGAGGAGATGCCTGTGGAGAAGATTTTGGAGGCAGAGACGGCTGTGGAGCAGAAGACTGAGCTTCACTCTGATGGTGGTTCTGCAGGCAACTCTGTAAGTGTTTGCAATACATTGCCGGAGAAGAGATCAATAAAATTACACAAGTCACACTGCAGGACATCATTTCACAGTAGCATGATAGATTTGGATATTTTTTAGAATACCCTATTTAAAAAACTTTGAAATGAAGCCTCACTGTAAATTGAAATGCTTCAGTTGAAATCAGTTAAGTAAACATGATGTGTTGTTCTGTTTCAGCCGCATGATGCCGTTACCAACATCTGTCAGACTGCAGACAAACAGCTGTTTGCCTTGGTGGAGTGGGCAAAGAGGATCCCTCATTTCTCTGAACTGCCCCTCGATGACCAGGTCATCCTCCTCCGTGCAGGTACGACGGAGCCCCTTTCAAGTCAGCACGTAGAACATGGAGATCAGATCCACATGAGTCTTCTCAAATTTATCAGAGGCAGACTGTGAATGTTGCATTGTAACAAAGAAACCGCTCGTGTAGTCATGTGGCTAGTGACACCTGATGTGAAAGCATTCTGTTGCCGTTACTGTCAGGAGGTCTTTGTTATGTGTTTGGTGATGTCCCAGAGGGTTCTAACCTCGGAGAAGGAATATTGGACAGAAAGTTCCTCTTTAAAACAGCTCTTCTTTGTGGGTGTTTTTGGACTTCAAGAGCTCCTGGGATGTTTTTCACTGCAGTCATTGCTTGTATTTTGTTTGTCAGGGTGGAATGAGCTCCTCATTGCCTCCTTCTCACATCGCTCCATTGCTTTGAAGGATGGAGTTCTCTTGGCCTCTGAGCTGCAGCGCGACAGTGCACACAGCGCAGGAGTTGGAGCTATATTTGACAAGTACATATATGGAGTGAAACTGCCAGCATACTCAAATATAAAATGCAGCTAGTTTTAATGTCTCTGTCAAATGTTTTACGTATTTGTTATGTCTGCCTAATAACCGGTTTTATTGATCACAGGGAGAGTGTGCAGAGTGCAGAAGTCGGCGCCATATTTGACAGGTAACACGTGTCTTTCAATTCACAGCATTAATGTAAATTTCTCTTGATGTAATTCCTGTTACACCCTGAAACCTTTTTTTCCCCCTAATTTGAGCAAATTTTTTTCTTTAAATTAGGGTCCTTACCGAGCTTGTCAATAAAATGAGAGATATGCAAATGGACAAAACAGAGCTGGGCTGCCTCCGAGCCATCGTTCTCTTTAACCCAGGTGCCTGTGCAATGCTGATATCAAAATAGGAAAAAATCAATTTTTATTTCTCACAAAGTAGGATGTTAGTTAAGTGTCCTGGCCCTAACCAAATATGTTATTTTTTCTTGCAGATGCTAAAGGGCTCTCCAACACCAGTGAGGTGGAGCTCCTTAGAGAAAAGGTCTATGCATCTTTGGAAGCCTATTGCAAACAGAGATACCCAGAGCAGCAGGGAAGGTAAAGGTCCTTAGCTATGAAAAGCTCAGCATAGTCTTGTTTTTCCTCTCAACTGCATTGATTTTACAAAATCATGTGTCCAAGTGAAACATCATTGATGCATTTTTTTTAACTTGTCAAAGTAATGCTATGTTCTTTGCCCCATGCAGGTTTGCTAAGCTCCTTCTTCGACTGCCAGCGCTGCGATCCATTGGCCTGAAGTGCTTGGAGCATCTCTTTTTCTTCAAGTTGATCGGTGACACGCCTATTGACACTTTCCTCATGGAAATGCTTGAAGCTCCCCATCAGTTGTCTTAGATAGGAAACACGTACTGTGGGTAGGTTTAGATAGCTGAAGTCTGGGAAGCTGGAGTGGGACTGGAGTGGCACTTTAAGTTCTTTGAAGTTTTGTCAATTTGTCTCACTGCTGTCTGAGTTACACTTTTAGTGCAGCACAGATTTGCTCTTTAGACCAAACCCAAGGCTTGGCATGATCTACAAGCTGGTGCTATTTGTTCTATTAACTTAGTGAGTAACTATGGTTTAAAAAAAAGCTATTTTTAAAAATGTAATCATTTACATATTTCCCTCATAGGAGCTATAATTTGGGTATACATTTTTATATAAGCTTTTTAGACACCTTAAACATAAGATTCAGCTGTTTCTGCAACTGAACTTCTCCCTAAACCCCGTTTTTAAAAGGAAATGCAACCTGAAACATGAGTATGCATAACAGACAGAGTCTTCTTTATATGATTTTTAATTCAAAACAGATCTAAAAGT
Source organism: Acanthurus reversus (assembly GCA_029823135.1). Taxonomy (NCBI): domain Eukaryota; kingdom Metazoa; phylum Chordata; class Actinopteri; order Acanthuriformes; family Acanthuridae; genus Acanthurus; species Acanthurus reversus. Next base: position 15,178,309 of record JAPXVT010000028.1, read on the forward strand.
ATATTATTGTACCAGTCACTAGGCACTGTGTCCAATAACAGCTCTAGGTTTACTAGTATCCATTGCAGCAGATTAAATCTTAACCATTACCCTGAGGTAAAAGACAGGTCAGTGGCCAAAACCGTCAGGTGGACATGTCTGTTGATTCAGGATGAGCTTTATGTGTTTGGTAATATTCAATTAGTGTTGTTTACTTCCTTGCCATTTTATAAATCTAATCACTTTGTGGTTAACGATTAAACTGCACTGCACACTTACTATGTACTATTTCTAAAACATACTTTAGAATAAATGCCTGACCTGTAAATAGTCAGACATTTGGTGCTATTTCAGAGATAATTTGACGTTATTGGTGCAGATGCACACCAAACCACAAACCTAAGAAAATATGCAAAACTGAAAATCCCTTTGTTAATCTTTGTTAAAAATGTAGCAATATAAAATGTTAACTGCATAAGAGCTTTCTGCCTGTCAGTCATTCAGGGGTTTTACAAAGTAAATCATGTCTGGTGGAAAGGGAATACTCCATTTTGTAATTTATATATACAATTCTGAGGTACTGTGCAAAGGTAATTGTTCAGGGAAAATGTACATTGATAAATTTGACTTATGATTAGGAGATACAAATTATATAATACTTAATATGTGCCCTTGGTTTTAGTTTTCAGCTAGTATAAAGCAGAACATGTCTTGGGTTGCACTGGATTTGCTGAGACTGTTTCAGCTGAATTTTATTTTTTGTGCTTTTATTTGATGCTCAGTCGTATTTTCCTACCTTTCCCCCCTCTTTTAGGTAGTTGTCTTGTTCATTGTAATGTCTCTGCAATTTATTAAAAGCAAACCATAATCACATTTAGATCCATAACAGCTGTGGACATATAGGAATTTTAAACAAGACCAAATGAGGTCTGTATGATGGCCATGTGAAAACACCAGATGAGCTGTATTGGCAGGCTTGTCATCGACCTCTGTATGCTCTTGAACATAAAGTGACTTGAAGCATGGGTTGTGTGGACTGAAAATAAAGAGGCTTAAGTTTTTTTTGTTTGCTTTTTCTTCCCTTTAAGTGTAAGATAAGTCTTTTTTAAATGTTTTTTTTTGTTGCTGTTTTTGGAACAT
>JAPXVT010000028.1:15204025-15214740 GCA_029823135.1 Acanthurus reversus
ACAGTTTAGCTGTTTCCTGCCAAACAGAGCATTACACCACGGACCCACGCATAATTTGTGATTCCGTTTTAGTTACAGCATCTCTCAGGGTTTAAAATATATGAGATTAAAACAAACCCCCCTGGCTGCACCTCAGATTAAGTTAAAGCTAAAATGGGAGCAAGGAAAAAGTTTCATTTCTTTTCACCTTTCACTGATGTCCTCAATGTGTTGGCCACCGAAAGGCAGGAAGCTGCTACCATGAGTGTGAGGGCTGCTGGGGGATGCTGGGGCAGATGCGTGGCCTCTGCTATTCTGGAGCGAATGTCTCCGGCTGCGTCTTCTCTCCAGGCCACGCCTCTCGTTGGTGCCACCAACGCTGGCCCGCCGGCGGTCCTTGCGACCACTGGGGGGCAACTGGGTTTCATCGTCTCCGTCTTCATGGCGGAGAGTCACCTGGATCAAAGACATGACAGATAAACTGAGCACATGAACTGATCGCCTGAAACAGCAACCTTGGTCCACACTTCATATATGACATATGAGAGGTCATGTGATGAGTTCTGTTATGAGAAACACGTGGCTATTGAAATGACATTACGACTGATTGTTATGTGATAATGTGACCCCTGTCGGCTTGCTAACCTCATAGATGTTGATTTGTTCTATGAGGTCGAGGTCGGTGCCTTTCCTGCTTAGGTGTCTCTGAGCCATCGCCTCGATGCCCTGCTCCTCCAGACAGTCCACCATGTCGTAGTACGAGTCCTGGTCTGGGAGGCCGGCCAGAGTCTGAAACACATCGCATTCAGTAATAAACACGACAAGAGTTCTTACCTTGTCTCTGCAGCATTTTACAGTAACTTTGAGAGAAAAACAGATATATTGGGATAATAAAAAGAGACATAAAGGGGGTAAAATTACTTCTGAAGCCATTTCGTTTGAACCTCATATTGAAATGTAATCTGTAACCAGATATACCAACTAAATCAGTCACTATTTAATGCACATATTTGTCTGCATTTTGACTCCAGTGTGATGACATCAAATTTTCCATGTGCACTATGAAAAACAGGGCAGGTTCATTAAATAAATGATACTGTACAGTGCATATTTAATTTTATACAGGGTTTTTGCTTTTCTTGTAGCTGCTGCAAACGAATACAGCAAGGCCTTCATGTAATGACGCAGAGACAAGGGAGTGATACTGGGTTTGATCCTTGGAGTCCTGAAGTAAGCTTAAAAGTCTTTGCACTTTCATACAATGCGTCCGACAAATGCGTCCGACAAATGCAATCATAACAGACTCTGCAGAGTTTACACCTGATTAAATCAAGCTGACAAGGGTGTCCTTGCAGATCTGATTCCATTTATGGGAAACAATGCTGTTGTCCTGTGTGTATTGGTACCTCACACTGACAGATTTGTGTCCATATCCAGAGAAACAACAGAAGCAGACTGCATTTTAATTCAGAATGTAAAAGAAGATCCAGACAGAAGAAAAAGCAGCAGACTTTTCACAGGTTAATCGGTGTAATGCTAGTCGTAAGCCCTGTGTGGTTTTCCTTTACTGACCTTGTTGATGAGTGTCATCGCATATACAAGCAGCTCTGTATCCACTCCATCCTTCTCATCCAGGATCTCCATGACATTTGACCACAGCTTTGTGCCTGCAGCAGGAGATTGCATGCAACACATTGCATTACATAAGACAAACTGAAAACACAAAGCAAAGACAGCTTCCATCTGCACATAAAAAGCTGCTGTAAAAACACGTAGCTCCACTAGGAAGCAGAAATTAAAACACACATTTTTTGTCATCTCATGGCTCTGGCAGAAGGAACGCAGTCACAGCAGTTTGCCTCTGTAAAAGTGGCAGCAGAAAAACAGAGCAGGGGCGACTTGATCTCTACTGAGAGAGAAGCAGCCCTGTGTCCAAGCAGTAAGGGTCAAGTCCATCTGCTTCTCATGAGGAGACTGGGGATCAGGCTTACATGTAGTCTTCTTACAAAACAGCAGAAGTGACAGGATACGACAGAGCCAAGACACAGGGGATACCCGACTCCAGCACTGACACTCCACCCCCTGCTGTGTGCTGCAGTACAATGTGGAGCCTTTTAGAGCAGCAGGTAACCAAAACCCAGACAGAAGTTACAGTCATTCTCAACAAGCCTCGTTCCATACATGGCCGGGGAGCTGCTCAGGACAACTGATCTGTGTAACAGGAGGCTGACAACAGCTGCTGTGGCTGACTTGATTAATGAAATTGAAGAAAAAAATCACCCAGAACTGAACTGAAGCATTCAATTTTGACTGTGACATTCCAAAATTACTTTAACAGCATCCTATATAATATATTCTGTTGTAGAGTGGATGAATTATGTGCATCTGTGGAGCTTTGGCTTAAATTTTAAAACTACATGTGTGAATCATGTATGTATTTCTGAGTCGTTCTGAGGCGACACTACACTTACAAGCAAGCAGTCACAGCTCTGACAGTATCTTCAGTAAACCAAGATGTTTGCCCCACTAACAACATGAACTGCTGGCTGTTTAGCCTTCGCTCTTACCTCTTTTGTCATCCACCACGTTCACAGCCTTTATAAGCAGATCTGCGTTAGACTCAGTATACTCCACAAACACCAGCAGCAGCTTCAGGGCCGTCTTCACCACCAGACGAAACTACACAGGAGAAAAAAAACAGTTAACAAAAGAAATTACAGTGAAGCACAAGCCCCTCAATCCATGCACATCAAATACAATCCACTTGATTTTATTAGTGAGCTTAATTTTTGTCTCAAACACACTGATGGCACAGAGGACTGTATGTGCCAGACCTCCCAACTGACAAAAGGCATCATATTGTTTCATGAAAGCGTTTCCTGTCTGAATCGTCTTGAGAGGTTTGATAAGAACCTCGTGTGACGTTGAGGTAATATCAAATGTAACAGTTCATGGGAACAAACTGTACTCAAACAGTGTGGAAACAGCCCAAAAGCAAAAATGACTACAACAAGAATAAAATGACAACAGTGAAGAAAGAGTTGAGAAAAACTGAAGCAGCCTGCTAATAGTTTAAATTAACACTCTTACAAACATGTGAAACAGACAGAGAAAACTATTAAGGAGAGGAGAGTATATTTGGCCTGTTACATTCCAAATCTGTCAGTGTTCATTTGCTTGAGACTGAAAATCAACATCATGTGAGTAGTGATACAGCTGTCAGAGTGAATTTAACACTTCTGAACAGCTGTCACATCAACACTATGATTGGAAAAGCAACACTAATGATCATAGTCAAAATGAGTAATAGTGATGGGAATTAGAAATATAAAATTATCGTGAAGACAGTTTGATTAAAAAAAAGCAAGATGAATGCCAATTTTTTTTTTTAATATTTGCACAGTGAGGCAGAAAAGTAATTAGTGAGAATAGAAAACAGTGGGAAGAGAGAGAGAGAGCCTAGTCAATGTGGGTCCCACATCTGCTCCAAATATGTCCACTAGAGGGCTGAGGTGGCTGCAGTGACAGGATTTGTCAGAGCATGTGATTATTGCATCTTTGTCAGAGCACAGATGGGGTCGCAGAGTGGATGCTCACAGCGAACTATGGTGCGGGCAACGGTGAAAATTTACAATTTGTGTTCTTTACCTTAGACCCAACCAGAGTGTAAAGCCACTGGACCGTTTCATTGTGAGATATGAGGCCGTTCATCCCATCAACGTACAGCATAATCTGACCGAGAGCTGGAGAGAGAGAGAGAGAGAGAGAAACAGAGAGAGAGAAAGAGAGAGAGAGACATGAGGTTTGGTTATTTTTTTTAGGCTTTTCTTCTTTTTGCTAAAAAAAACTGACCATGACATTTGTCCTGCTTTGCACCCACTGAACTAAAACAGTAAATGTCCGATTGAAGTCTTGCCTGGTTGCCTGGTTCAACAGAAGCCCTTAAAAATGTCCCTCTATATTTGTTTTACCTAACTGTGAAGAGTTTGTGTCATAATATGAACATAACATTGAAAAGAAAAATAGTATTATTTGCACAAACCCTCCGGTTTACCCTGACACACTGACTGACTATAAACAGGACCTTTTCAATGTACAGAACTAGAAATAGATTTTTTGAAGAATTTTCTCCTTTCTGTGATTATGTATGCATGGATCAACATACACTCATGCAGAAAAACACACAAACATGTAGGTTAATGAGTCCTCCTTCCCATCAGGATTAAATCCATCCAGCTCCTGTGGAGATAAACTTTTCAAAAATCACATCAGCTTCGTGAGCAAAAGAAGTCAGCGGACGCAACAGGAGGGAAAACATTTGAGCAGAGCGCCTCAGTGGATGCTGACATGACTTCCATCTGTAACCGGATACATAAATAAGGACATAATAAGAGTCAAGGGATCTCAATGGGGGGCCGTAAAAGTGTAGAGCTTCTGTTAAAGAAGCAGATGGGGGAAGGGATACAAACGCCGCTGGACAGCAGTGGAACAGACAAAAGCTCCCTTTAAATATGAGGTCTTTTTTTCACTAGCATCTCAGTGGCCATCCGCACAGTGAGAGTTCATGCATTCACACAGAAAACAGCAGCAACAGGATGAGCTCAGCTTGAACCCACTGCAACTGTATGTGATACATTAGCTGACATGAGGAAGAAAGCTGAAGCACAAACACGTGATCGAAAGTGGAACATTTTTGGAAGGCTTGTTTGACTCTTTCTTGGCAGAAGCTGTGGCTGTGTGGGGTTGTACCTATGAGAATTTTTGGAAAAGGTCATGAAATTCCTGTCTTTTCGGAAACATGACAAAAGGTGAGCTTGTGCTGATCAATTTAAGAGATATATGACTAGCCGGAGAATTCTTCATGAGCTTGCAATTGCTGACACACTGTTAACAATCTTGCAAGAAATAAGAAAAATACAGGCAGAGTTCAATCTCTGACCAACAACTGGACAAAATACTTAAAGAGACTTATTGAGCAGTCCTTAAAAGTTTCTCCTGAAATGTCTTGATGAGCGACTACGGCTTCTGTCATACATTTTTCTTCCCCTCTTCTCTTGAGGGGCATGAAAATTGTGAGTATGCTGCAGATAAGCCAAAATTCCCAGGTGCAGCTGCTGTGAGTGCACAGTGCGTGAGAGTGTGGGCGGCTGCTTGAGTGAGCGTGCGGGTAAGTGCATGTGTGTGCAGCAGCAGCAGCAGCAGTGGCGGCAGTTCATCGTTCATCTTTTATCAATCAGGGTTAATTACTCACAACATGTCATGCCGGAGCACTCTTAACAGGTTCTCCTGCTGCGAGCTCAGAGCTGTGTGTCACAGCAGTCAGCAGCAGCGTGGACAATACGGCGAATCAAAGCAGACCACATCAGTGTGTGTTTAGGAAAACATGATTAACCCTCTCAGTCAGCACAGGCCAGAGTGTCACCCTCTCCTGTAACCTCCCGACTTTGTATGGGCCCACTGCTGACAGATGAGTGACAGGAGTAATGACATGACGAACAGCTGGTCTAAATGGATTCTTATGGTTTACTGCCTGCAAAAAGGGCTAACTTGCATGAAAAAGGGGCTAAAATGACTTTCCACATCAATTCTTTGAACACGGACACAAACAGCTTTGACTTTTGCTGGATGAGTAATGAGCTGCACGCTTCCCCTCAAAGTGGTAGCAGACGTCTGACCTGCAGTATCATCGCTGCACAGACTTTTATCTCTCATGTGCACCTGTGTATCTGTTGAGACTTTTAGGAATGTCCATTGAAAGCCAGGGTGAGAAAAGATAGGTGGCCTTAATGAGGCTTTTAAAAGTGTCATTACACAACGTGAAGGTTCGGCTGCTGACAGATGAGACGTAACTGATTGTTCCCGAAAGTCAACTATGAGTTAAAAGACTTTAAATCACTGTGATGTGTTATCGTTAGACATTTCTTTAAGACATCATCCGGGTTGCTCTTTATTACTTAGGCATGCAGCCAAGTAAAATAAATTTAGAATGAATGTCTATATCATATGTGAATTTAATTTAGCCAGCAGTTAAGATACAGAAATGATATGATATTCAAACAGGCCAGAAACCACACAATGGCTACCATTTTCCTCCGATTTATTAAATCTGCTGTTTCATGGAATTATTCAACACCAGCTGCCATTTATGTACAGTTCGGCTTGGAGTACTAGAAACCACATGGGCTGCAGTTGCAGTGAGCAGTTAGGTAAAACGATACTGTAAGTGTTTTAAAAAAATAAAATTAACGTTCATTACGGGAAACGGCAACCTTCAGAATCTGAGAAAGAAACTGTTTAAAGGAAACATCTAATTACCATCAGAGCAATCACCTTTTGTGAACTTCAAGTGGAACTGATTTCCACACACTTGCGATTAAATTAGTCTTGAAACTGCTCCGGAAAACAAAAAGTAACCCGTGCAGTTGCAGTCCGAGCTCAAAAGTGCAATCAAATCATTACACTGTGGCGTCCTTTTTCCCAGACTTGAACCTTAATGGGTAGCTAACACTGTGGGTCCAGAACCTGGGAACAAAAGACACTAAGACAGTCACCACTAACTTTGGAAGAAGGTTAATAAAAAGAGGATGTGAGTGCTGAGTCTGTACAAAAACACCCTCCACTTCAAGCGCTGATCCGCGGCCAAAAATGTGGGCCTCCATTCGAGTAATCATGAGCTGCTCTCGAATACCTCACACCAAGTATAACAATAACATTGCTAAGACTCTTTGCATGTATGTCACGTAATGAGATGCTGGCAGACAATGAGCTTCCTTCAAAACACAGTGATTAGAATATAAATGTAAGCCATGATGGGAAAGGATAGCCAGGGATGAAAGATTTAGCTGAAAAGAAACCTGGAAGCATTCAATGAGCAGCCCGGCATCTGTGCAGCACTCAAACTCCATTTGTTTCAATGCTGAACACACGTTTGCCTGAAGAGCAAACAGAACATGTGAATGTTATCAACTGCAGAGGGGAACCACAGACTGATGAGACAGACCCCGTTCTCGTGTCTGGACCAGAGTCCAAGAGAAGTAAAAACTTCAGCGACTGAGGTCGGCTGGAAGTGTTTCTGCGGGGCCTCTCCCACTCTCAAACCACAGCAATTATCTTTCACAGCCCCAGGAATGTGCAGGAAGGGCTGCTCCCTGACCACCGCTGAGGTGAGAATCACTCCGAGGTCTGGGGGTGGCAGCACCCACATGAGCCAGCTGACTCACATGCAGACATTAAAAAACGTTTATCTATGAAGATGCAAGAAATCAAATTAACAGCTTCCCCTCGCCCCTCGCCTCACACTCAACACTCTGCCCCCTCTGGATTCATTTGCAATTTGGAATTTATCAAAAGTGGGTCAGCCAAGCTGTCTGTCAACGTGTAACACTTATTTTACACGGACTTTGGGATAGGGGCCAAATCTCCATCCCATACAGTCCCACTTAGAGCCTCTTATCTTGTTGTGCTATGCATTAAAGGAGCTGCACTCCGGTCTGAAGTGTGCCTCCCACCACTTGCTTGGACGTGTTTTACTGCAGTGTCCACAAAAAGACGTTTTTAATGCAGATGCTTGTTCTCCTGTGTCACTTTTTTTTAGAGTTAATGACTTGAATTTCAAGAGTGGAGTGTTCACACTGGATTCTGGCAGAGGTGCAATGATTAATCAAATAACTGATTAATCGATCAATAAAAAGTTAATCGCCAACTATTTTGATATTCAATTAATTGTTCAAGTCATTTTTCAAATAAAAAATTGAAAAGAATTCCAGATTAAGCCTCTTAATAACTTTGGATTTTGGGCTGTTGTTTGGACAAAAGAAGCGATTTGGAGACGTCACATTGGGCTCTGGGAAATTAAGATAATTTTTTGACCTTTCATGGAATAAATGATTAATTGATTAATTGTAAAAATAATCAGCAGTTTAATCGATAACGAAAATAATCGCTAATTTGAAACAATTTCCTCGTCTTTTGTCTTTTTTTAAATTAAAATTGAAACCCATGGGTGGTAAGAAAAATATCAAGGATTTTATTTTTGGCCCATATCCCCCCCCATTATTATTGTAGACTTACTGACTTATGTTGTAATTAGCTGGATGAGCATAAACTTCTCTTAAATTTGCATGTAGCAAAAATAAAAAGGTTTCACACAGAAATTCATGTAAAAGTTCAGCCAAAGCAAACAAAACCCAGTTTCTGGTGTCTGCTGCTGTTTGCAGTTTCTCCGTCTCAAGGCTTAAATCAGGTCTTGCAGTAAAGATTTATTGATCAGCGTCCCAAAGGACCAATCGAATTTTTCGACTCAGAGCCCCCAGACGACATACCGATGAGGAGCAGCCAGGTTTAAAGAGGAATCCCACTTTGTTTGGAGCTCTTCAAATAGTAACAACAGGAAGAAGCCGATATCTTCACAGATGACGCACATCTCAGGAGGAAAAGCAGCTCATTAACTCCACAGTCTTTCCTCTTTTATCCCCCTTTAAACCGTTATTTCTCCTTCTTTCAGCCTCACTTTCCCCAGTCTGCTTTGTTACTCCCTCCTCAGCTTTTCAGTCATTTATTCTCTCTTAATGTGTCTTTCTGAGCTGAGCTGGTGCGGTGCATGTAGAGGAAGCAGCCACAGGGCAAACAGTCAGATGCATTAATATCCACTCTGCAGACTGCAACGCTGAGACAAATTCTCCATCGGGGAGAAGAGGAAGCCACCAGCGGCTAAACAACCTGCTAACTTATTTAGCTCCAACGTGACACTTGTGACTCCAGAAACAAACACTTCACGTAATCACCATGAATTAAAGCCTAAAGCCACGTCTCTCTGTCGAGCAATCCACCCGCAGTTAATTACATGGAGGCGATTACATTTACATTTATATTAAAGGCTTAATTGATTGGAACGACAGTCAGTGTTCTAATGAGCTGCTTAATGATACAGTCTGATTTGTTTCCTTGTCCAATTTTTTCTCTCGATTCACCAAATCAGTTTTTACCCTAAGTATGAATTATGTTTGAGGCGTTTATCCACCCGGCCATCTGTTCGAGTGTTTGCCGGAATCTGACACAAATTGATGAAACATTTCATTACAGCAGTCCAACTTATTTGTGTTGATGACGAAAGGCTCCAACAGAGAGATAAGATGATGATGATGATCAGGCTCACCGCACGCAACGCTGTGCGAGACGGCTCTAACAAAATCTCTGATACAATCTGGGAATCAATTTTCAGGTGGGTTAGTTTGTGCAACGAATGCTTAATAAACAAGTTACAGCTTCTCAAATGCAATCATTTCTAAATGTCTTTGTCTTAGATTAACAAAACTGACTTCTTGTCTTAGAATTCTGGCCCTGCAGCAAGAATCTGGAGACTTCATCTTGGACTTACGGGAACTGTGGGAGACATTTTGGACTATTTTCTGACATTTTGTGGAGAAAGTTGAGGTAGACATCATTTGGAAGTCAAGCTAGCTGTAGCATGAGACTGCTTGGGAAACAACTCCCCTTCATGTTTTTGCTCCAGCTCATATTTTATTTCGTTTGTTGTTGCTCTCTTTTTTAAGTCAAGTTTATACCTGTCAATATTCACAATGAGCCAGCTGACGTTGCTGGCAGAGGCGAAATAGTTCCTTACTTCTGAGAAAAATGGGCGGGGTTTATGTAACCTATGTGGCTGATGTTGACAGAGGACAATGACATGTAGTAACACTGGTATGGTCCCGGTTTATTCAGGATATTTTATGGGTTGTAAATGCAGAATTTGGTCCTATATTTCTGACATTGTCTGAAATTCGATGCTGGCTGTCTGGTTGCTGAAGCTAAAAAGCCAGCAGACTTTTAATTGGATTTAATGAGTTTGCGGAATCAGATTTATGCATACAGATTTATGTTTCTTTCAAGGTTTCTTTCGAAAGCCCATATTTGCAGAGTGTAAAAGGGGCCTTTATCTACTGTCGCAATACATATTTATTACAGTTTGAGTCTGTGTCCACAAACAGTTAGTTTGGGTTGTTTCCTCTCTGAAGTCTGCTGTGTAAAGTTGGGAATATTCTGCATCCTGCAGTTCTGCTATGTCTATTTTTAAAATCACACAGATTGGCTCAAGGACTGTTTGCTACTGTTTGACCCTAGAGGATGACTTGCTTATTTTTTTATCTTTCAGTTTATCGATGCCATGTTCCCAGAAAGTAACACGAGTGGCTGCACTTTGGAGTGAACAGACTCCTGCGAGTTGTCGTTGTGCAGCAGGACCATGACGCTGCCTTTGGAGGCCTCTCTGGTCTGATCCACTCTGCTCTGCTGTTGTCATGAGGACATAATTTGAACAGCAGGTTCTCCTGGTGTATTCACACGGGAACAACTTATGGTTACATAACACATCCCACAACAGTCCTGTAAAGATAGAAGGGGAAAAAAGCAGCGAGAGCAAAGTGCTCTGCCATTAAATGATTAGAATATAATGAGCTGAGCTTTGCTGCTTTCATGTGTGATGAGGGCAGATGAGGCTTCGTCCACATGCAGAATTATTTTCTAATATCACATCAAACGTAACAATAGTTATTTAAAATATTTCATATTTGATATGTGTCATGTAAGCAGCATGTTTAGATGGTCTTTAAACTAAGCACAACTGTGACTAAAGCTTTCTCTGAGTAATCCATGTGATTCATGCGAGTAATACTCAGGTTTTACAGCATTCTTCAGACATATTATATATATATATACACACACATACTGCTAAAACGGAA
>JAPXVT010000028.1:15230997-15245805 GCA_029823135.1 Acanthurus reversus
TGAACGTGGTGCCTCCTGCCCTTCCCTGACCCAAACACACATGATCCTCACCTTACCGACTTGGGACAGATAAATTAACCAGCTGCTTAACTTGGTCCAACTTCCACATTATCTGTGGCACAGATTTGAGGTTGTTTATACACTGCTAAGTCTGTGAGTGTGAAAAGGTCATCAAGCAGAATCATCAATTAACATGCTGTATGTAAACACATGTGGTGTTGGAAAGGTTTATGGAAGGAAAAGTGTTACAGGATTGATGAATAACATCCTTGATTAGCCCGAGCTGTAAATTGAGGTGTGAGAAAGCAGAGAGGAGGAAAAATATGCTGTGAGTTTAGAGGTGAAAAGTTGTGCTGCTCTGCAGTTGACGTACCCCTGAGGATGTAATTCTGGTAGTTCTGGTCGGCTTCAGCTCCAACTTTAATCAAACACGTGAGTCCTTCTGCCACCACAAACTCGTGCACCAGGTCCTTGTCATCCTGCAAAGAGTTTTAAGAGTTATTTCTCGCAATTATTAATATTAATTCAATGAATTACTTCGGCCTTCCACTACACAACTGTGCTCACAGCTACATGAACCTCTGAGTGCATGAACACTGGTTGCAAATCATGCACACATACAAAAATGAAAGCATGCAGAGAAAAAAATGATCTGGGGCCTTTGGTTTAATAGCTCCCACAACTCTTTCCAATGACTTAAAAGAGTTTTTATGTGATAAAGAAATAAGTCAACCTCCCCAAAATTGGCAGGAACTGTTGTGATGATTTATGCTGACCCTAATTCTCACAAATTATACATAAGCCTTGTGCACAGAATGAACAAACTGCACCTCACAGGTACGCAGTACTTACTGCATACCTACAGCGTAATTATTTTCTCCTTTTTCTCTACAACAGTGGTTCTCAAAGTGGGGCCAGCGGACCCCCGGAGTTCTTTGGGAGGGTTCCAGGGTGTTCCCAGCAAAAGGGGGAATAAATGATTTTCACTACAATTCCAGGAAATACAGTTAAATAATGTACAATCTATTCTAATTTTCATCACCTTTTCTATAAAACATTTTCAAAAAATCTTATGAGATTTACTTCAAGGGTGAAAGTAATTGCTTGATGTGAAAAGGTAAAAGTAAAATACCCTGTAGGTTCCTCGTACGTACAAAATAGTTAGAGTTAATATTTATTTTCTCCTTTCTGACAAAATTCCCAATTACCTGTCACTCCATTGTTCCACTGCACCTCAATTTAAGTACCAATAGAAACCAGTAAGTATTTTATATGTACCGATTCATGCCATTACACTGTATGTTAAGAGGAATTTAACGCTAACTGTTGGAAAATAACACTAGAAATGGCAGCCTAAATCATGAAGTGTTTTATATATTTCTTAACAATTTTAACTTAGCAATGCTTAATGTAGCAAATCTGATGCAACACAACAAACCTTCTTTACCAAACAACATATTTTATTTTGTTATTACTTATAGTAGGAGTCAATGAAACAAACAGGTATTTCTTTATATGATTTGCCAGAGAGCACAAGCACTTTAACTCAGCCTCTACAAAGTCCTCAGCTTGAATAAATGTATCCACCATCTATATTTTTTTACATTCAGCTATAGGTACTGTAAGTTCAGTTAGCAAAACAGTCTGCTTGCATTGTGTTTAAACAGAGTCTTGATCTTTGGCCTGCCCACTTGGTTCCACATCTTGTCATCAAACTACCTGAATCTCTTACACCTGTTGTTGAGATAAATATATGCAAACTACACTACTGCAATGTACAAAAGTTGTACCAAAGTGAGGTCAAGTTGACATTTCACTCCACAACAAGAATCATAAATATTCTCTACAACTGAAACCCCACAAAGCCACTGTTATAAAGTGAGCTTTTCTGATCTATTCTGGGCTGCATTGATGTCTTTTGCTCTCTTTTCCATCTAACTGTTGGTTAACCCTCCTCTATGGCCGGCTGCCCACCAGGCCAGCCGAGCCCAGCCCCAGTGTGTGAAGTACGACCAGACCTGAACGCTGTACAGCTGCCACGAAGGCAGACTCGCAGCAGCTCAGCTCCGCCTCGGGAAAACAATGCTGCGTCCAAGAGTGAGTGTGCAAGTGGGTACTGATGCATGTGTGCAGGATACATGTAGTTATTGCATGTTAATGTGTGTACATGCATAAGACTGTTAAAAGCCCCATAGCGTAGCAGGAGACACTTCCCGAGAAAGAGATGCTTTTTCTGGAAAATGTCTGTGAGGTCATGAAAAACACGCAACACAGTGGAATTCCCTGGATCATGCGAGCTGGAGTTTATAAATACATCGCTGTATTGTTAAAGGATGATACCTGAAAAATCTGCTTGAGGGAAAAGAGGGCTCTCCGTAGCTCCCGCCCAGTTGAGTTGTAGAGCTTTTCTGTAAGCAGAGAGGAAAGGAATGAATGGAAAAAAATCAGCTGACGATTGCACATGTGGTATCTTTTTTAGTTTGTCATACAATAACTGAATAAAACAGATGAGATTCTCAACTCTTTTCAACAAAAAGTGTCTATCTACTAGTGTTTTTGCACATCACATCATCATATGCACGATGAAAAGCACATTTCTCTTTTAAAAGCACTTCCATATGCACATATCATTGGCAGCAATTACCCACAGTGGCTAAATGTGAGAAATATCCTGAAAGAGGAAGAGCGAGAGCAAAAGAACAGTAGGAGCAACTCAGAGCACATCTGTGAGGAGTTAGTGAACAGTGGATGTTTCCTGCTGACAAAGCCATATCTGCAGCGTTCCATAATACAGAGTCAAGGCAGAAACTTCAGCCAATAGCCACCACAATGGCGAGGAAACAATACACCCATTGATCGCTAATGGCAACACCACAGAGCACTGGAGGAGAGATGTGACGAATGAGAGAGAAGAACACTTCATGTCACTAATCTGAAACTTCTTCATCGTGCATGTGGTCTGCCAGGGGGTGGCAGCAGTGAGCGTACTCATCACTGCCGAGTGCACTCTCTCTGACTCAGCAAAACCTGCCTGTTAGTGCTGCAGACAGAGCAACATACAACACAGCACAGTGCAATGCAGTACAGTTTATCAAACCATTGCTTTTTATTGTGCTGCAATTGTCCATATATGAAAGATAAATTCTTGCTGGAAGGCATGAAGACATTTCAGATCTGACATAAGACTAGCGTTTACAGAAACAGGCATGAGAGGCAGTTTGTTTCTTTTTCCCTCATTGTCTCTCACTCTATCTGTCTTTCTGTCTGTCTTTCTCTCTCTCACACACATACACACACACACACACCCTACATTAAGAGCTTTGCAATGTGCCTCTAGTCTGTTTGTTGCACCACTGCAGCTGTTGCAGTTGCAAAAGGATGACTTGTCACTGTTGGTTCACAAGTGTGTTTTAATGAAAACTTCCATTCATACAATTGAGCAAATAAGCAGCCAGACACGCATGTAGATGCTGCCTTCTCAACTACTTAAAACATACACACACATACATGAGTTGTGCCAATGAGCTCCTTGTCTTTACAAACAGCTGCCATTCATTCTATTCAAAAGAGTGAAAAACACACAACAATGAGTGCACACGCCCAAGATTCAGAGCAACAAACCTGTTTGTGGTTTAGCTAAGATGGAGATAGGAGGTGTTTTGCTAGTTATGTGGGCACACAGGCTACTTGGACCAGACCGAGTGAGCAACCGTCGTCTGATGTTTTCCCCACATGAGTAAAATTTTACACGCAGTGACAGCTAGTGTACCATGGAGGCCCAATGAAACAATAACAAATTTGGGAAGGACCACAAGCTTGTCATATAAGAATGAATAAATCAATCATATATCAATAAATAATAAAGAATATCTTCGGTCTATCTTAAAATAAGCAAATGCTTTGCTTTGAATTTCATAACACTGGTGTAATCCATTCTAGTTAAGACAGACAAAACCCTAGCGATGCATGCGTAATGCAGACAAACTGGTACTGCACCATATGTGGTTGATGAGTTTGCACACTGAAATAAAACACCTCACAGCCTCATTCCGCAGCGCAGCTCCTTATCTGTAGAAGACGTCTTGGGTCTAATTTATGACTCTGATGGTATTTGGCATGATTGGAGCGGGGCTTTAGACGTTTTGCACATCCAGTGCCGTATATGGCTCACGTGCATGTTGAGTGAATCAGTGTTGGTCTTTGACGGAAGAGTCCCGGCCACTCACTGACAACAACATCCACAAGGAATAAATCTCTACTGGTCCGGAGGAATTAAGAGGGGAAGCTTTGCAATGTTGGTGATTTGTGTCTTTATAAACAACAGGAAGGAACTATGACCGTGACTTTTTGGTTTGGGCCCCCCGGCTGTGGAACTCCCAGGCAGAGCACCTCAGGGTTGCCAAATCAACTTCATCTTTTAAACCTGCTCTTGAAACTGACACCAGCTGTAACTATTATTATTTATCATCATCACTGTGGTAAAGCACTTTGTAACCCTATTGATAAAAGTGATATACATACGAGTAACAACAATAAATCAGTATTACTTTTTTTACGTATTCTATTATTTATGGCAAATAATGTATTAAAAAAACAGCATATATTCATCTGTTCCATCTAAGTCAGTGTAAGATTTGTCCATTGTGGGCCACTGTAGGAACATGGCAGTGCAACATGGTCACTCAACGAGGACCCTTCCATAGATAGGAAAAGAGCTTATTTTAAGGGAATGAAAAGACACTGATTCTTATTTTCAGATGGTTATAAACTAATGGAAAAGATCCCTTAAATCCTACATAAATTACAGTGATTCTGTCATCAACAAAGTCAGGGCTTAGGTTTGTTTTGAAAGCTTCTTAACAACCGCAGCCTCCTCCTCTGCAGGTCAAGGTAGGGCCACATCTATTGCCAGGTACCTCAGAAAGATGACTCAGAGTTTAGATTAGGGATCTTTAAACAGACGATCTCTCTGATCTTTGGAGCAGAAAGACAGAGGAAGATGTCCTGAGTTACTCATCACACCTTCACCATACGAAGCAAACTTGATTTGTGGTCCTACTTAAACTCAAGTCTTAAAGCAGTGTGTTTTTTTCCCTTTTAAAGCCTTGACTGCACTTCCTCTCAGACAATGGGTGTTAATAGTCAACAGATAAATTACATCCAGCGCTGCTGAGCAACATCTGATGATTCTCCACAGATCACAGCACAGCACTTGAACAGTGATGCATCAGCACCTGGGCTGCCATTGGGCTTGAATAAATCCCAGCTGCGTGTGCGTGTGCATGTGTGTGTGTCCATCAGAAAAAGCATGGCAGAGAAATTCTTCCATGAAGGAGAGATCCACTGCCATTCACACAAAGGTTGGCACTCCACCACTTACGCCTGTAGTTTGGACCCCAATAAAACTGTCAGAAAGTTATTCCTGGCCGTCACTAAATGAAGCCCATCTGAAAAAAGAGACAGTTTCTTCCTTGTCCCTGTCTGCAGTCCACATACACCGACGCGCCTCCAAGAGGCCCTTCTCTAATGAGAAATAGCTCAGTGGAGATTAGTTCCATACCGTTTGGCACAGATATGCACCCTGAAGTATGGGTCTTCTGCATTTCCCTATTTTGGAAAAGAACCAGGCACTCATTTATTGTCAGGAAATGTTTGTGAACCCAAACTCTCATAGTAACATTCACCTGAAACCCTGAAACCACCTGAAACTTCAAACTCAATAGCTCTGTACATTTGTTATGGATTTGTTACTGTGCCAAGGCTACGATGGAAGGATAGAAAACTAAAGGAAGCTACTGTATGATGGATAACACATACTCGGGTTGAGGCACTGCGAGGCATTCTGAGCACTTGAGATGCAGCTTTCAATTCACATGGAGTTAAGCCAAAATACAACTACGCCAAGCAGCTCTCCATGTTATCACCTTAAGATTGATATACCAATATGGCTAAAGAGCCATCTAATCATGTTGTAAATTTCTCTACATACCACAAAACAAGACACCCTTAAAATTAAAGCAATCCAAGAGTGCAGCTGAGGACAAGCAGCCATTTTTTTGCCCCTATCATCTTTACTTTCCCTGTAGGCTGTTACTGACGAGAACCTGACAGTGGAATGACTGGACGGAGTGAAAGTGTTTTTTGATGCCCTACATTTGATGCGAGCAGCTGTTTTCTCCTCTTATATTGCAATCCACAGTCACGTTTTCTCAGCTGGAATGGCTACAGGGATGTGATGATCTCGTAATTATAAAAGGAGAAGTGGAATTTCTATAATCATCAGGAATGTGCAAACTACCCAGAGTAGGAGGGTGAAGGAAATCTTCCTGTGGGGCTTGATACGTTCCAACAGGCCAGGACTTTGTGGATGTTTCTGCTAAGGGGACAACTTTTAGAGGCAAACCTGTCTTGTGTTACTCTCGACACCTTCTGTTGTCTCTGTGCCAGTGCCAGCACATTCCAGGAATGCTTTATCATGTGAGTCATGTGTGGTCACCTTTTATTTATCTCCACATGCCAATCTCAACCCCACACCAGCCTCACCTCCTCACTGCCGGACAGCACAAAAAGCACCAACATTCGTTTTTGCGAATATAGCCAGTAACCTTGTTCATTTTCCATCTGTAAACACATCCAGCATGCTCAGTTACTCATCTGCGCACATGCCTGTACTTCCAGAAAGTGCCATAAAATGAAAAGGATGACTACCTCTGCTCATGCTTTGTGCAGCAGGCGGAATACATAAACCACATCCAAAGCACAGCCAGGAAAACCACAAAGACCCCACTGGGCAGGACAACCCCAAACATACCGCTGTATATTACACTGTGTTTGCTTTATGCAGTGGAGCTGTCAGATGAGAAGCTGAAGAAGAGCATCCCACGCACTGT
The DNA here is from genome assembly GCA_029823135.1 of Acanthurus reversus. Lineage (NCBI taxonomy): Eukaryota > Metazoa > Chordata > Actinopteri > Acanthuriformes > Acanthuridae > Acanthurus > Acanthurus reversus. Next base: position 15,237,888 of record JAPXVT010000028.1, read on the forward strand.
ACTGATGATTGTATATAAAACTGTCTTAACAAAGCACAATCAACTCAACAGCTTTCTTGTGGGATGCAGACATGCTAACGCTGAGGAGAATACAGTACGGCATGACACCACAAAACATGAGCTTGGAGGCTGAGAGGAATCAGGGAAAAATGATTCAGCAAAAAGGAAAAATATCAACAATAAGCACCTTTTTTTGGTCTGTCATTGACTATCTAGCTAGCCCTGTGTGTGCTGAAGCAATTACTGTTGCTAACGTGTGGAATAATATGCCAACATAACGCCCTTTCCCCTCATCCCGTCACTGCAGCATGCACGGTTGAAGTACAGCTCAGAGCAGAATAAGGTGAGATTATAATTAAATTTCCTCACTGAAGAAAAATTCAGAGCCTACAGGTGGATTCCAGGTTGGATGTGGGCCCTATAAAATTAAAATTGCTGCTTTCAAGCAGCAGAAGGATTGGCAGAGGACAAGAGTGAGGAAAGCACTGTCAGCTTTAACAGTCTGTTTTATAGCAAAAGAAACACTGCATCCATGTTGCAGGGAGCAGAAATAATCATTTATCAGTATATTGTAGCAGTGCAACTCAAGTTGTTTGCTTTAATTGACTTACAAGCATTGCTCCATGGGTCGCATGGAGAAGATCACACAACTTGTTTGGCAAAGATGGAAACACATCATTCCACATGGATGAATCCCGGTAAAGGCCACCAACTACTTAGCTGCAATATGCAAAATTCAGTGGCAGGAAATGTGCTGTGTTTGGAGTAGCCTTTAAGGAATAAAGGCCAGTTTACACGTAAGTTGCACTTCAGTGAGCCTGCACGGCCCATGTCTGCATTTAGTCCTGTCTCAAAGAGCTTGGGGCCTGTTTTACTGGTCAGTAAAGGCCACAGACTCTGTGAGAGGTGACAGCGGTCAGACTGAGCTCAGGCAGACTGTAGCCATCTGTGAGGCCACGCTTTTGTGTAAGCCAGCAATGCCACATCACTGCCCGCCATGTGTAAAGATAAAGGAATCCATCTTTCATTTTTGTCCCCTGGTATTTTCATGAGAAACTCTTGAGTTTACAGTATGCATACTGGCCCTCTGCAGTCACGAAACACAGCAGCACAACATCAAAAGTGCTTCCTACTCATTTTTTCCTTTGCTACATTCTTACTCTGTAAGGAAAACCTCGTGGTCCAAAATTTATGAAGAGGAAACACAAGTAATTAAGGTGGAAGACCTCCCAACATGTGCATGGGCTAGTAACATGCTACTTTGTGGACTGGGATTTTTTCTGCTCTTTTTATTTCTTTCTCCCTGAACAAAAACATAAGGTGAATAATGGGTCAATAAAAGCAGACCATTGCACTCAGGAGGAAATCATTAAGCGGGAATGCAGGTAAGAATGAGATCACTTTCAATGTGCTTAGGGTGTGAGTGCAACCGAAAAGTGGATCAGCACAATTATATGGACGATGCATGTGTGTTTGCGTGTGTGGTTGCACACAAACATGCAATGCACACATGCAGGAACGTACACACACTGACACAGGCAGTTTACAAAGAGAAATAAAGATATTAATGAATTTGTTCCTGTTGTCTGGAGTTTATTCAAATGCTTTGGAAGTTGTGATGGAAGACACATGGAGACCATGGTTTAGATTAGAGAAAACTGAGCCAGGCCACACAGACTAAAGAAGGCTCTGTCATGGGGAGCAGGCCTCACAGGGAGGCCTGCATGGACCCACGGGGAGGGAAAGTCTCTGAGCAGACACAAAGTGAAGGAATGGGACAGACTTGAAATCATCAATATCTAATAAATCCGAGCTTAATCTGGCGATGAGAAAGGAGTTAAAATAGAGTGTGGAACTGTGTGTATGCTATAGTTAAGATATATAACCGATATACGAGGTGCCTCCACAAAAAGTTCTTGCAACATTTACAATTTAACACATCTGGACACATGTTTTTTCTGTGTTCTGAACATGCAAATAAACTATGTTAATTCATTTTGATTTGACTTCCTTCACGGATGTTGTACCTGGACTTCCTCTTTAGATTGTGTGGGAGAGCACGGTGTGTAAAATCTCACGGGAGCAGTGAGGAGATCAGGTTTCTGGGCTGTGACACTCTATCCTCGCAGAGACGTTTGATACCGAGACATACCACAGCTTACTTCCAATAAACACAAAACCTGGTGCTCAGAGCTCAACAGCACTCATTGTCCCTAGATGGAAATGGGGAAATTGGATTGATGTGTTTATTGACGTGTTTACGTAAGACTTTCAGTGAAAGTTTATGTTTTTGTCAGTCACAATAATTCTGCTGGAAGGCGGCGGTGGCATTTGTCTTTTAGCACGGAGCAAGACTTTACTGTTTAGCCTTGCACACCTTTTCATTACATTACATGTTCTGCAGAGCACTCAAAGGGCATCGCAGATTAATTATCTTCTGGTCCCTTCAATAAACTGTACGCTAACCAGCCATCAAGATAATATCTGACGCTGTCAAAGAGACACGGTGGAGGAAAGCGAGGGTGGAATCTGCAGAATTCCAGATGAGGAGAGAGACATGACAACAAGGCCAATGTGAAGACAGACAAATCTTTCATTAGTGCCTGTCTGTCTAATGAGTCATTCCTTAGCTACCAGGTGGGGTGACCCTCACTATGCTCCCCAGTAAATACCCGTCTTTTCTTCCCTCTACTTTTTTGTAGCCCACTGCCCCCTTTCACCTCCTCAGTGGGGTTTCCCCACACTCGCCACCACTGACACAAATAGGTAGTGGAGCGGAGAGCAGAGTAAAGGCATGTACTCATTCAGCAGAGCAGACAAAAGCCTGACACAGATATAAACTGGGGGATCAACAACTAAAGTGGGTCTGTTGGGGGGTGGTTCTGTAACACAGTTAAAGCAAACTATGGTAACTGCTGACAGGAGTGAAGCTGGTCATTAGTAATATTTTTGTGACTTGTGGTGGATGCTCTTCTAATAATCTCTGTATAAAGTTGGAAGGAGGTTGGGTCAAGGTTTTTCCCCATGTGTTGCTTGGCAGCTTGTCTTACTGCAGTAAAAACCAGCCACATGCATACAGATGCAGGACCAGATGCTCAAAAAGTAAGAAATAAAATCTCAGTCCATACAGTATAATACACAAACACATGTGGGCACATATCCTTTTTTGCACTTTGGTGATTTTTATCTTTTTACCCATAAAAGACGGTTCCACAAAGCCAAGTGCTTTTATCACTTTACACTTTATGATCCTTAAATCCAAAAAGCGTAATCTCATTTTTTCGTGCAATTAAATGAGAATGTTTAAAGTGTTTTTTTTCCTCTTACTGGAAAATATTTTTAACAATGACCTCAGTGACTCTCTCCCCTATCCGACTTTCCCTCACACTCCTCTTGGCTCTGCCTGACTTTGCTCCCTCTTTTCTCAACAACCTGACACGTGGGGAAGTGCACCAGTGCAAACTCTGTCCAATAAACACAGTTGTGCTGAGACCACATCTATTTCGGACATTGGAGGAATAGGAAGCTGACCGATGTGGAAGCGCACACATCTGTGACAGCACACCATTTCATTTCCATTCGGGCCACACTGTAACTCTGATCTCGATGGAAAAGAAATGGAAAAAACACTCTCCCATCTCAACACAGTCTGTCAAAACACCTGGTTTGTGCATAAGTGGGACCCATTGCGGTCTCCCTCCAAATCCTTTCTCTCTGCCAGGGAAAAATGTGTTTCCTCCTGTCTTTTCAGTGAGGAAGAGGAGGACCCCTGGCCTCTGTCTGTCAGTGACTTCAGTAAGGACGCAATCTATTTAACCTGACATCCAGTCTAATAAGAGCAGCCCCCTGTCATCAGTATGGCTCACAATCATAATGACCCACGGTAATTACTTCCACCAGTCAGAGGCAGATGGACACTTAAAATCACTTTTGACAGGGAAGAATAAATAATCTGATCTCTGGATTCACAAAGCATCACTGTGCATTGAAAACCATGTGTGTCTAACTTTAGGGATATTTATTTTTTCAAATTAATTGAATGATTAAGTTTCTTCAAGGCTCGACAAACTTCTGCCACCCCTCAGGTTAAATCCACCTTCTAAAAACCAGAGGTGGGGGTTTTGATTCATGGGACTTGACTCAGGGCACAAGTATTAGGACTTGAGATTGGTACTGATACCTGGAATTCAGTGTGGTATCCACCAGTATCCTTTTTGGTACTTTTCTCTCTGTCTAATAACGAAACCGTAATTTCAGTTTTGAAGTCTGATTTTAAAGCCACCAATTATGTGTAAAGACTGAAAACCAGCATATTATTAAAACGACTTTACAACACTTAAAAAGGACATTAATGACAAACAAGAGGGCGGCAATCCCTTACTGTAATTTGGTGTGCTTAATCAAAAGAAATTCCTCTGTTTTTGTTGTTTTTAGTAATACAAATTCCCTGTAAATAGTATGAATTTCACCTAAATGGTTTCTACCTAACTGGCTAATTAATTTCATGAAGATGTCAATGCCTCTTTTAAAGTTTCATTATTCATTAGAAGGTTTAACTTCTTTCATGCTGGCTGCAGGCATGCTATTGCAAAGCTAGCCGCAGCTGCTGTAGGAGAACTTGACTTTCAGGCTATCAGGGATGGTGCACTCTTCAGCTTTTGGAAACATTCTGTGTTTGACCTGGTCTATCCTCAGGTTAGACATGATTCTTGAAATCTGAAGTGTGAATCACTGGACCTGAGCATTGACTTGACTGGTCCTGCTGGAGTCACAGCAGGGACCTGACATGACGTGCTTGACTCTCACCTCAGTAACTTGGGACATCCTTGATGTTGCAAAGTTCAAAACTTGAGACTTGCACATATACTACTTAGCGTACTTGTCTACTATGAACCCATCTGTCACTGACATTAAGCTGAAAACAGGGCTGCATTTCTTATCAAACCACAAATAACTTTTTAGAGAAGGACATGGTTTTCACAGTGATAACAGAAAGCAATGTATTTTTGTCTGAAAGGCAATAAATGTGTTGCACTAGTCATATGACCCAGATTTTACAAAGTAAAAATGCAGCATCAGGGTTGGGGTTTGAAAGCATACAGATGCTTACTTAACTGGCTACAGAATAAAATAAAATCTGGACCAAAAACCTGTAACGGCAGGGTCCAACTTTGTACGAGAAAAAAATCAGGCGGTACAAGTATAGACAATCCTCAGAGTTATGAAGACGGGCAAAACAAAAAGACCAAGCTCTCTTTCTCTCACATACATATCTTTGAACACGACTCATTTCTTGGCTATGGGAAGTTTATGCCATTATCTTTGATCCAGATCCACACGCAGACTGGCACAGATGTTACCTACAGTACAATCATGAAACAAGCTAGTGCATGAGTTTGTTTTTATAGAGTGTGTAATCTTCAAAGTCTGAATCCACGAGGAGGAATGAGCTTTTTTAAAATGCCGTCCATGTTTAGAAGATATGGGTGGACATAAAATTATTCTTGGTAGTGAACCGGGATCGTAAACATCAGTTTTCATGGCTTGTCTGGTCTCACATGAGTGCCTTGTCATGTCAAATTGTTGCACCTTGGCACTGACTGTGCTATGCAAAGCTGGGTGAGTGAAGTGAGATCTGACTGCTGACAGGTGGCAGAGCCCGAGGGAAGGGTCAAGTCAGCACTATTATTGAAAACCAAAGAGGCAAGATAAAATGGACTTAAATGAAATGCTTACAGTGACTAAAGATGCATTATATTCCTGCATGAAGTAGACAAAATTCTTACATTATAAATACTACAAAGGAAATTATAGTCCATTTTCAACTACATCAAAAGCACTCAAACAGAAACTTTCGTTTGGCATCAGAGGAGACAGTTTCAGTCTGACTTGTTAATTATCTTTGTCGGGAGGAGGTGTTTTGTTTGGATAGACAGTGCTTCATTCTGAGGTATCAATGAAATGAATACAATCCATGTTTGGCACAGACTCTCAAAAGACTGAAAGACCTGTTTTGTGCTCTGGCGCCAACCTGTTTGCCCAACTGGAACAAATTCATAATCAACATTACAGACTGCTTTCTCCTCAAAATCTTACTTAACAATGCCAGGTGACTAATATGTAAGCTTTTTTATTTCTGATGGATTGAATGAGAAATTTCCCACTCATAGCGCTGGCTGATAAGGATTTAATATTTACTTGGCAAGTCAAAAGAGCACAGTCAACAACCACCTGTTGGCATAATAATGTTTTTTTTTCTCCTCTAGTATTTTTTTCTTGTGGGCCTGGACTGAAATCATTTCTACAGACTAACTTGTAAACTGATGGTAGATATAAGTCATACAGTGTTGCTCAACAAGTACACCAACTCTTGGCATCAAAAGGTGATGCCTATAGCAGTTAGCAGCTACATTGTGACACCTTAGTATGAGCATTAATGCTATCAGAGTTTAGGGTTAGGTTTCTATTTACAGTGGTACAAAAAATGGGGCAATATCTTAAATATTCACGCATGTCCTCCTCCTGTCACCTTACTGGGGAGGGTCAACTGTAATATTTCTTCAGGGTCACTGAGCTTCAAAGCATCCCTGACATATTCGGACTGATCTGAATATACACAGTAAAACAGAACCCGGGGATCACTGTACCACTCGGAGGTAACTGCAGCTCAAATCCGTCAGACTTGGACACACTCACATGAGCAGCAGACATTAATCTACATCATGATAAAAGGAGATACAGAGTGGCTCCACACAATTGAGATTAAAAGCAATAATACCCCTTTAATAGATATGAGTGCCCTATTTTATCTCAAGTAAGCCAAAGAAAATCAACAAGGGATGGGTTGGTACATTTCTCCTAATTCCTTGTCTACATTTTTCAGAATACGCTGGGCCTCCTCCTCATCATTCATCTGTCACGTGAGAGGGTATCTACTGCATTTTCAAAAAAATCCTTTATAACTGTGTGGAGGAAACCTAGGTCTTTCTACCATGCATAGTCCTTAATGAGCTAAATTAACAATAGCAGGCATTGCTTGGTTCAGTTTACAGTTATGCTGATGATGTTAATCTTGAGGACTTTCAACTAGTTAATGTTTGTTCAGTCACTATCTGTCACAGAGTGAGGTAAAACAATGCTGACTGAGCCTATGGCCCACTGATGAAAGCACTTTTATTTGCAGCATTGCATTATTGGGATGTAACGGTATCATTAATTTTGTGGTATCGCTATGGCAAAAGTGCCTTGGTACCATCGTGGACATGTAACAATATGAAACGGTAGGTTTTCTGAGCAAAACGTATAGTTTTGTTTCAGCTGCTGTGAAGTACAGGGGAGGGAACTGGGAACTTCACAGACCATTGAACATTGCGGCTGTTTCCTCATCACCCACTGAGGACGGAGAACAATCCAAATCGCGGACTTTACTGTCAACGCTTTTGAACAAGACAGAGGCAAGTTGCAGTGACGGAGATCAGCGTCGAGTCTAACTCAGATGTGTTGAAGAAATAAAGAAATAGCCAACTTCAATTTAGTTTCATTTTCTCTTCAGTGGCAGCGCACTGCTGTGAAAAGAAAGACAAAAAAAGTCCACTAGCAAGGGACCTACTGAACCGTGTGTGAAAAACTCATCGTCTCCACAAAGACACAAAGAAAAATGCTTGTTTAGCTCATGAAATGGAAAGACGTTACTGGTAGAAAATGACTGTCAGTCAAAGTAGACGGTTAACTTGGGACTGCAGGATAAAGAAAAGAGGAAAGGACATGAGCTGGGTCATTTGTAAAACATTGTTCAATGTTCAATTTTCTTCTTTGCCAAAGAAAATTAAATTAAAGGAAACAAAGCAATGGAAATAAAAAATAATTACAAAAAATTTGATAAAAATAAGCGAATTTCTTCAAAGTCTAGATTTGTCTT
>JAPXVT010000028.1:15251534-15261932 GCA_029823135.1 Acanthurus reversus
TTTATTCCAAGCGTTGCTGTGTTTGCATGAGAAGTGGAGTTAACAGGTTTAACTATCCCAACAAGACGGGAGGCCAGAGTAATAAAGCCCCAGAGAAAAAAAAGAGAGAGAAGGACCTTGCTCTCTGCGCAGCGGGGGGGAGATTTACGCATGGCTGGATCGACATCTATGGAGACACAAATGTAAAAAAAAAAAAAAAAGCCCTTGCATACCTTTGGTCAATGCAATGACATTGTGGTGTTGGTATTTCAAATCCTTCCCCACAAAAGGAAAGACTAATATTCCCTGGCAAAAATGCAAATAAAGTGCAGTACATTCATGTTTCTGAGACCCTTATTTCAAATATAAAATCTAATTTGCTTCAGTTTATGGTCATCTGCAGTAATGTTTACTTTTGCGACATTTACTCTGACAATAACGCTTTTTGTCACAACTCTTGGAAAATGAAATGCAACAAATGGATTTTGCTGCCAATTAGTTTTAACATACTGTGAAACCCTGCTATTCCCCCTCACAGGCGGCACTGTGTTGTTGTACATTTATTCCCAGTACAAATTCATTGAAAAACAATTGTGAAAAGAAAACTAACTTGGCTAAAGCAACCAACAAAAACTGCCTGGTTTGGACTCTTTACATGGAGCGTGACCACACATACCTTTGCAGTATGGTTTGCATGAGGCAGTGGGTGTACTCCAGGGTGCAGCCCTGATGCCTTTCAAAACAGACGATTTCATAGCTGAGAAAAAGTTTTGTTTTTGTTTTTTTTCCTTTGCCCTACTGGGCTTGTTGTACCGATACCATGGTTGACTGTAAATCTTACAACTCACCTTGTTTGTCTTTCATCTTGATGAAATCCAACCATAAAATCTGCCAGATTTAGGAGCCAAATCTTGCATATAATATTTATGACTTCACAGGACCTACATATTCGATTGTTCACATACCCTCAGCCTCTTAAAAAAAGGGCAAAAAAAATGCAATAATGGTGAGTTTGAGGGGTGGAGGGTTTCTGAGTCTGCATGAGGTGATCAGGCAGTGCTGCATGATTACACTGTAACAAGTTCAGACACCTTAGCCGAACACTCTGGTAACAGACTCAGGCCGTTTGATGTTTTCACATTAAGCAATTCCATTCCTCTGGTAGTCATCCCTCTTTCGCACTCCTCCTACTTCCACCCTGTCTTGACCCTGTGCCAGCTTCGCCAAAACCTTTTCATGCACACCTGGTAGTGGTTAGGCTCAATCACAGAATAAAGCTGCTGCAGGAGACAGAAAGAACTTGACAAAAAAGGTGCTCATTAACACATCTATGCTTTTACTGTGTTTCAGGCTGGAGTTAGATGTGTGCAAGTGAATGCATTTGACATTGCATGTATTTTTTTTAAATATCCAGAGTTTTATGCACCTACTTTTTTTCATTTATGAGCAGTTAAAACACACAACTGCAGTAAAGTTCAAAGAGCCTGACAGTGTCATGCTCTGCAGGAATGCAGATCTTTTCTATTTTTATTTTACAGAACCTCTGTTAGAAATAATAGTCCTGAAAACAGGTTTGACCCACATTCAGAGGGTGGTATTTTGTGACAATAAACAACAGAAGTTGGTCATTAAAGAGAAAGGGAGATTTTGCCACACCTGCTGGGGAGTGTTTGAGAGTTTAAATACTTTAGAGGTGGAGTCAGGATGGGATTTTGTGTGTTTGTGTTGGTGTGTGTGTATGTGTGCGCATGTGAGCATGTGTTTGCACAGCATTGGGGTCATAGTTTCATATTCACCAGCTGCTGTATCAAAGGCTTAATGGATGCTGTAATTTCAAAGATTTAGATCAAATTTCAACCATCAGGAGATTTAAAATTGCAGAAACCTCCCTGACTATGTTCAACTAGTATCAGCAGGTACAACAGATATTGGTATGAAAACAGCTCCATGATCCCAGTGTTTAATCTGTACAAATGTGTTCATGTTCTCTGAAACTCCTTGCTCTTGTAAAGGCTGCAGTGGGTGTCTGACTGGACTATGCTTAGCACTGATCTGGCTCAGATAAATGTGGAACTCTGGAAATGCAGGACCAAGCCAGCTGGATTCTATAAAGGCCTCAAAGCGTCCTTTGCACTCTCTGTAAAAGCCATGGGATATAAGCAGCGGACAACATAACCGTAACCTTTATATATTTTAAATATTACATGATTAGAAAGACGGGAGGTTAGATAAGAAGAGCCGAATACTCCACACAATTACAGACTTACAAACACAAGCTGTGTTTGGACTGAGAACAATGGCGGCTTGTAAATGAATGCTATGATTTGCATACTATTGAAGTATGAAAAGGAAGAAAGAACACATTTCACTCAATAGCTAAAACAAATATTGAAACATTCCTAATGGCATCCAGAGTGGGAAACACGTGTTTATTTACGATGTCAGGATAATGGTTGTACCATTTCATTTGGTCTACTTCAAACAGACTCTTGTTGCTATGTTTGATCATGGGGTGGAGATGATTTTTTAAATTATTATCCCTTTTTCCTAAATTTTCCATGACTGGATAGAAAGAATGTTTAATAACTTCCATAAAAGACGCTACTAGCAGGGTTAAAAATTAGGGTCGGACCGATACGGGATTTTTGGGGTCAATGCCGGTACCAATATGGGAGCCAGAAAATTCTTATATCCGACATATCAGTCAATATTCTACAAATATAATATCGGCTGAGTGCGGTTATCAAATACTTAATGGAGGCAGATTATCTAAACTACATATTTACATCCATTTTAAATAACTAGTCCAAGTATTTTTTACAGCCTCAAAAACAATTTTAATATTGCCCTATACTGGAAAACATATATGCTGATACAGATTTACCTGCGATAGGCCAAAACCGGCCGATAACATCGGCAAACCGATATATCGATCGGGCCCAACTAATGAACATTATTTACACAAAAATGTTACAGACTTTCACTTTAAGAGACGAAGGAAAAAGCAAATTATAAATATCCACTGATTAACAACTGATTATCAACTTAAGCCTTCAAAAAAGTCCACAGTCTTCTCCATGAAGCACCTCTGACTGTACTTCAGATACTTTAGAAATGTGTTTAATGTGGAACATGTTATGACATTTAGTAAAATCACATCATTCTCAAATTATGACTTGTGTCTTGTACATATGGATGAAAAACACAGTTAAACATTTAAAAAAAAAGGATATATGAATGAACAAAAGTCAAAATTATCTTCTCAGCTTGAACTATGCACTATGTGACACCAATATATTAACAATTAGCAACAATATTAATAATGAGCATCTGGCACTGATTTAAATGAGCTCAGCAGACAGATAAGAAAAAAGCTGGTAATGTTTTCCGCTTCAAGAAGTGACCTTTGACCTCCTGGTATCAACAGCTCCTAGAGCTGGGCTGCCTCATCAAGAGCTAATTATCTCCTTCATGAAAATACACTATGTTTGAGGATCCACAGGGGAGCCCCCCCCACCCCACAAACTCACTGCATCAGTAAGTCATTTGTTACCAATCTTGTCAGCAAGCTGTTAGCCCCCTTGGCCCCCCACATCTGATTCTCAACACTTAAAAGGACTGATTGAAGGAGCATTTTCCCAGGAGAAACTTTACCAAATGTTACATTCAGACACTGTCAGACTGTTGTGCTGCAGTTTTACTTCTAGCCAGATAATCAAATCTAATACTGGCATTATGTGTCATGCTGCCACTTCAGTGCAACATCATATCGACCCCTGATTTTGAAACAATGCAGAAGTTAAGACTAGCTGATTTAAAACTGGACTGACTGCTGGATTTGAATTTGAGAGACTGAGTCTGGATGGCTGGCTTGCATGTCTCCTCTCTTTCTACCTAGTCTGAATGCAACCAACACAAAGATTTCCATCCTGCACTGTATTAAAACTTTATTTCTACAATACTGTTCATTGAAAACCCGACTAAATCTCCATTGTTAACCCTTGACCTGGATAATTTGTTTTCTTTACCCTTTCATCCTAATGTTAACACAGCTACTTGAAGCCGCAAAATGTCTCTACATCTTAGACTTTCCCTGAAAGAGGCGTTTACATACATATAAAGAACTGTCTCCCCTGCTGTCAATGTCAGAATGTGTATAATTGCTGCAGAGTGAACACTTTGTGTTTGCATTGCGGGAGAGCGAGCCTGTACTTAGCATGTTGTTTTTAGCTAGTCTTAATGTCTTCCATGTCTGGGCACATTTGTCTCTGGGCTGACTGGGCCACATCAGTGGGGAGTGAGGAGGAGAAAAGTGAAGTCTGCGTGTGTGATGTGTGTGACAGCTGCAGGCCGGGTTCACAGGCCTGCTGTGGCCTACTCTGCAACACCAGCCAACAAACTCTCAACTGTAATTGGTCCATCCATGCTGAGATTTTTGTTTTAACTGGTCTGTGTTTGCACCTTAGTTTTGTTTATGTATTTAGCTAATATGAAGAAGAACACAAGCATATGCAGTAGTATCAAAAGATGACATATACACATACACTTAGCATCATAATTTGTGTAGAGAGAGCAAACGAGGTGCCATTGGCGTGACGGCAGCGCTGTCAGATGGAAATGCTCACAGGTGTTTGAGGTGATGCATGTCAGTCTGTTTGACAGTGAGGTCCGACTGAGTCCTACACTGTTTATTCAAACTGCCAAGCAGAGAGCTGGTATACGTGAATGTCTGATCCCTGTGCCCTAAACGTTTGATTTGCCCGCTTCCGCCTCCCCTGTTTACTCATGCTGGGGGGGGTGGGGTGAGGTGGGGGGTATATTGTCAAATCTTTCAATGATATGTATAGTTCATATCTTGGTTCACATTTGATCAAAAGCGCCCAGTTTGACAGTTTGATCTTAGTTTTGTGAGCCCGGTGAGTCACCCGCAGACTGGACGCAATAACAAATCGGGGCGGAGTATAATGGGACGTGTGACTTTCCAAATCTAGAACGGAAAAGCCTCTCTGTCAGTCATTCATCAAAGCCGCCCCATATTAGACAACGGTGAAAATGTATTTGAATGGGGGATCAGAGAGAATAAACCATCAGCTTGGCAGATTTTTCTCGTTCCCAGGCTACGGACCATGAAAAGTCGCACGTACTACATGAAGGAAAAAGTGTAGAGTTACATCTAAGCCATGGCAATGCATTAAAGGATTTTTTAAAATATGGAATTTTGATGAACAAAGATGGGCTTTCTGGGATTTAATTGATGAAGAGAAACTTAAAATTATCTATGAGGGGAAATCACACCATAGCAGACATGCAACCCGCTGTTATGGGACCTAATGAACCTCCTGCCAAAAAGCAAAAACATTACTGCAGGTTGTAGAGGACATGGGCATGGCAAACCTGTGGATATTACTGGCTGATAAGATCCAAACAAAGGGTAAATAAAGGCCTATGGCTTATGAAATTGTACTAAATTTTCTAATCATGAAATAAAGAAAGAAACAAAAGGTGCACTGGAGGCCACACCCACTGCTGTCACGTGACCACAGTCATCCTTGCCGTGGTGCCTTGATACAGTTGCTGCTCTAGCGCCATAGTTGCAATGTATGGGGGTTTCTGTTTGTTTTTTGTTTTTTTCACACTTTCATATTTTGAAAGACTTTCCCCATTTATTTACACCTTCTCATCTTGCTCAAGGCTAAAGAGCATCGGGTGAGAAGCAGTGAAACACTCTGGACAGGTGAGTCCATCACTAAAACAGACTGACAAACACAGTTACACCCACATTCACTTGTGTGTACGTTAGATTTTCCCATTGATTTGACCAATATATCTGCTCCCAGAGGAAACCCACACAAACTGGTGGCAATAACAAAAATTTTGCCTTATCTTGAAAACGCTAATGCTGTATACATGGCAATTACATATGATTATTTTTTCCTACTCCACGCAACCAAATCCCCTTACATATACAACCCCAGCTAAGTACTGCACCAGTAACAGTCAAATCAAACCCTCCATTTACATGCTGTGAATGCGGCCAAACCACTAAACCACTAAACCACTGCCCCCTCCTCCAGAAAAAGTCAAAAACAACAAATAGAAAGATATCCTGCCACCATAATATGAAGTAAAATGGGAAAGACTTAAGGAGTCTATTCAATTTGTCCAGCCGGCCACATTGATGTGAATACCCGGAGCAGCAAAGAACCAGAAAATTAGACAATAACAGGGAAATATGAATGTAATTGTACAGAATAAACATATTTGTTGGACAAGATTACACTGTTTATAAAAAACATCCTACAGAGATCAAGAGAAAAAATGACAGCCTCATGTATTCTTCAGTGCCTGGAGACATCCCAAATATGTTCAGCCCGGCAACTTACGACCACAACAGTACAACAAAGAAACAATAAAATGACTAAAAGAAAATACCAGCATCATATTCATTACATCTCACTGACATGTTCAAAACCCCAAACAACAGCAATAAACTCCCAGGGCCGCTAAGCAAGCGGACATGTGACTTTACTTTTAGTGAATGCAGTTGTTGAAGCTGTGCTGGCTGCCAAAACTGGCCTTTGTATCACACAGTTGTTTGCTACAGAGCTGCAGACTTGTTTGCCACTCTGATTTGCTTGCTAGCAGTTAATTGCTATCCTCCAATGACATATGAACTTCTACTTATGTTGATTTTAGGTGTTTAAGAGTTAAATATTTAAAAATATGATCATAGGTAGGTAGCGATACTGGGTGTGGAGCCTGAGTTTGTTTCCCATCATCTCCCCTCTGGACACTCACTTGTCGAAACAGCTGTGCTAGTTATGAAACGAAAATAAAGGTCTCTTATAATACTGTGAGCCATGAGACATTATCATCTGATTCTGCTGACCCATATTTTTGTGTTGTTGCATTGTTTTGTCCCTGAAGTGAAATGCAGGGGTGGGGAAATTACTCTCCGTCTGTTCATTCTTTCATATCCACATCTGTCCATCACAGTGAAAAACCTCTGACACCAATTACTAGATTTTGAGGGGAAATGTCTCATGACTGTAGTGCTGCAAATACAGGTTGAATTAAGGTGACATATTTGTTGGCCTACAGGTAGATTGAATAATGGTGATGCTCTGCTGTCTCTTCTTAATAGCAATGACAACTTAAGTACTTAAAGTTTGACTTTGATTCCCAGGTGACGACATGTTCACTTTTGCCTTGTGTTTTTATTGTAGTCAAGGAGACGACTTTAAAAGGGGAATATACAAAACTGGTATCACAGCACAGACAGGATGCTACCTATGAAGGAACTAAAATACAGTTATAAAAGGAGTTACAAAGGGTAGTCATGTGTTTAATGGCAATTACAAGTGTGTGTCAGCAAGCACAATAAGCAGCCAGCAGACAGAAAGGTATTTCTTTTACAAGCAACATTACAAAGCCTGACTACTTAAACTTTAATTACAGCTTTAAAATCAAGTCAGTCCCTCTGCACCTTGACTGCCAGTTAGTGCAACAAGTAGACTTATTAGAGTTATATTCTCATTAGGGTATATTTCCTATGCATAACGCTTTTGACATTCCATCTTACAAACCAACTATCTTTTTTTTTTTTTTTTAGATGAACTTTAAGTACCGCTAACTAGAGCTGCTATTTAGCTCTTTTGTGTTGGTGTTTAAACCTCTATCACGGGAGCTTTGGACTGCTGTCAGGAGGAAGTTTTCTTGCACTCAGAGAAGGCTCCTTGTTAAGAATGCTGGAAGGGAGTGGAGCTGAATTGGCACCAGAACCAAAGCTGGGCGAGTGAGTGACGCAAACAGGCTCAGCAGCCTCAATGAACATCATGACAGAAGCAAAGATGCAGAAATGGACATTGACAAACGAAGCTGAGAATAGAAAAACAGAGTGACCTAGTGAGAGACAAGAGTAAATATCAGACTGGCTTTCAGTTGTTGGCGACGGCTTCACAAAGTAAAAGGCTTTAAGATGGATGCCAAGTTGGACTTCTTGCTTCTGGACTAGTAATTAGCTGGCTTGCTAGTCATGTGTGTTGTGTTGTTGCATTTGTTCAATTTTTTGATTAGAAAAGGTGCCAACTAATTTTTTGAGGGGTTTGCCAAGTCAGCTCATTTTGACAAAGTTTTAGCCAGTGGCAGCCAGGTGTTGGCAGCATATTGTCTCTGTAAGTGTTTCTGTTAGTTTGCCATTTTGCAGCTTTGAGTCTGCTGCAACGCTTGTGCAAATTTTGACTGGTGCATGGCCAAAATCTCTGAGCATGTATTTTTATTTTCAAGGTGCAAGTTTTCAAGACATAATATTGTTATGTCCTAGTTTTGTCTGTAGTTGGCATTTACATAACATCTCACAATACTGCTTCAGGAATCAGGGCTCTGTATTTATGACAGTCAGTGTCGCACTCAGAATCTGTGGGCTGACCTCATCTCACAAAAAAAAAAAAAAAAAAAAAAAAAAAATGATGGTTGGTTTAAAGTCTAACGTTTGCAGTTTCCAAACAAAAATTTTGCAGCACTTCTACCATTTGAAATTCACTTACCATGGGCCTATGTCCAAGATTAACACACAACCACATTCTTTGGCACCCCACAAAATTGGAAAAAAAAAAAAAAGTAAAATGGTGATAAGTGGTTTTCACTCTTTCCCCACATGTTGTAGATCTGTGGCCATCTCATGCCAGGCATGAAGTCTGATGTTAGCGCTGCATAGTAGTGTAACCGCCAAGAAATATGAAGCTTTTTACAGGACCAGGTGCACCTTTTGATGCATTGTTCCCTCAGTCTGTTCAGAGACGGCAAAGCCCCCATACACACAGTTAAACAAATTCAAGGGCGATTTCAGGAACTCCAGGTTGAATTCCAACACCTTCACGGTCAAATCTCTCCCTGAGCACGGCTCAGCACTTGTATTGCAGCATTCCTTGGGGAACATAAGATATGTTTGAAAAGCTGAAAATGGCTTCAGTCTTTCTAGGATAATCAATATTAGGAAAACTGATGGTAGTTTTTTTTGTTCTCTCTCTGTAGTATCAATGCAGAAAACATTTCAGAGTTAAGAGAATTTTTTGTTTTCCTTCACTATTTCATTGAATTGCACACAAACCTCACTGCGACAGACTCTCTGAAAAGGGTTAAGCAATTAGAGATGTACCCATTACTTGCAAACAGCTGCAGTTATGCAAATGTAAAGACATGTCTCAACTGCTTTTGCCTGCTATCCTCTTTTGCAGAGCTTCACTGAAAATGACCGAAATTCCTTGGGCATCCTGCAAAGCCATTAACCTAATTTCCCCTCATACCACAGTTTAATCTGTAGTGGGATACTGTACTATAGCAGATGCAGGGAATGAGAAAACCCTTCCTCACTCAAGGCATAAATAGCAATGTAAGCAACTTTTTGGTACATCTTGGCAAATGCAGAATAGAGGACGGATGCTATGTTACATAATACTGTAAATGAGGGAAAAGTGAGAATTTTCCATTTAAGTTGTAATATGAGGTCCTACACTAGGAAACTGTTTTAATACATTATGCATAGGGTTGTGCATACCCTTCATTAACTATTATTAACTGAAATACTCACTAAATATAGAGTACACTTAACTAATCAGATGCAGAGAGCTGATGCAGCTGGACATGCTCTATGTAGCCTATGTAAGAGGAAAGTGAGACCTGTCTACACCTAAAATATATATGTGGGTTAGATCAAAAAATAAATGAGCACCATTGCAAACACTCTTAATGAGTCATCAGCCAAATAGTTAAGAGGAGGTTCTTGCTAAATATAAAACACCAGCACATGTAAAGCCAAATATTGCATTAGACATACGTGGCAAATTGCATGTTGATAAGGCTCTAAACAAAGATCCCCTCTGCTGATGCTCAACTCTTCTATAAAAGGCAAAAAACAAATGACAAGGCTGCTCTTGTTATTATTCAGGTCACTCTTTCATTACCTCTCTTTATCGAACTGAGAATATCTCCTGTATCATGTGCACAGCTGATGTGATATTTTTGTCACGCAAGCAGATCAAATGACACAGAATGCTTGGTCTGCTGATGATAAGAATAATAGTCACATGTAATTGCTCACGTCTACCATTTCAAACAGCTCCTCCAGGAAAAGAGGAAATTTTATTGCATTAGAGGGCATTGCTGAAGTTACATTTAGATATATTTATATATTATTTCGATAACTTAAATTAAGCATACAGTATATTGCAAGTTTTAAGTCCAAAGTGAACTGAATATTCTTGAAATTTTATTCAAATTGAGCTCAGATAATCGGTTATTGGTATTTTTCAGTTTTTTACACACAAATCATAAATAGGGTCAAAACAATATATCGGTTTGCAGATATTATCAGCCAGTATTGGCCTATCACAGAAATATCTATATCACATTTATGTTCTC
>JAPXVT010000028.1:15286641-15301963 GCA_029823135.1 Acanthurus reversus
CTGTATAATCAACTTAAGCCAAGCTCCTATTAAATCCAATTCATCGTGTGCAACATTATGCTTATGAAATACCTCTGTTGCTTCCCTTTGAATAACCATGACTATTTCTAATAATGTCATGAAATGAATAAACTTGACCATTAACAAAACAACTGCTTCGTACTTACATTTTACTTCCTGACCATTATCCAATGCAATTGGTCAAAACTGGACGGTTTTGTGAAAGATTAAATGGAAACATATGGCCAATTTATTCATTCTGTACATAAAAGGAAGCAATGTGCTATAAATCTTTGACTCAGCAGCCTAAACCTGATATTCATCATCATCACTTCGCCAATCTAATGTTACAGAACGGAATGCTGCTGCAGAAATGCAACCTGCCAATTAGATACCCCACATTATTTTCTTCTCTATTCATCTCCATGGTCCCATCACTACTCTGTTACAGTGCCCTCATAAAGCTTGGGCTTAATCCTAATACCCAGAGCAGCAGCAGCAACTGGACCAGTAGATGGACGCCTGCCAGCTCCATGCTCTCTGGCTTTATCTGCGGGAGCATTACGGGCACTGTTTATAAAACAGCACTAAATGTGTACCCGCTGAAACTGAACTCACTTACTTGGGATGTAGTAAAGCCAGTGCTTCTTCTTCAGGGCCAATTAATGGTAGACAAGAAGGCCCCACAGAGGCCTACTGACTCAGCACTTGTTAGCGAACACCACTTCCTCCTACATCAGTGTCTGCAAAGGGACCCTCGGTGCCTCAGAGGAACTGCTTCACTAGCCAAAGACCAGGTCACACACACACACAAACACACACTGACTGAACATTCTCAATGACGTTCTATTCTGGTAATAATACCCATTAACTGCTCCGCAAACACAGAAGGGACAAGTGGTGTTTTATTTCCCTCCTTGAAGTCAAAGCCACGCTGCTTATGACAATTCCTCTGGTTCTTTTCAAATGTGCTCCTCAAATGAAAATCTTGTGTGCTTGTGAGCAGAGCGCCTCTACATTGCCTCTACGAAACAATGTCCAAGTGGGTCAGAAAAAAATGAAAATAATGAAAGCGGAGCTGTCCTAAGAGAGATGAAAGGATATGATGACAAACCCTGAAAAGCTGAGGCCTCGGAGCAAAAACAGTCGGATTTTGTTGGATTTTAAAAAGGCCGGACTTCTAACTGTTTTTTGAACACATCAAGAACACTCAATAAAACCGAGAGTGGCGTATTCAGCACGAAACTGTTGGCTCTCAGATGTGCCTTGTATGTACCAGGGCAGTGAAATTAAAATGTGAAACTAAAAAGTGTCCTCTTCTGCACTGTATCTCGGCTACACATTTCACATACTGAAGAGATTACAGAGTCAATAACAGCACTTGAGCGAGCCAAGAAATTGTCCTTGAAGACGTTAAACTTTACTAATCAGCTGCCAATCAATGTCACATATTTGAGCACTAGAATTACCGCCTCACGCTTCTATTCCACTGCAAACCAGACAAGTTGAATTTTATATTCATGTCCTTCCAGACTCACATAACAGATGAAGTGAAGACTTTGAAAGAATTTAATAAAAAGTATGGAGCGTATTTTTTTTGGAGTAATGGAAGTTATTATTATATTGACAGGCATGATTCCAGTAAATAAGTTCCAATGATAAACATGCTGTCTTCACATAGGACTATGTTTGGTGCAGAGGACTGATAAAGAGCTTGAAGCAACGACAATCACCTAAAACTCAATCAGCTTTGAGCTGGTACTGGACTACATGGCTTGAATAAGGACGCTGCTGCAAAGAAGCTAGAAATTCTAAAACATGCATTCTTCACAAACATTTTCAACCCTACAGTGCACACGATCTACACAATCAGCACAGTTTCAAGGTGAGCACCTGAGATTAGTGTCACCAACTCTGTATCTGACCAAAAATGAAACATGTTCACAATCTCTCCTTCTGTTTCTGTTTTATGGAGCTGAAAAAAGGCCAGAAAAGCAGCAGTTTTTGCACAGCATTATGATGCCACTGTAAAGCTGACCTTTGACCTTATGGGCATAAAATGTCATCACTTCATAATTTTATCCTATCAGGCATTTGTGTGAAATTTTGTCCTAATTAGGATAAATCTTCCTGAGTTATGCCTGTAAATGTGTTTTATGATCACCAATTTATTCAGTCTCAGTGAACATTTTTGCCACATGTAATGTAATTTCCAGGAGATATGTCTAAACTATCATGTTCCTGAGAATTCAAGTGTGAGGGCAAGGTGACTTTTTTCCCACGACCATCAGTTCATCTTTCAATTCAAGTGGACATTTGTGTCAAATTGAAAAACACAGGAAAACCAACTCTGTGTCCACAAGAACAGGTTAGACGGATGAACGGACAACCCAAAAACAAAATGTTTCAGGCTACAGTTGACGCCGCAGGCATAAAAAACAACATAAATCCACACGAGTTCAATCCATTTTTCCTCCAACATCAGACTCAAGTTCCCCTCCGACAGGCTCGCTCTCTTCAATCTATGTAATCCACAAAAATATTCAAGGCCTATAAATGTCTATAAGAACATGTCAGACCATCTGATCCCAACTATGTCCCGCGTATTCCATCTCGTCTCAGGGCTACAAACGCAGGAAATTGTGTGCATGGGGTCATCAATCTCTCACAGCTACAAAGCTAAACGGCACACTGACTACTTAAACTGTGCAGATATATGTCTGCATATGTCTGTGCTGTATGGTCAGTTTATAACTTGAAGTGAGACTGTATTAGAGAGGGGACAGGGGATTTATGAGTCACAATCTCCTACAGCTGAGCTTCAAAAACGGTGTGGAAGTGATTACGGCCCCTAAGCCCCCGTGACATGGATATCTCCTGGCTCTGCAGCCCTCTGTCAGAGGATCATACTTTAATCTGTTTGTAAAGACACTAGGTATGACACAGGCGCCTCAGGAATGTAACCTGTCATTAATATCAATTACAGATGGATTCAATGGCCAATGATCAGGGGAGTTCAGGAACTCAGGCAGCGTAGGAATATAGTTTTATTCTCTTTCCAAAGGTAGATGGCTGGACTTGAAACAGAAATACTGAAAGCACAAACTTGCTTGTTAGCTGGAGGTGGAGTTGTGTTGCTTGTAAAATTCAGATAGAAATTGTGAAATATTCAAATCTTTTCTATAGGTTAAAAGTTCTGGAGCTGGAGACTGCTGTCGACAGATCTTATGTAGTAAAAAGAGGTTAAAAACAAAAATGAAATGAAACAAGTAAAGGTGAAATGCCTTGTCAGACCTTTTATTAGCTCAATAATCATCAAATCAACAACGCAGAGCAGTGGGGGATGTAATCATGGGCACATCAGCACCATAAAAAGCCAGCGAGCAGCACTGCCCTACTTTTACCAAATAATTGGCTAACCACCTTCACCCCCAGCCTCCTCAGACAACGCTGTGTGGGTTTAATGACACACATCCATACCAGCCCGTGCCAGCTGGCACCGCACGGGGGCCCTGGCAGGCTCGGCCTTCGACGAGAGAAGAAGTGGACCACTTTAACCTCACAGCTCTCAATAGCCTCCCATAAGCTCCTAACAATTTCAGATAGAACTGGGAAAGGACAGCCCGCTCAACGTCCAATAGAAACACCAAGCCAGAGTGCAGCTTATGAATTCCAAGTTAGACAAATAAATCCATACATGTTTGTGGTCCAGCCGACCAGGAACTCTGGTGCCAACCTTTGGTTTGTAATCATCTAAAGAGGGCGGCATATGAATGATATATCAACATACTCCACACAGTACATGAAAAAAACATATGGAGCCAATAAAGTCACTGGCTTAGGAAAGTGCATGAAACACAAATGAATCTGACACAATTTTAAACCTCTTCTTCACCCAGGACTGGAAGTTATGTCAAGACAAAGCCTCCCTGAACTACATATTACAGGGAAACAATGAGGCTAAATTAGAAGCTGAAGGTTGCATGGTGCGTGTACAATTGCAGTTAGGCCACTTCTAATGAGCGCACTGGGTGATTACTCATGAGACGTGTCTACACCTCATAAGTGGTTTAGATGACATCACCGCTGCCACTCGGCCAGGTATTTTAAGGAACATGAATGGATGATTGCCATGGAAACTTTGAGACATTTAGTCTGTTACTAAAAAGGGCACTGACACCACAACAGGACTGATAAAAACATATCAAGGGCTAACTTTCATACTGTACGAAAGATATAATTTAGCAGCAGGTTCTACAAGCTTACCAGCTAACATAATGACATAACCTGCGCCAAAGAGATTGCTGAGATATTTAGTGACCGATTCACGGAGGAATTAGTGAAGCTAGTAATACTTATTCTCCGTTTAACCCTCTTTTTCCTCTAGAATCCCAAAGTGCTGAAAGACTTTTGAAACTGAGAGTCCCTCAGGTGGGGGACAGCCTGTCCCCTCTGCTCTCCGACAGACACAACCACCTTCTGAGAGCAAATTTCGAGCAGGAGAGCGCTGTCAGCTGAGGCCCAGAATAGGGATTATATCCCTAATTCATCCTGGAACGAAATGGGTATCATTATGATTGAAATCACTATAATAGAATCAAATTAGGCATGCAGGATATTAATATATATTCCCATGACCAAGGATTTAAATATGGTATCTTTTCCCTCTTATCTTGTCTAAATTTCTACACGTCTCTCTTTACAAAAACAGTCATGTTGTACTGATTATGTCTGACTGCTAAAGCAAAGAAATGTTTGGAGTGTTTTTAAAAGCCAGATTGTTGGGATCAGTCAGTTATGTCTTGAATAAGACATCTTAATTTCAGGTTTATAATCTAACCACAAAAACATAAACAATCTAATCCTGGACAATAAAAGCTGAACAAGTAACATACACAATTATTTGCTTGGCAGTACCCATCCCACTTATGTTTTTATAGGAGTTCCAGCTGTACATTTTGAAGTGCAAAGAATATATGATGACCATTTTAAAGAGATACATAATAATGCAGAAAGTTTTTCATTCAGCACGTTGTGTACGTGCAACTGTTTGCTTATAAAAAATTAGTGATAGTAAAGGAGACAAAGAGAGACACAGAGACAGAGGTGATGTTTTCTTACCCTCCTTCCTCCTGAAATCCCTCCAGTTCATCTCTCTGCTCTGCCAGGGTGGACTCCAGGTCCAGGTAGCTTCCATTATGGGACAGCTGAAGGGAACAGTCATCAGGCTAGACCAAAAGAAGACACAGTCAAACATTAATTTGTCATCAGTCCTATGGAGATCACATGTTTTACTCATGTAAAGAATGCTGAACAATAAGAAGGAGATGTTTACGGCCTGCTGTAAAAAGTACTGCTCCGATCTCATTAGATCAGAACCCACATGTTAGCTGAACAAGATAAAACAGTCTGATTCTGACTATCAGACATCTTGTTACAGCCGTGACCATGTACGATGTCAAAATTGGGCAAAGTCAACCTTTCCAAAGCTGTGAGGGAGAAAATCAAGGAGTTAAAATATCTAAAATATAGCAAAGAGCTTTTGAGGGGCTGATGTGGTTGTGAAACAAAAGAGCGACTGTGTTGAATATCTGTGTTTTTAAAGGTCTAACCACACGCATATCAATCACAATGTGGTAAGAGTTTTATTCTTTAAATCCCAACTTGCAGCAACAATATTGTTTTTCTCTGTTAAGTAAGAAAAAGAACAATTTCATTTTTATGCAAGGTCGTATACAAAAAGTTGCAACTTCACTCTTAAACATGCACATGCACATCTAGTTTGCAGTGGTCCATAAAAAGATATTTTATCAGCTGCTGTCGGCACTTTAAAATGACAAGGAGAACAAGGCTGCAGAGAAGGCAGGCAGATTTGGAGCAGTTTGGCAATCTGGTGGTATCTCTCTGCTCTCCCCTCTGTTTGATAAACCATCATCACACGAGATGATTTTGCAGAGGAGGAATGATTTGTCTGGTCTTGAATGGCTGTCATCAGCTTACTGTGGTCAAGGAGATGAGGAATGAGAGTGTCTGGTTTCTTGTCTCGGTGACCTCCAAATTGGAGATATTAACCTATTTATATTCGGGGCCCGTCAGCTCCACGGGACGGCGGCTCCGATGGCGAAGCAGACGACAGGCAAACAAATACAATTACAGGAGGGCAAACAAATGACTTAAGTGGAGAGAGAGGCACTGCTCCATCCCATCAACAGCTGAGGTGTGTAAAACAACAACAAACTTTGCAGCACAAAAATACACCAAACTCTTCTCTTGTCAGCCCACACTGAGGGATTTGTGAAGTAGAAAATGATACACTTACATAAATCACTATTTACACATCCCACATGAGCAGCCTGGAAGATTCTTTTCTCTTAAAAGAAGAACAGCGCATGTAAACATGTATGTAACATTTAAAAACATGTGTTTTTTGAATTAAACCACTTATTGCCAGGTCTGATGCAGTTCAATTTCCTCCCACATATGACAGTAACTTAATTGAACGTGAAGGAAAAAGGCTGGAGAAGACATTACGGCTCCGATGGCTTTGATCTGCTAGGCTGCTCTGTTTGTATTACTGCACTGCAGCACTCAAGGGCTGTGTCATATTTGAGAAGTGAAACAAAACATGTGGCTGGTTGGGATAATTCTAACTCTTCCTCGAAATCTCTCCCCGTCTCTGAGCTGTCTTGTTGCCTCAGTGAATGATAAATTAAAAATATTATTCCTTTATAGTTCTAGATTTTGGGGTAAACTTCTTCATTTTGAGAGGAGGATGAGAAGAGAGACGAGGCGAAGCGCAAGACAGCTGGTGCTTTAAACACAGACGGAAAACTTAATCACTCAGAAATCCTATTGTTTCTAAGACAGCGACAAGTCTTAGATGGATTATTGTTGATGTTACAGTAAGGCAGACTGAGAGACAGAGACGGAGACAGAAAGGGAAGGCGAGACAGGTAGACAGAGAAGAGGAGAAAAAAAACAAAGCTGTACTGTACGCAGACAGACGAGGGAAGAAAGTGCTTCTCCAGATTACAGGACAGATTCTGAAGGACAGGAAATCCAGGAATAAGGGCCAAAGTTAGGCTCGCTATTTTTGCATCTATGGACTGACATGCCTTTAAAAATAATGGGTGTGACAGTGATATGAAATGTAGCATGAAGGAGAAGACACACTAAATCATACGCGCCGACCAGAGGCTTTATAATCTGTGACAAACTGAACCAAACCAAGAAAAGCTTGTTATTTTATTGAATGTCTGGTTTTGACCACCAGGAGTCTCCCTCATGTCTGAATCACAAGAAAAGCACTTTTTCAGTAGGTTGACTCTCAATGACCTAAATTACAATGAATTAGTTCATTTAACAGGTTCCTCTGTCACATGCTTGTTGTTGGCCTGTTTTCATTTGGTCATATCTTTGGTGTTACTTAATCATCTCTGTGATGTACTGCACCCGCCACTGATCTCTTGTCCATTTAACCATCTGAAACTATTTTCTTTTAAAGAACTTTTGTGTTTTTCGAGTCCCCATTTTTTAGTTTGTTTCCTCTGTGTGTTTTCCAACACTTAATTTGACCGAAAAAAATGCTGTCGCTACATCTACCAGCAGAAAATTACCACAAGATGTGATGCAACCATAAAAGCTTTCAAGAACCACTGTCAATTTATAAATGAAAATCAGATTTATTATGAAAGTGCATTGCATTACTTAAGTTTTTTGTTTTTGACTTACTTTCCATTTTGTGCCACTGAAGCGTGTGCATTGGATAAAAGGGAAAAAAAATGTTTGTTCTCTTTCAGCTTTATGCTCTGTTTCACACCCTGAAATAGACAAAACATTGGGTTGAATTTGCAGCAGCAACCAGTAATTAGCAAACTGTGGGGCCAAAAAATGCATTTTCCCCACACAAGGTTTGGACTTCCAGACCAAAAGGGAAAAAAACAACGTCAAAGTGAAATATGAAAGTCTGCTATTAATCAGCCCCCAACTGTCTATGCACTCACCAATAAATCCACTCATCAGTGCCATAAAAAGTCTCACTTTAGATTTTTATTATATAATCAACCTGGATTATTGTTTACAGAACTGGCCGTATATAACCAGGCCAGGTAGGTGCGCATAAATGGCACTTAATCCAGGAACAGTGCTGCCAGATTATCAGTGGCAGAGGCTTTCTTAGCTGTCCCCCGCCCAGGACTTGAACCCACGGTGGCCCTGTGATGGCCAAGTCCAGAGAAGTAACCACAAGTGCTCTGCTCACACACTGAGGTCTGGCCTCTCCCTTCAACCACCATACTGTGGTCCACTGACCAGGGAGGCAGTTGAGGCAGAAAGGACTAAAAATAAACACCATGCAATTTCCAATTAAAAAACTGCTATCTCACTCCAACTGTCTTTGTATTCCACCGAGGAAAGACACGAGGAATGAGATGTGTGAGCTGCACCTTGGCAACTCAACATCTTTTAATACCAACATTGTCTTCTACGCACGTTAGCAAGTCTTACACATTTTTGCCTGTAAACTGCACCATACACGAGGAATTACAGTAAGCCACTTTAAATGCTTAAGCTTGTTTGATTAAGGTGAGGGTGGTAATTGTGGTCTCTCTCCGAAGACAAGTGATTTAAAACACATTCAAACACATTTGACGCATGAAAGAGAAACCACAACAGTAATCTCCAATTTCTGACAAGCATGCAGAGGATGAGTCGCTCCACGGATGCTGCACCCTTCTAAAAGAAGCCCTACACTGAGACAACCTATCAAAATGCAGAGACTGAAGAAACCTCAACTCTGCATAACAATGTGTAAAAAAATTCAAAGGAGCTTTGACAGGCATGAATGAGGAACCTGTATTTTACAGCATTTAACATAACT
This sequence comes from Acanthurus reversus, assembly GCA_029823135.1. Classification (NCBI taxonomy): domain Eukaryota; kingdom Metazoa; phylum Chordata; class Actinopteri; order Acanthuriformes; family Acanthuridae; genus Acanthurus; species Acanthurus reversus. Next base: position 15,295,520 of record JAPXVT010000028.1, read on the forward strand.
TCTCATTATGGGACTCTGTAATTTCTTAGGGGGAAAAAAAAATGCAGGAAAACAACCGGCCCAAAAATTGAAATTGGTAAAGTGAGAGTTCATTCTCCAAGACTTAGCCACATTTTCCCTGCCTTGAATTCTGCTTTGCAATCTGATGCCAGACCTCAAGGCCACCAGGCCACAGACTACAAAACATTGACAGAGAAGAAAGCATGAGAAGGTATATTGATCCGCTGACTCGTGTTGACATGACCAAAAGATTTAGAATTACTCCAGCAGGTGTTGGATGTTGGCACACTTTGTCATCTGACAAGGATGATGCACTAAAAGTGACAATGAAATGGCTGAGTCAGGTAATTACCAGTCGTATTTGTCGGACCCGACCGATATATAGGTTTGCTGATATTATCGGCCGGCATTGGCCTATCGCAGATATTTTGATATGTTCTCCATGATTGTTTTTCAAGGCTATAAAAAGTGCTTGGACTGCAGATTTAATTTACTGTTCAGGGCAATGATGTTTGGAATAAAGTTTGTACAATGTACTATATCCTGCCTCCAATACATATCTTTGTCACAAGTATTCAATAACTACTTTTAGATATCAGCCAATATATCCGATATCTGAGTTTTCTTGCTCCAAACATATCGGTATCGGCATCGGCCCCAAACATCCCACATGGTCAGGCCCTAGTATTTTGCATCACCAGAAGAAACAAAAAAGTTTGGTTATAGATGTGATACTACAGCTAAGCTATAAATAAATACTGGCGTCTCAAAACAAAACTGCTGCATTACAAAAAAATGTGTTTTAGAATATTCAGTGCGAGCACTAATTACATACTACATTATGATAAATGGTGGGATGGCATTTTTCTACTTCAAAGTGTGTCTGAAGTCCTGACAAAGCTGTTGTTGCTACACAACAAACATGGTTATTCTTGCTGCTATAAAAAAAAACAAAACCCTGATCATGTGATGTCTAAACCTCAGAAAACATTTAATCCTAATTGAGGTTTGACTCTGCGCAGCAGCTTTGCCCAAGTGCCATCCATGACCAACCCAACACACAAACACATGTACAGTTCTCTTCTCTTGAGACAGTGGACTGAAACTGACAGGAACAGCCTGGAGACAGCATATGCTAGCTGTTTTGACTCCCTCGGCACCATGTGTTTGCAGCCTTCTATTTATACCAGATTGACCTTCACCATAGAGACAGAGCTCAAAGACAACAGGTTTGTTGTCAGAGGTATTTGCAGGGTCACACCAAATTTGCTTCTTTATGTGTTTGAGGGTGTGAAACAGAAAACTCATTGCACAACGGCTGCGCCTTAAGTTACTGCAAACCACCAATGTGACCAAATCTTGCAAACCAAGGCGCTGCAGAGCCTAGCACTGGTACTCCCTGTCTAGGTTGTGGTCCAGCCAGCCTACTGCTAAACTGAGACCAGTCAACTGTGCAAAGCACATCAGCTCTTTGTTTGTGTTTTTATCTCTGCCCGCTTCCCTCTCCACTCTCAAACAGGGGAAAGCATTCCCATCCCACCCTGCTGGTCAGACTCAGTGGGCTGCAGAATGAGAGCCAGGCTTGTGGTGATCCACAGCATCCTGAGGCTTCCGTGACTTATCTCGCCAACTCTACTCAAACAATATGGAGTACCACTGATCTGACAGAATGAAGAAAGACCCTAATTAACTTTCTATTTACGCGACGTCTGAACTAGACTGAGATGTAGTATGCTCCATAAAAGATCCAACCTCAAATGCTATGGCCCCTCCTGTTTTGTTTTAATTTGAAGGTCAGTAGACTTTTGAAAATGTGTGTTGGATGCACATCGTCTGATCAAAAGGCAGAAACAGAAATTTCTCAAGAGATATTGTCTTCAGGGGCCTTAAAGGAAAAAAAAAGAGAAAGGGCTTCAGGTTTCCATTATTTGTCACTGGCTTTCTTTGGGGAAACTTAAACAGGGCAATTACACCATACCAAATAGGAACATTCAGTTATTCTGAGCTGCTTAAAACTGGCTATGCAGTTGTGGATTTTGGGAAGGCCAACATCTGCAACCAAAACAATGTGTACTGTTTCACCTCCTCAAAGAGTGAGGAATAAATGGAAACTGACGTGATGCAGCTGACCATGCACGACAATGAAGAGGCACAGCGAAATCCACTCTGCTTTTGACTAAAAAAAAAACCAAAACATTTCAGCCAAAAATCGTAAGATGTCAAATGAGATATTATTGAAAAAAAATGTGTTATGTTTAAGTCAACGTGCTTCTAATTACACTGGTTATAATTTGGGTTGAGATCAGATGGTTGCAAATCGAAATCCCCAAATCTGGGACAATCCCACAGGAATTACCCTTCATCCCCCAACAAGTGACCAACTGGGTATTTGACCTCACCTACTCTAATTACGGATGTGTTGTGACAATAGCAAAAGTGGTTTCCTTCATGAACTTTTTAAAAACTGCCCATTCATGATTCCAAAAATGCAAAGTCAGCTCCTTTTCATGACAGTCTTTATTCTCTCTCTCTCTCTCTTTCATAGTTAGACAAATCAATCCAAATAAAGTTGAGATTAGGTGAAATTGTTAAGCAACCACAAACAATCACTGTCAATATGCTACTGAGCATGTATCATTCCATTGTCTGTTTTCTTATTTTGTTGGAGGTTTTTTTTTCTCCTGCACAAAGCAACTGGCACAAATCTTAACCAGACTTTGAAACTCTCCCCAAGCCCAGATAATGAATACTAAGAAAAGCAGGTTAAACTGGGGGGATTACCGTTGTGGTTTAGGTAAACATTAACAGATGCCTGTCTCCCCCACCCAAAAAAATGCATGTCTACTCCACTCCAATATCACCTATAGCTGATAAATATCCCATATTGTCAAAATAAAGGCATATCTTGCAGGCACTGTTCATGCAATATGTGTTTGACCGCATGCTGATGCTCCATCAGCATCACAGATCAGTAAACTGCACTGGCACAGTCACTGCTCCATTAGGTTTGTTTGGTGGTAACCCCACCGACATGTTCAGGCTAATCATTAATTTACTATTTGCAAGGTGTGAGTTCATTAATAGAAACGTGAACAAAAACACAATCAGGAGACTAGAAAGAGCACAGCATACCTTCTGTGGGGCTTTGAGCAGCCTGTGGATTCCAGCAATCTGATTGATCAGAGGGATATCTTCCCTGAAAGTGAACAGAGGTGGCCTGGTGGGCTCGGGGAAATTGGTGCTGTTAAATGGATCTGTGTCATCTAGGAACTGTACCCTGCATACAAACGTAGCCATGATGTATCCATGCAAGGCGATTTTAGATCAGGAAAATAGTGGATGCGACAGCACAGCCTCTGACAGACAGGCAGCCCCCCGGGCAGCGAACTACCGGCAGGTCTTCTGCAGTAGCACAATCCTGCACCCTCTGCTATCCTTGGACCTTCTCCATTCGCTTCCCGCAGCGCAGGGGACTCGGGACAATGCGCAAAACAGTCCAGAAGTAAAGATCCAGGGTACTTCGATGAGAGATACGGTGTGTCAGAGCGCTGTGGAAATGGGCGGCGCGGCGGTATCCAAGGGCATAGCGGGCGTTTGAGGTGCTGAGGCAGACTGCGGACGGGACTGCTACACTTGGCGCCTGGTCTGTGAGAAGCGGCTCCCTCCTCAAGCGTAAACTCAGCCAGGGGACGCAGCAGCAGCCAGACCTCAGCCGGCTGACGCGGCTCATATTGCACGCGCAATGGCGGCCTCCGGTGGCGAATATGAGAAGTGCATCTGCAGCAAAGCTTGTAGCGACTCAATTACTCATGCGGCAGTACACTGATAAATACAGCAGCGCTAGAGCAGATACGTAAGTGGAAAAAAAGACAGACAGATATCCTTGAAGGCTAAATAGATGTTTGCATTATTTCATTAGGCAGTATACTTTGAAAAAATGCCTTTGAATGAATCGTAGCCTACATCTAGACAGATGGTATAAAACTCTAAATATTTGTTAACGTGTGCTTTTTAACCCTCTCTAATTCCACATTTATCCCAAAACAACCTAAAAAAAATGGGCAAATTTCTGTGTTTTTTATGTGTTTAACAGTTGAAACAGCCCACAGGTCAAATTTACGATAAAAAACAGCAGCAGTGCAAACAAAATGTGGAGTCTAGAAACATATCACTAATCTGATTTAAGTTCAACACAGTTGTCCCCATTAAATTGAAAGTAATTAAGGGGGGAAATACGTCATCATAAATTTAGAGACTTTGAACATTGGGATCAAATGGACTCCAAAGATAGTAGAAGAATGAATATGTCACAGCTCTGTGACTGTACACTGTTTTCAATCATTCATGGACTCTTACCCCGGTTTTTACCGCGCTCAGTGGTACCTTGGCAAATAATATCAACCTGTCTGCACTGTCACATTATTAATATTCATATAATATTTCACTACGATTATCATTTTTGTCATGGAGGCTTGAAACAAAGTCCTATAATACGCACTGTAACACTTCCTGTAGGTGAGAGCGTAAGTCTTTGTCATTTAGGCGAACTGACTCATTAAGATGTTAAATAAATTTAAAAAAAAAAAAAACAGAAAAATTTTCTATTTCTATTAAACCTCTGGAGAACCTATTTTCATTGACCCATGGAATTACATTTTTGTCAAAAGTCGAGCGAGCGATAAAACACACGTACGAGCAAATTTGGCTATTTTGTATTTTGTGCAGATGTTAACTGCCGCGCGCACTTTTTTTGACTTCGTGCACAAATTCAACACCCGAGAGAGGTACGAGCGTGTAAAAATACACAGGAAGCGCTAATAAATGTTATCTTGTTTGTATATTAAACCCTACAGCCACGCGCACAAGCAACCACGGTTCTACTCGCGCGAGTCACGGACTTTTGACAGTTTGGGGGCGGAAACCAAGGCAACCCCGGGACCTCTTATGAATGGTCATTTTCCAGCGGCAGATACACCCCCGAAACTAAGCTTTTCTGCGTAGCTACCGTAGCTTATAACGAATAAGTGTTAGCCAACGTGCTAACCGAACGTTACCTAGCCTACTCTGTGTGTGTGTGTGTGTGTGTGTGTGTGTGTGTGTGTGTGTGTGTGTGTGCACGCACGCAAACGGATGTGTGCTTGTTTTCATTTCTGGTTAGCATGCGATGATAGCTTATGTTTAAAAACATGCTAATTTGCTTTGAGAGTCAGAGGAGGCTGATGTCCCGTTCGTATATTAACCGTCGTCCTCATCTCTCTGTAGAACAATACAACATTGTGAGACGTGAGCAGGACAGACCTACAGACCTACGTCACAGTCCCAGGTGGGCCAGTCAGGTTTGATGGTCTATCACATAGATATACAGTGTATAATCCAGCTAATGCTATAAGTTTGCATCCATGAACCAAATTTATGAACTGGATTAAAACAAAACAAATGTATGACTTGCTCTCACGTGGAGTTTGTGTGGCTGATTTGTCCCAGCTACCGGATTTTAGTGTTATTTATAGTTTATCTGTGTCAGTATGTGTTGATATGTTTACCAACATGTATCCTAAGACTTGTCTTACCACCATCACCTGCAGTTCAGTGGGAGTACAGTAAAACTAGAACTACACAAATTAGGGTTATGATTATAAGGTCATTTAGGATATATAACCAACCAGGAGCTAATTTATAGATTAAAAATTTGATTGTCTAAGATTTTATCTTTACTGAAACGGTTAAAATTAATTACGGTAATAGTAATTACGGTAAAAACGGTCAAACTGTGAGAAGCCAATATTGATCAACCAGTGTAGTAGTCTGCTCTACTCTGGACAGGTGATGATAAAAGACAACCAAAAATGTATGTACAGTCTTAAATCTAAATTTTGAGGTGTGCATCTGTCCAGATTAAAAAGTACCGACAACAAAAGAAGCTATCTTCAATAGTTAACTCTGCAATTTTCATTACTGAGGCACTTATCAGACTCATTTATTTTTCTTCCATAGTGACTGTCTGGATCATCGCAGACAGTTATGTCCTGCGTGGTGTCAGAGAGCTGCAGGGACCATAGGGAGCAACCTGACCTCCGCGCATGTTGGTGTGGCTGGGAGGAATACGGTGGAAAGGCCTTCTCCTCTTCTTCTCCCCACTCCCTGTGAGGAAGAGCAGCACCATGCCCTCCTCATCCACTGTGGCAGGAACGTGAAGCTTGTAAACGTAGTGGATGACCTGCACCAGCTTAATGCCAGCACCCTGACGTGAAGATCCTCTATAATAAACTGTATGTGTATGTGTAAATGTGTATGAACCTCACAATCAGGCAAAAAGTAAAAATGTCCTTCTAAAGCAGATGACTTCCTCAAACTCCTCACTGTGGACATCACATTGGCGTAACTCTCCTCAAACGTTCTACACAGGGAAAAAAGACGAGAGGTAAGGAAACAAGTAGAAAACAT
>JAPXVT010000028.1:15327748-15339512 GCA_029823135.1 Acanthurus reversus
ACAGGCTTGCATCACAGGCTGTGCAGAGACCTGAATTATGCAGAATATCTGTTTCTTCTTTTTGTTGAAAGTCCTCTAGTGGAAGCACATTAACCTCTGTGTCTTTGATCCTAACAAAAGGAATGAATGCAACCATGAGGCGTATAGATCAGGTGACTAACATCCTGGCCCCACTAGCAGTGGGCCAGGTCATGACCCTGGCCTCCAATGTAGTTGGCTGTGGCTTCATCCTGGGCTGGAACCTTGTGTCTCTCATCGTGGAGTTCTTCTTCTTGTCACGGGTGTACCGCATTGTCCCTGCCATTTCAATCAAACCGCCAATAGAGGATGAGGATCAGGTCTATCTGCAGAGGATGGAGAGGAGAAGGTCACAAGGTATAGAGTGATTAATGTTTTTTTTTTTTTTTTTTAACTATTTCTGACCACATGATTACTCTCGTGCTTTAACACTCAAATGTTTTGAGATTTACTGAAAGAAATGCTGGTGGGCATCGTGGAGTCCTGCACGTGCCGAGTGACTTTGCAGATATAAAAAATAAAAATTGAGGTCTTACAATCAGTTTTAGAGCAGTTCATTAGGCTAAGTAATTGAACAATGCTTGCTTGTTGTTGACAAATTATACAGTATTTTCAATTAATAATGAATATTGTTACAATCGGTGCTAAGATGATATTGAGCAGAAGACATCACTAAGGAGATAGCTCACCTAAAAAATGAAAATTCGGTAATTATCTACTCACCCTCATGCCAATGGAAGGTCGAGTGAAATATTTTAGTCCACAAAACACTGCTGGAGTGGCACAGGGAAAAGACGTTGCATTATTCTCCCAAACAATTAAAGTGAATGGTGACCAAGTTTCAAACGTTAAAAAAAAAAACACCATAATAAAATGGAAAAATCAATTACGTAACAAAACCATAAAATGCCTCTATACTGCTTGTCAGAAGTAATCAAGTGTCCTGAAGCCTTGATATGCAGAGTTGTTGTTAAAAAAAAACGTCACTAACACCATGTTTTTAGCCTCACTGTTCACTGAAGCCTGTAGCTCCTATGCTGGGAGAAGCATTCACATGCATGCATGCATGCAGACACAGCGTCTGAGGCTCGTGCAGCACTGCGAAGTGAGATTACAGGAGCTCATGGTATCAGCAGGATCAATCAGAGGGCAAGTCTGCTGCTCTGGTGTCTGCTGCTGCTACCAGACTTCAGGTAGCATGTAAACACAGCTCTACAGATACTATGAGCGCTTGTTTGTTTCACCTTGCGCCAGTGCACAAATTTCAGGCGGTGTGTACGTGCCTGCATGTCAACAGGGCTCCTATCTTAGGAGTTACAGTATACAGTGAATGGTGAGGCTAAAAACATGGCATCAGTGACGTTTTTTCAAACAACTTGTCATGTCAAGGCTTTAGGACACTTGGATTATTTCAGACGGGCAGTGCGGAGGCATTTTATGATTGTATTACGTTTTTTTTTTTATTGTAACCAAGATAACTATGTACTAAATACCCCAATTTTTTTTGAAAAGGCATGAAAAATGTTACATACATTTGTGGGACACTGCAGTCCTCCAGACTGTGACAGGAAGCATTTCCTGAATATCAAATTGCTGTAACTAGCCTGGAGCCACCTGCGACAGTGGGTTTAATGAGTTGTTGTGGTTGCTGCTGTTACTTTATTAATTGTACTGTAGTGGACAATTAGGTTCAAAGGACTAGAGGCATCATAGAAGATATATTATCTAAACACTTTGTGTACAACAGCCAGATACTATTTGACAGATGATGCTGAGTCACTAACCTGACACTAAGCAGAAAGGGTGCAGAATACTAACTGAGGATTGGGCCTTTAATATTGATTATCAGAAGTGATGGATGACATTCCTTTTTCTCATCAGATGATGGTAATGTTGCACCACCTCAACCTCTGACAGAAGGTAACTGCAACACAAGCCTGCACCTAAAAGAGATCACGGATCTGCCGCTGTGTTTCCGGAGGTTTCGCTGGCTGGTGAGCACCTGCAAAGACGGCTGGAGCGCCTACTATCGCCAGCCCGTCTTCCTGGCAGGAATGGGTCTGGCTTTCCTCTACACCACAGTCCTGGGATTTGACTGCATCACCACTGGCTATGCCTACACTCAGGGCATAAGCGGTTCTCTCCTAAGTTTGCTGATGGGTGTATCAGCTATCACAGGGCTGATGGGCACTGTGATGTTCACCAGACTCAGGAAGACCTATGGCCTGGTCAACACAGGCATCATCTCAAGCTGCCTCCACCTGGGCTGCTTGTTGCTGTGTGTGTGCTCTGTGTTTGCCCCTGGTAGCCCTATGGATCTTAGCTTGCTGATGCCCTACATTACTTCAAACTCCTCTGCCGAACTTGGAGGGATGGCAAGCCAAAAGCAAAAACACACTTATCCTCTGAGGGGAGGCAGCAATCAGCCTCTGCTACCTGATCGCTCCTCCATCCACTGGACCAACAACACTGTGCTTTTTGACAACGTGCCCTCTGGCACAGCGCCAGAATCTTACATCTCTATTATCCTGCTGTTCTTGGGTGTCATCACAGCACGTATCGGTGAGTAGACAGACAACCAACTGGTCTCAGAGGACACCAAATCTTAACACTTTAATTAGTTTTGGTGTCCACTGATATGTTGATTATATTGATGTACAATGCATGAGAATACTGTTAACTGTCGAGTCTGGCCCCTACAGTAACATGAAAGACACTATTTCAGCCAATATAAGTCTATCATGAATATATAGCTTTTTTTTAACTGGACACCAAGTGAGTAAGAAATTGCAGAACACAGATGCCAAAAAAAGAAGAGCACACACTGTAGTTTATCCACCAGAGAGCACTGGCAAAAACTGGGAAACGTACAACTCAGTAGAGATATTGGTGAAAATTATAGTATTTCTCTTTTATTTTTGACATTGCTAAATCTGTATATGATATGTGGCATCACTATTGGGCCTCCTTGATGCCACATAAATGCAGTTTCTGATAATTATACTTCAGGGATCCTCAAAAAAATGTCAGTCTAAAAGGTAGAGGTTGGGTTATAACTGACTGTTCTCACAAATTTAATAACTGTGCTGAATAAATGCCCAACTGTTATTGCAAATGGATAATTTAATAGCAAGGTCAACCTTTAAATCCGCATGACATCTGCATTTTAGGTCTCTGGTCCTTCGACCTGACGGTGACCCAGCTCCTGCAGGAGAACATTTGTGAGTCAGAGCGGGGTGTCGTAAACGGGGTGCAGAGCTCCATGAATTACCTGATGGATCTGCTTCACTTCATCATGGTGATCTCCGCTCCACAGCCACAGCACTTTGGCATCCTCGTTATCATTTCTGTATTATTCATCACCACTGGGCACACTATGTACTTCCTGTACGCACACAAAGCCAAGAGAAAACGTCGCCTCGACACATAAGGAGTAGACATGGCCCACACATCCATGCATGTGATGCTTATCAGCACTGACTCCACTCTGCACCTGTGAAATGAATGTCTCCCTCCTGTTCTTTCAGCAATGTTATTGCAACAATCCACGCCTGACTTAGCCATTCATTTCAGCACAACACAGCAGGGTGCCTGTCCCACCTAGGTTGCTTTCTTCCTGCAGGGCCGTGTGCCACAGCAGCAAACAAGAACTCAGGTGAAATAGAGTGGGAGACACGCTCTCCCTTCGTGTACATAAGTTGAGGTGGCTACAATAAATGCAGCAATGGTACCTCCAGGGGAAATGTCCTTATCTAATGTACAACAGGACGCAAAAGGTAACAGCTAAGGCACCAGCCTATGCCTTTGCAAACCCTGCAAGACTTTCATCAAACAAGCCTGTTAACTTACATAGCTTTTTGGATGGGAGGGTGGATGGATGGAGAGACTTTTCTAACCTTCACTCAGTAAAGAACTGGTGTTGTGAGGAAAACTTAGCAGTGATACATGAAAACACAAACAAGACGAGACAGTACTTCGACAAGTGGCATTGATGTTACTGATCCGTCCACTTGGAAATATTCCAGGATGTCCAAAAAGGAATATAAAGGGAACTTGATGTGAGATTGTTTGCTTAAAAAGATCAGAAAGGCAGCCCCCCTTTTAATGGACAGAAGTGAAAGGACAAAGTATTTCCTTCCCCTGGTTTGTTTCTCTGTGGATGAATCAAGCAAACATTTGCCTTTCTTTTATGCATGTGAACTCGGCTTATGGATCATGACAACAAAAACATCATCACATCACGCCATGTACTTTTGTCAAACCTTACAAACTATTTTATTCTAATTGCTTGTGTACTTAGATGAATAAAAATAGTTTCCAAACTTTCTTTCCTTCCAATATAAAGAGTGATATTAATAGTTTTTATAGAAATCTAAAAGAAAGCTATCTTCATTTTGTGACATGTTTGAAATCAGTAATAGCTATGTGTAATAGCAAATGTCGATCACTGCTATTGGCAGTGCTGTATCACACTTTGCTTTATTCTTTTGTAGTTCTGATGAACTAAACATTACCTTACCTCAACTAAGAACAAGAACACTGTTGGAAATATGACTGAGGAATTTCTCTCAGCTACTGTATGTTTTCATATCTCCTTCATGTACAGTGGAAATAACATCAAAGTTTAACCTTTTGTCATACAAACCATCAACACTCAATATATTTGTATAATTTTCCTGTGACATTTTCGTACTGCATGTCGTCCTTATTTTTCAGACTGATAATTATGATAATAAAGATGACTGAATATAATCTTTGGCCTCGAGTCCTCTGATTTGAATCATCCACAGGTAAATATATTTAATGTAAAAAAAAAAGTGGTACATTATACAGTGAAATCTTGGTCATGACATTGAAAATCCATTCGGCCCCAACCACGGCCTGAAATCTAAATAAAGTCGTCTATTCAACCTTCACAAGTTAATGTTAGTATTGGAATCCTTCCAATAAAACGGACAGCCACGTGGTTTAATGCTGTTTGTCCCTTGTGGTGTTTGCATATACATTTACAGAATCCTTAACTCCCAAAAGCTCATTAGAGTTCTCCCTGACAACGCCCTTTAATAACCTATATTCAAACTCCTAGAGAGCTTATGCAACCTGAGATATAGCAGGTTCAGTTTATTTATTAGAATCAAGCTGCAGCGCCAACAAAGCTGCCATGTTTAGAAATGGGAAATGACTGATTGCTCAATGTGGTCAAGCTGCTGCCATCTTTATCGACAGATACACTCATAGGATGAAAGGGAGACTGCAAGAGGACAACTATAAAAAGCAGATATATAAAACATTTACATGCAATATTCATGTAAAAGCATATAGACATATCAAAGGCAAGTAACCTATAGTAGTCATATGCAAATGTAATGTCTTTATGTGGCCAGTAGAGGTCAATGTCACATCAAATGGTCATCCCAGTAACAGTACAGGAAATCTTTAGGATTTTGTTGATTATTATGATAGAGATGAGGCACAATACACACACAGCATTATCCTCAGGCTTTCATAAATTTTATAAATCAGCACCATCAGTGATCAATGATCATGAGTATCTTCTAGAGGAGGACATGACAGTACATATGAGGGTGATAGAATAATGAAAGCACATCGTGGAAAAGCATGTGAAATTGAAGCATGTGGAAATCCAGTCTCATGTTGTCATCTGCAGTGTCTAAATTTATCTCAATGGTATAAAGGTCAAATTTGAATGTATGTACAGGAAGCCAAAAAATGATTATAAAAAAAAAAAAAAAAGATGTAATGCTGCCACTATGGATGTCAGAAGGAGTTCCAATACACTGGTTCACCACAAATACTGATTAATGTTCATAGCAATGCAAATGTGAGTTGTATGGCTATTGGAGGCCATTTATATGTTGTTTTGAATACATGATGATGACCACTGACTGCCTCAGTGTCTGATACCATTATGGATGCCTCTCCCATTGAAGCCCTGACCTGATATGCTAAATAAAGGTTATAATGGGTGTTTTTTGTCACTGGCAATGTTTGGTTACTTTAGTTATGAACAGAAGCCTTGAGCTAACTAGGAAAGGCAACTGATACAATTACTGTACATATACATTTGCATCTACACGTTATTTCAATTGATCTTAACATTTTTGCATGACAGTTTGTGAAAAAACTTTCATTTATGGGCTTCCCACATGGCTATGGTAGTCAGTTCGCAAAGCATTCTGGGAAAGATTGTTCAACTCCAATTCAAGTCAGCACCGAAAAACTTCAGTTTTGGGGGTTTGACCACCTCCCCTTGATCCACAAAAAAATGGGGCACTGTATTCTACGCAGCTAAGCGCAAATGCAGGGGTAGGGCCAAACTGGGGTTGGGCCCAAATCCAGTTGGATAAAAAAGACTTTAAGAGAGCTACAGGTGGAAGAAAACAGCAACGCACCTGTGTGGTAAAGTGGGTAAGTGTCCTCTGTTACTCACAGCTTCTTCCTGGGTCATGTTACACCTTACACCATTTTAGTCCATCTACATTTGTTGATTTTGTTATGATTTGCCTTTGCTAGCGCTGAATCACTTATGTTGCAGTTTACATCAAGCACATGCGAGGGTTAAAGCAAACACATGGACATAAGTTCAGTGCAGTTACCTTTCTTATGTTGCGGGTTTAAACATTGCTTAACTGATTGTTACTTTATTCATACTCACAATTTTTTGGTTCCTTCGTTCAGACCCAACATGCAGGACGATTGTTTGAAGGGAGACGGTTCGGCATTTCCTGATTTCTATGGTGTTGGTGATGTCATGACTGATATCATTGGGCCAAACCAAGTGCAGAATTTTTTTTTGTTTAGTTGAAATGTGTCCTTCGGATTTTTTGCAGGCTAAAGGAATGTATTTTTGATTACTTTTCTTTTATATAGCCATTTAGCTGAGTGAACACGTTTACATACAATATTCTGTGATTTTCCTGGTATGAAGCTTTCTGTTCAGTGTCACCTACTGGAATGATGGTATTGGCTAAAGCAGTCTGGATTTGAATGACAGAACAGGCTAACTGTGCCAGAAAATATTCAGTATGTGTAACCGTCTTTACATGGTCAAATGTAACCTATGTTACTACATATACAGTACATGTGTTTTGCTTAAATATTCCCTCATTTATTCAAGGAAAGCAAGAACTTAAACATGGCGGGTCGCAATTATGTATAATATCATTATTAATGACTAGTTGTTTGGCAAGATTGTCTGTCTGTCTGTCTTTACAACTTTACAGATGTGAAGTTCAGGTAAAAATGACGGTCAAGCTTGAAGATGAATGTGGCCCGACCATGAGTGCTGTGTACTCATAAGTTGGAACATCAGCATATTGTTAAGTGTTATGGCTGGTGTGATGTTTTCTAGTTTTGATTTGTGCTTAAGAATAGTCAGGTATTAATACAGAAAATATATCTTACAGTCATTTATTAATCATATACTATGGTGATTACATTGTTCTTGTGGTGTTCATATCTTCTTTAATGAATATGAGATTGTGCATTTGCGGAAATTCTGTATTGACTGGATGTTATTTCTTTGGAGAGGGGATTCTGTAACAAACTCAGTAGAGTTTCATCACTATGTTTTTTGTACTGCTGCAGGCCAGCAGTAACACCGTACCTCCCTTGGTAGTCATGGTAATCCTTGGTTAAAGACAGAGTATTAGAGCGAGCTCACTAACAAGTCTGACTTTAGGCATTCTCACTTTGCAATTCATTTACTTGAGAAACTGGGTCACTGATAGCAGTGGCTTTGTATCACTCAGGAGCAGGAGGGAAGCCAAGGCTGTTTGCTTTAGATATTTAAGGCCAATGATTTTTTTTTAAAATTTCTTTTACATTGTGAAATGTTATTGAATAACATACCACCAAAAGACAGTTGATGTATCTAAAATATTAAATAAGACTACCTGTTAATTATATGAATTCCTTGAAGCTGCAAATGATGAGGAATATTTATCAGCATATAGGGAATATAAAGACCCCAGCTTTAACAAACAAGTCCTGATGAAAAGAATAGGAATTAAGTTATTCTGCTGAAGTTATACAGAAATAGGCTGATAACCATGTTTAAAGACATACTATCTCTGACGACAGCTTCCCAATCCGTTTCTTGGAAAGAAAGAAAAAGCATGGTGAAATGATGGGTCTTCAACCATACATGAAAGAGAAACAGCAGCTAGAGAAGAGATGGGAACCTTTTTTCATTCTACAGTTTGCTGTGTCAGCAGTTTATAACAGCAGCACGATTGAATGTCTTTGCAAGGACCCAGTCAAGCGTCACAGTGCTGACAGAGGGGGAAAAAGATATAACGCTAATAGATTAAGTGTTCATGGGAAGAATTAATGTCCTTGCTTTACCTTGGTCAACACATTCTGGATCAGTCTGGTCCCTCTGTACTGTGACTACGCAGCTGACAAACTTCATTTAATAAGCAAGTGTCTGACAAGTCAGTGGTCTTTAATGAAATCAGGCACTTAGTACAACAGTAGAGGAAAAGCTTCACTAAACTTTGCTCTGTAGCACCTCTCATGATCAAAAACACTCCAGGTTTTTTATTCATCATTTATTACTCTAGGATTGAAAAAAGACAATTTATCAGTAATTTCATCAGTTAAAAATATAGCAATGATTTTTTGTATATGCGTTAAAGTCTTTGGGGTTTGTTGGTTGATGGGCGGTGTGATCAAATTGCCTTGGGCTTTGGAAAACTGTGATGGATATTGCCAAAATGTTCCAGCATTTTAAAGACCAAATGATGAATGGATTAATATTTGGGGATTTTTTTTTCATTCAATACAGAAATATCAAAAGATGAAGCCCTAAATCTACAAATTATTTGATCTATAAAATATGAGAGAACAGTTTTCAAAAATCCCCATTGTAATCATCTTTTATCAGTTATGTCTTGTGATATATTGTTTTTTCAAGACCAACATTCTGGAAGCCATTGAATTTAGCCAGTTTAGAACACAGTATTTGGCCACCAAAGTAGTTGTCATTTTCTGTCCAAAGACAATTCAATTTAATTAACTAGTGGCGTCCAGACTACATGTTATTAGAATCCATTGTCAGCTCTCGTCATTCTGCTTGCTCCTCCAAACAATGGCCAAATGTAGACAAACTCTTTCACGAAATACTCCACATTGTACATTTGCATTCTCATTAACTTATCTATGGCATTATTATAATATATTGTAACAGTTCTGTGACATTTGTGCACTTCACTTACACTTGCTTGCTTGATATTCACTCACTGTATGTGACTGAAGACAGAACAGTGACGTATGGTTTAGTGCTTGCGCTTGAATGACCTTAAACTTCCTCACACATGTAACACATCTCCACCCTAACAAGTGTTTGACCTTCAAGTGTAATGTTCCCTGCCCAATCCTGAATCTAGACGCTCTCCTGCTTTCGGGAGATTTTGAAACTTCCTTTTTGGGGCTTTCTGGCTCACCAGATGTTTCCTGAACCCGCTGTGTTCCTAACTCACTCAGTCCCCTCCCCAGTGGCAAAAAGCAGGGGAAGGACAGAGAGAGGGAATATGTCATTCACTCTCAGAAGAGCCAAACACAGAGAGATACCTGGAGCCCAACTGATGAAGTCTTGTCTGAGTGTGCCTCTCTGCTACTGAGCTGACCGTTCATACAGCTACAGGGATTTGCTTCTGCTGCAGGAACAGAAGATTCTGTAATTCATCTGAACAGCAAACACAGAAACACAAACTGTACAAACCCTCATTTTTGAGGGACATTTTTAGGATAGAGTGAGCTTACAGGCAGGAGTCCTGTTGTTTTGCCTGGTGGACAGACAGTGGTTGGTGAGTCTGCGATGTCGTGGGACTGCGGCCTGAGGTACATGTTCTCTGTGTCCCCTGTGCTGCAGCAGGGGGGCATGTGCATCCTGCATGACAAGGAGGATCTTTCCAGACTGGAGATGGTCCAGAGACTGGCCAAGGATGGATGCCGCTTCCTGCAGAGCCACAGCAAGGGCCCAGAGAGGACATGCGAGGTGAGATGCACGGCAACAACACTGCTGCAGTCACTTCTGCATTTCTGCAACTTTATTTTCTATGCAGATATTCTGATAAAGAGATGGATATATTAGCCGTAACCTTAGTGTAAATTCCTGCACTCTTTGATGCTGCTTGGCCTTGTCATAGTTAAAACATCAATCAAGCTGCTATCAGATTGTTCTCTTTTTTCTCTCATAATTAACCCTTCCTAATTAACATACTTTAGCCTTGAATATTCCGTTAAAAAACAATGAATAGTCTGTTTTACTCTGGGCTTTGTTGTGGTGTTTTATGCTGCTGTTTCGGGAGCATTGTGCCCCTGCAGTTTTCCATCCATCAAACTGATGTTAATTTGTTGTCTGTTGTCATTGGCCTCAATACATATAATAATATCTTTACTTTCTCTGATGATGAATGTGGTAATTTAGATTCTGTTGAACTACAAAAAGCTTTTGTCAATTAACATATACTAATTTCATCTGTAGACTGCTTCAAAAGATATAAAAGAATGTGATCGATTCATAGATGAGTACCTAAAAGTATAATGTAAAGTGCATTTTTTATATATGCATCAAAATTTACATTATATGATAAATGGTGTCAATATACACAGTGTCATTACAGAGACTTAACGTACATTTGTGATATAGTCTCTTTCAACGAAGAGGCATCCGCAGGCATTACCATCTGTCACTGAAAACCCAGTGACACACACTGTATGTTCAGTTCAACCTGCACATTTTTCAGAGCATTACATCACTTTCCAGTTGGCCGCTTAAGAGACGTCTGATTGGCTGACCTCGTGGGGGGCTCAGCGTCTCCTTTCCTGCCAGCTGTATCTGTGTGCTGAGTTGAAGAACAATGGCAGGAAAAGTTGACGCAAGTGGGCAGACCACCATGCCAAGACATTGTATGATTTTGAGGGCGTATTCCAGTGCATCAGGTCTCTGACCTTTACTGCAAACATAAGGCGAGATCTCGTTATCACCGTTGATATTTATTATGACCTTTTCTTCTACACTAAGCCATCGCCAGTATGTGTAAGATCAGATGGTAGTGCTGCATTATGCAACAATCTGCTTTACCCTTTGTTGTCGGGCCCGCTTGATATGACATCTTTAAGGCCAATGTTGATACCAATGCAAGGGATCCAAGAATCTCGATGTCCAATACATGCTGATAACTGCAGTGTACTGAACAGCTAATGCTTGATTATTTATTACTAAATAACGGAGAGATGTCTGCTGGACAAATCATGTAATTAAACCATTTTAAATCGCTAGTCCAAGCAGTTTCTCCCACCTTAGAAAACAGTTTCGATATCTGTGCATGTCGAGGAACATAAATGCAGATACCAATATATAGGCCAATGCCGGCTGATATATCGACAAACTGATATATCAGTCAGGCCCTACTTAATTGTTGTAGTGATAAGCAGTATGCAAAGTTTCTTATATGTGAATTAAAAAATGTGACTATTTCAATGACACTTGTGTATGTGTTATATAATTCTGATGGTAATGGCCGGATATACTGACCTTTTATTTCATACTTGACATTATCTAGAAATATTAAGATTATGTGAGATTATGTAGCAGTGTTTCTAGATTATAGGATGCTTAAAAGTAATCCAATGATGCTACAATACACATACTGCGTTACATGTGACTCATATAAATATCTAAGCCCAGACATCAAAGAGCTTAGAAATCAGTTAAATC
>JAPXVT010000028.1:15341817-15357519 GCA_029823135.1 Acanthurus reversus
TACCTCAGTAAAACACACAATAAAGAATTCACCTGAAAAGCTCATGCTGCTCCACCCAATTTCTTTGGGATACTGTTGTGTGCGCTCGTATCACGTGAATGTGCTTGGGTTTTATACGCGCAGGTTCAAACGCCATAGAGGAGCTCAATGTCTCGCTCTTTTTTTTTCTCATTCGGTGCAGCAGACACAACGTCTCCTTCCTCTTAGGCAAAAATAATTTTAAAAAATATTATGCATTCAAATATTGATTTGGACGTAGATTACCATGACAACGGCCGATGCTTTGAAGTATTTGGGTCAGCCCTAAAAACCGGCATATGGAAAGAAAGTCATACTCGGGCAGCCGTACGGTTTCGACTGTGAAATAAGACTCTCACAAAATATGCCTTTTGTGAAATTCTGATAAATTGTTTCTGACTGACTTTGTGTCAATATGTCAGATCTGTTTAAAAAGTCCTCTACAGACTTTTAAACTGGTCTGCAGATGTATCGTGCTCCAAAGCTACAAAAAAAAGCTCACCAGGGCTAAACATGAGAGATATATGATACGATTTTATCTTCTCGTTCTGCTGTGAGTTAAGACTTCTTCATTTCTGCTGAATGCAAAACAACAACCAGATCCAGATTTAGAAGTCCGTTTTTACTTTTGTTGTTGACAAGGCTATCTATGCCTAATTCAGTTACATCAAACACCTTTCCAAGTATTTACCTCAAGAAATGGCACAGATGTTCATTTGTGGGATGAATAAGACTTGAGGGAACTTTTGGTATAACACAACACTGGTTTATATGCAAGTCGGTGAGGGGAAAAGGGAAATACAAACCAGATTGGAGAATTTATAATTTCGCAGAGTGGTGCAAAGACAGGGAGCTGGGAGTCAAACAGCAGGAAGATGGGCAGAGACAAAATGAGGAACTGACAGTATGAGCTGATTTTTATTAAAGACTCTGTCAGCTGTGCCAGGACACTGAGTGTGCACCATTAGTGATTTATATAGACTTCTCTCCTTTACTGTATGCATCACGTCACAGCCAAACCACTTATTCTGAAGGAAGGAATTTTGCCTCCACTTCTCCCTGTCTCAGTGCATTTTCCATCATTCCTAAACAGCATTATGAGGTGAAAATCGGTTTTCTATGTGTATAAAATCACTACAAGCCTTCGCACATAGTTTAATTCTCTGATTTCTACAAGGACTTTGTCATGGAGAAAGAGGTCAAATTAAACTATTACACTACTGTTAATATTCACCAAAGATTAAATAAAGGCAGTCTCTCTGTCAGCTAGCTTAAAGATTTTCTCCTTATCAGTGCTGTTATTCAATATGACCTTTCCTTCTGAACCATTACCAATCTGTGTATGATCTAATGTTAGTGCTGCATAATGCAACAATCGGTTTTACCCCTTGTTGCTTTAGTAATAAGCAATGTGCCAAGTTTCTTATGTTTCGCATTTTAAAAAATGTGACTATACCAATAACACTTGTGTGTATGTTATATAACTCTAAAGGTAATGGCCAGATATGCTGACCTGGTAATACTCACATTATTTAGAAAAACTAAGATTATGTGAGATTATCTAGCACTGTTTCTAGATTATAGAACACTTAAAAGTAATCCAATGATGCTACAATGCACATACTGTATTACATGGGACTCGTATAAATATATAAGCCTTGACATCAAAGAGCTTTGAAATCAGTTAAATCCCAGCTGGTGGAAACAGGGATGCTTAATATACAGTAGGCTTCATTTCTGTGAAAATGTGTCAGATATTCTGGCACATGGAGATCATGAATGTTATGCAATCTCTCGTTTTTTGAAGTCATCTGTGTTTCTAGGCCTTCGGTAGGGAAAACTATTCATAATTAATTTTGCTGTAAAAGCTCGTCAGATTTAAATTTAATGGTTTTGACTTCAAAAAATTGCTTGTTCATTTGTCTTTTTACTTCACTCCTATGTTCAGTTATTCAAAGGGTATCAAAGAGTTGTGCAAAGTCATCTGTTGTGTTTGCTCTGTACATCTATTTAGGATAGAGCTGCTGTTCTCTGCCATTAGATGAACCGTAAGAGAGCCTATATGCAAATACTTGCATATGCACATACTATTGTTTACAGTATATTTTCAGAGTTTAGCGCAATGGTTCTCGACCTTTTTGGGGTACTGGACCCCTGGCATATTTTTGGAAATCCCGAGGACCCCTGACCACCTCCAATTCTGGCCAAAAATACAATAGTCTCTTTTTGTTCTCAGTCTTGTTTTTTTTTCTCCAATGGGCCAGAGTCTGTTTGAGCGGTGTCCAAAATAGATGGTCGTTTAAACCATTTCTCCATGTTGGTAATGCCACGTTGCGGAGTAGTTCTTCGTCGTCATCTTTTTATTCTTCTTTGAATAATGGTAGCCTTCATCTTTTTCTTCGTGTTTCTTTGTATTTAATTTTAAATGCTGTATGCCAAATTTTGCAAGTTAGTGAGTTTTCAACAACACATTCCTGTAAATTTTTAACAATAACAGCCTTATTAATAAATAATGGTGTCTGTCCACTGAAAAGCTAGAGAGCTCTTAATTAGAAAAGAACATAGGAAGGGTTGAATTTGTGTTAACATTGTAATGCTGTTACTTTAAAAGGAGGATGATAGTGGATCAAAATGAGGCTTCATGCTAAAAATGATCAATATTATACGTATCAAGCAGAAGACATTGAAAATAAAGGCCTGTTACCTTTTGCTGTTGAGGTAAATAATGTTCTCAGACACAATGTGAGGAACACTGTATGTCTGTAAAGTGATAGGATCTTTTCAAAATATACATATTTTATATATATTTTTGCAATTGCAGAGACCCCTGGTTGAGAACCACTGGTTTTGCACATTGAACAGGAATTTGATCTAATTACTGTCAGAGATAATGAGGTGCATCTGCTTTTGCATCAAAGGGTCCTTTGAAAGCATCACTGATGTATGAGTCTTTGGTTTTATTCTTTCATTTTCTCTCATCTTCCCATTCTGTATGATCTATTGTTCCTTGTGAGAATTTCGGTCCAAATCTGCACTCGATCAGGTCTTGATAAATTCCAGCTTTCTTTGAGGGCTTCATACCATGCGTGCCAGACCTGTAGCAGCAACACAGAGACATGCAGGCAGAAAGTGTCTCTCCAGCCAGTGGAATGCATCTGGAACCTGGAAGGACTGTAAAGCATTTTGCTGGACATAGCTTTGTGCAGAGGCCTGATAAGTTGTGTTTATGCTCCTGCTGTGTCTATTCTGGGAGAACTTCAGTGCTAGCTGTGACTCGAGGTCACCTCCAGGCTTGGGAAGGAACTGTGCGGGCCCGACAATCAGTCTCATTACAAGCATCCACTCTTAGAAGCCTGATTGTGTTTTTGTATTGGGACACTAGTAACCACAAAGGACAGCGCACACTGAGTAGCTTTGCCTGAAGCTGCAAAGGTTGGATCAATAATTCATTGTGAGGAAAGGTTTGTTTCAGTGTCTGACCCGCTCACAGTACGCTGAGACACTCAATTATAGTTAAGAATTCAACTTGCTTTGCTGCCATGCTTAGTGAGAGAGAAACAGCGCGGTTTGATGAAGCTCAAAGCACGCAGTTTATGTGATTTCTAGTAAAGATAGAACCCACAATGTTTTTTCCCCAAGAACCAGGAAGCCAATCAGTGCTGCCTTCCCTTTCTGGGAATTTTCTAGTTCTTTGGTTTTCATCACCCCCCCCCCAAACCCTTTGTCATACTGTAGGTTGTGTGACAGGATAACACACTCTGTTAGAACACAGGACATATACCCTTAAATACATGAGAGAATTTTTGCATGTATACGTTTATGTTAAAATAAAGGAGGAATAGATTCATAGGTTGTCACTTTAACAGAGAGATAAACATTGCTTAGAGTCATGAATCACAACACTGAGGCAACTGTCAGCAAACATTGCCATTAATGGTCCTTTTCTGAGGGTTTATTTCTGTTGTTTATAGATGTGACCAGTGGGCTGTGTAACTTAAATGCTGAAAATCTGTCCCACTCAGTTAAAGTCACAGCCGTATGTCTTTATTATATTAAACATGTTATGTGTGTGTGTGTTAACATGCTTTTATTAATGCATTAATCTGTGTATGTTTTGTTTTTACAGTTGGCTGTTTTTGCATGTATGTCCACAGATAGCACAGATAAGTGTTGGTGTGCCAGGAAGTCATGCCTCACTGAAGGGCTCTGGACTCTCTGCAAAAGGCAATTAGTGCAGAAAACTGCAACCGCTTCCAGCCTGTCTGCCTGGCTAATTGCATGCACAGAGGCTTGTGCTGCATTGACTGATGGCTGAGGAGAGGGCGGGGGTTGGGGTGGGGTGGGGTAGGGGGTTACGGTGGGGTTAGCTGATGCAGGATACGTGCACTGTACAGTAAACTCCTCATTAGGACCAATTTCTCTGATCCAGACCCTCCATTGTCAAGGAGCTACCAGCCATCTTAATACTTCAAGGATGCTGCAACAAGCCTTCTCGCTTCGAATGCTGGTTTAAAAATATCAATTTAGATTAAATGTGCGGGCTGACCAGTGTTGCATCATATCTATCTAATGGTTGCACACATCAAAGGTCAAGTGTGCAGGATATAGGGGAATCTATTTGCAGAAATAGACTATTATACTCATAAATATGTTTTCATTTGTGTATTATTGCTTTAAAAAGAGTTTTTGTGTTTTTGTTACCGTAGAATGCACCTTTTATAACTACAAATGGGGCGAGTCCTCTTCCAACAACTCAGCCATTTTGCACAGACATGTTTCTACAGTAGCCCAGAGCAAACCAGATACTGGAGCTAGAAAGGACTTTATGTGTTTTTTCCAAAGTTCTGCAGGCATTGTAGATTCTCCTACATGTTTGGAATCGGAGGATAAATAGAGGGATATTACTTTCGCTGCAATCTAACCTTTAAGTCAGAGAATTGATATTCTGATTAAAAAAAAAAAAAATTCAGTGTCTTTCTCACACAAAATTGGGTAAACACGCTTCTCTTTCCTGATTATATTCGCTTGATATTGTCTCCTAATTTAATGGAACAAACATCCACCTGGATGCCTTTTATGTTTCAGTTGTTTGACCAGTAGCTGAGTCAGTACACTCATAAGTTGAAAAATGATTCAGCAATAACTTTGATATTCGATTTACAACCAAGCTTGAAACATATTTTGACCTTTAAGGAATTACACAAACACTAATTTAAATCCTCATCAAATAAAAATGCCTAACATTTGCAGTTTGCAGCTTCTATCTATTTTATATCTTTGGGTTTTTGAGCGCTGGTTAGAAAAAAACGAGCAATTTGAAAATGTCAGCTGAGGCTCACGGACATTGTTCATTATTTTATGACATTTGTGGACAATTCATTCATTGATTGAAACGGATTAAAATAAAATGAAATTAATTGTTTCTTGCCCCCTATATCTGACTGCTGTCACAGTTTAGACATATAGAGGATGGCATCAAGAGGCTCTTTTGTTGGCCAGGTGAACCTTAAAGGACTCTTACTGCCTTTGGCTGAGGATGCTGTTAACATTGTGACTCTTTCACTAAAATAGAGAGAAATTAATAGAGAGAAAACAGATAGAGTTGGAGGCAGAAGGCAACATGAGGCTGAATTTATTATTCATAGCACCTCATGGTGGTCACAAGGCAAGGACCTACTGTGTGTGTTTAGATCAAACCAAAGCTCTGAATCCCTGAATTTTTGTTTGTGTGCTGTTTAACACACGACAACTTCAAATAGATTGTCCCCAGACTGTCCACAATTTAATAGGCTCTACGTAGGAATCAGTAATTAAAATTTGCGTGAGTCTTTTATATTAATCCCTGAATGGACCTCACTGATAAGGACTGAATAATGATGTATGGAAATTCCCTTTCGTTTATAGTGTGGGCTTTGACAGAGTATTATGATGGAAATCAGTGATGATTTGTGTGAGTGGGAGAAAATTCAGGGGAATCTCCTTGGTGATAACACACTCCCTCCCTCCCTCCCTCCTCCCTCCCCTGTCTTTCTCTCTCCCGCCCCAGAGTGACGAGGCAGTCCGTGTGTGTCTGAGGGAAAGGGGCCACGATGTGCTGGTTCTCCAGAGAATGTCGTCAGAGCAGCTTGCCCCCTCTGCCTCGTCGAGGGGAGGAGGGAGAGAGGAGGCGAGGAACAGGAGGTAAGCCTCTCGACTCCCCTCCCTTCCCTTTTCCCTCCCTCTCTCACTATCTTTCTCTCTCCCTCAGCACTCTCCCTCTCATCATTCACCCTCTCTGTCTCCACGGATCACACTCTCACTCAGGCATGCTTACATCACAACTCCGTTCACATAAATGACTACACTGAAAACATAGAAGTGAGCAGCATGGAACTGTGAGGCAGAGCTCTGCTGCCTCCTTCCCATTCAAGTCATTCAGGAGCTTTTTCAGCCGTGAACGTAACGGGATACTTCAGGGTGCTTGAGGCAGAGGACCACGGGCTGTATCAGCTGCAGGTGGATGGATGGATGGGTAAAGGGGGCATGCAGCAGTAACCACGGCAACGTTGCCGGTGTGAGGGCACAGGGACTCTGTAAGGATGGGATCTCGGCCACAGCCCCCGAACCTGCGGCAGGAGGAGGGCAGGCTGCTGCATGCTGCCCTGGTGGAGCAGGAGGAAGACGAGGATGACGAGGAGGGCTCCGAGGAGAGCAGCAGTGACAGCACCAGCCGGGCAGAGCCGGTGACAATGCCCACCTTTGACGTCCCCTACTTTCGCTACATAGATGATGAGGGGACAGAGGGAGAGGAGGAATGGAGCAGCAGCCGCTCTCTGTCCTCTATTGAGGAGGACTCATCCACTGACTCTGTTGTGTCCGACAGGTTCATGGTGGTATCAGGGACGCCGGAGAAGATCCTCGAGCACCTGCTGAATGACCTGACACTGGACGACAACCAGGGCACAACACAGGGCAAAGAATCAGGTCAGCATAAATACTGTCCTAAAACACCTTTCTTATCCTGTTTGTTCTATCTGTTTTTTCAGTGTGTTAAGTAGCAGTTCTTTTGAATTTTAGAGTGCAAAAAAAAAAAAGATAGGAAAGCGTTTAGTTGGTCAAGCAAGACTCCTTTATGAGGATAGCATTGTTAAGGTAGTGTGCTTTTGCAGGTCTGCTAATATTTTTGTGTGTTTGCAAAACAGAAAATAAAACTGCCTTTACTTTCCATTTTGCTCTCCCCCCTCCCAACCCCACTCTCCTTGCAGAGGAGCTGGGACAGCAGCCCCCTCTGGGCATTATTACCAGGCTAATCATGTGGTTTCATTCCCAGAATGGCTCAGAGTTTGTGCTTGTTCATTTAAAAGCTTTTGACAGAGATAAATGCTGCCCATATCTTATGAGCAATACTGTAACGGACTGTGTGACATGCAGTCCAGCCTTGTAGCGACGACAAATCAACACATTTCCTCTCATCCCAGCAGGTACATGATAATGTGACACTGTTGCCAAGGCAGAGGAGACTCTGTTGCTCGAGCTGGAAAGATGATTTGATGAGATGATGATTGAGAGCAGTTGGACAGTCAGGCAAGCAAAGGAAGATTACTAGAGTAAACAGAGAAACGCTGTATATGGGAGAAAAAAGAGAAACAAGGACGGAAGAAAAGGGGATGCAGATTTTTCCTCAGAGATGAAGGTGGTGACAGATGATCCTAGATGGGAGAGAGGCAGGCTAACTCCATACCAGAGATCATTACTCATTCTGATGAGTAAGTGAATGAAATTGATCTAAAAGTCCTCTCAGGAGATGCGCCTGCAGTTGCAACATGGGGCATTTTACATGCACTGGAGGCGCTTTATTCTGAAGCACATATTTTATATTTTATTGCTATATATTTAACATTGCTGTAAAGTTGCATGAAGCTACGTTACCAGGCAAGTGGTTGCAACATCCATTCATTCTTTCAGTTTTCTGTATTAACAATAAACCCATCAGTACTTTAGGTAACGTTCAATGAGCTGTATTGCTGATGAGTCATTCTTCATTTGCTCACATTATAATGAGTGTATTGAAGTGAAGCTTCCATAGGGAGCTGTGGACCAGAGCACGGCGCTGAGTGATAATCTGAGGGTCAAAGAGCCAAAGACCTGCAGAGAGGAACAAGTGAACTGAGTCCTGATCAGGAATTGATCTGCACTCAGTGATGTTTAATTGTGTGACTCAAGCTGAGTTTCTCTCTGAATGAATACTGAAGCTCTGTATGTTTATAGGGTTATACTTTATTTGGATAGTCCGCCCACGGATAGTTTACTGAGTATTTTGGAACATTCCAACAACTTATCAGTTGATTAACTGACTGTTTGTTGAATTTTTGCACATACATTGTTGAATAGCCTATTTTTTGAACATTGTTGAATATTATTTGAACACTGTTGGATCTTTGTTGAACATATTCAACACAGATTCATTAAATGATTGACTTAATGCGGTCAGGATTAGGTGAAACAGTTACATTGTTGAATGTCAGCTGCTTTATTGTTAAAATTTTGCAAATGATCTATGAACTATCCGTAGGTGGACTATCCAAATAATGTGTTACAGCTTATAGTGATGCTGTTAAAAATCCCATCCACTCAAAAATTTGTTTTAATTTGGTGATGTCCTCAAAAATGTCAGCCATTGTCCAAACTGACGTATCTGTTCAAAGTTTGCCACTGCTGAATGAGTTTACATCTAAAAACTGAGATTCCAAGCTAAATAAGGTATGTCAGAAATCTGAAAGCCAGTCGAAGCCAAAGAAACCTGAAACCCTGCATTAGCTCAACCACAAACAGTGTCTGCTGCTGCTGGTTAAAAGCTTACAAGCTAACAGCCTAACCACATATAACTGAATGTCTTCAATCTTTTCTCTGACATTAAAGTTTGCCATGCGCACTGTTCTTAACCTAACCAGTACACTGAGTGCAACAAAAGGTGGTGGGCGGGGCAAAAGAATTCCCTAAAAACCTGAGAAAAAGTAGATGTGCCTCCAGTCTATTTTCTAATTTTTAATTTTTTTTTTAAACTTTATAAATTAACAAAATAATTATCATATCAGAGTCTTTTTACATGCTTTAAAATGTGTTTGATGAGGAACTTTAAGTGTGCCATTGGAAGATAAGGTCCCCAAAAGATTTATAGCGTGAAAGTCTTGATTTCTTCAAAAGGAGGTTTTTTTGAACCCTCACCAGGCTGACGTCACAAGGATGTCTCAGGCAGCATGTGCAGCAACATGAGTGATGACTGCAGCAGATTATTGATGTTGTGTTTATGACTTACATGCAGTACAGCACATTTGAAAGCCAATTCATTTCATCATGGTAGCACCTCCATCTTTACTCCCTGCACTATTAAGGTTACAAAGGAGCTTTCTGCAAAAGATGGCACTTTTCTGAAAGCACCACAGGCATGTTTGAGGAAGAATAAACGCGAACCACTGCAGTAGTCAACACCGTGGAGATTTCTGATGTGCTAGCGTTTCCTTCTGTGAGCTAGCATTGTGCGTAGCATTCACAAGTGTTCAGTGATGCCTTTCCTGTGCCCATGCTCTGAGTGCAGCTATTGATTATGCGCTGCACAGATTCACACCACAGCTCTGCCAGCTCTGAAAACCATATAATGGAACATTTGTGTTCTTAATGAGAGGATGTTCCAGCTCTGTAGAACATGCTGATACTTATTTGTAGCGAGGAAAAATCCCATCACATTAAGTGAGCTGGCTTTTACAACAAGAGGGTGGGTTCTTTTGGTTACTGAGCCAATAAGTGACACATTTACATTCTTATTTCGAAGGCTGCATTGATTGTTTTTATGAGTGCTTATTGGAATGCAAAAGCGATTGTCAGGCATATTGACAGGTTGATTGATTTCACAATAGATTGACAGGCTAAATCAATAAATCCATTCTGAATTTGCTCTAAAAAGGAATTTGTTTTGGTCTTCGTACAAAGCAGCAGTTTAGCATACACTTTTTCTACATCCTGAATTCATTTGTCTGACCCACTACTGATGATAACTGAAATCTTAAATAAAAATGGTTTAATGTTTAGTGTCCACAAATCAGCACAACATACTCATACATACTAAATCTATACAGCACAATTCATCCATAGATGTCTTTAGGTCAATATAATGTGCGTACCTAATACTAAACTCTGAAGGTAATCCACTCCGTAGGATATTCCCTGCTTTTTTTTTTTTGCTGATTTACTGAGAAAAAATGTGAGAATATGCCTTTAGGTCGTAAGATTAAATATTAATTCTGTTTTCCAACTTTAAAAAACTCGCAGTGTACAGCCTGGGGAGTGGTATGTTAGCTGTTTCTCTGGAGAAAGTGTGTCAGATAGTACAGCTTGAAGAATATACAGAGCAGTATGTTTATGTGTACGTGTATGTGTGTGTGTGCGTGTGTGTATGTCTGCGCGTGTGTGTTTGGAGGGACAGAGTACAATACGTGGGTGGGTGACTGATCTTTTGGATGTTGTTTTCTGGTTTTGTGTTCAGGTGTGTTACTGTATTCTATATTGGACACGACATGTGTAACCTCTCATAAGCAGCGAGGGGCGCATCCACAGCTGCTCTGCACGGATTAACATAATGATGTCAGGGAGTCCTTTGGACCAGAACGCACACAAAGGCCTTGGGAAGCCAGTGTGAAATTAAAGAAGTGAATTTACAATTCTGGGTGTGAGGCACACTTACAGAGGGGTTGAGTGGAGGTTGGCCCTAATAGGATTTGTAAAGCCTTTCACTTGCGGCCTGGCATCACGTCTGGGAGTTACTGTCCTTCTCTTTTTTTATGCCTTTGAATTTTATTTTCATGGCTTTTATGTGAAATTTTGAAATGCACTTTTTACCGTACAGCTTGTTACAATGGCCAGAGAATAACTATTTTAATTTAATTAGAAGATTCTCAGAAAAATGGCTTTTGTATATGGTTTTTAAAAAGAGCTGATGTTGTCAATTTGAGACTTTGTTATCAGTGGAAAAAAAAGTCACATAAAACTATTTATTTAGCACAGGGCAACACAATGTGCTTTACATAAAGTAAATACAGCACAATCATAAAAGTACGCATAGATAAGACAAATATGTATAACAGTTCAAAGTGCAATCCGCTTAATCTGCTTTTAAAAGTATCAGTGTCATAGATGCAGCACTAGGTTAAAAGATGACTGTGACCTGAACGTTATTGTTGCTTTGTATTGATTAAGCAAGTCCTCTTTACTGAGATGCAAAGATGTTCAGAGCTTTGTGTAGAAGTAGCAGCAGATTCTTTCTACTCTGGTTTGAACGGGGAGCCACTGCAGATTTCTAAGAAGAGACATATGTGTTCAAACTTTTTAGTTTTGGTAAAAAATAAATACAGCCACATTTTGAATTAATCATGGCTGCCACACAGCTGATTTTGAGAGGCCATTGAATTAATCATTACAGTGGTCTAGTCTACTGGTTATGAATGTATAGAATTATTTTTGGAAGCCTGATTTTAATAGAAAGCCCCTTAGGTTTGAAATATGTTTTAGACATTAAAGGGGTGATGTTGTAAGATGATTGATATGGCTCTTAAAATTTAGATCGCTGACTTTTTATAGTCAAATGTTTAGCTTCTTTTCTGAGGATTCTCTAAAAAGTTGGAAAATTTTTCACTGTACTGGCGATGATTTACGTCTTGCGACACAAACATAAGGTGTCGATGCACATTCTCATCGGCTCGCATTTGTTGTTTCTTAACTTCTTAGATAAGTAGCTAGCACACTAAAAAGTTTTTTGAGAAAGAAAACTGAGATAATCAGGAGATAGGGACTTGTACAGTTATGAATCATCTGTATTTATTTATCTTGGTTTCTGTAAAACATGTGTGAGTGGGAACATGAAGATTACAAATGGTAATGGTCCAGGAATTGAACCTTGGGGCACTCCGCACCACCATAACATTGACCTTGTCTGAGGCTCCAATAGAAATAAGGAATTTCCAGTTTGTTCTCAGCCTGTTTATAACCTTGTCGAACAGGCTGACCCAAATTTTTTAATCTCTCTAGTAACATATCATGATCAACAGTGTCAAAGACAGCACTGAG
Organism: Acanthurus reversus; assembly: GCA_029823135.1. Classification (NCBI taxonomy): domain Eukaryota; kingdom Metazoa; phylum Chordata; class Actinopteri; order Acanthuriformes; family Acanthuridae; genus Acanthurus; species Acanthurus reversus. The sequence continues at coordinate 15,353,932 of JAPXVT010000028.1, forward strand.
ATCAGTGTTGTGATGATGCAGACTATAAGTGCATTTCATGTTACAGCTACTTGATCATCAGCTTTGATTTAATCCATTTCGAAACACTCAGCCATGTGCAACCTTGGGAAGAAATCATACAAGGATATAGTAGCATAAATTGCTGCTTGTAAACACATTAGGATGATGGCTAAGCATATCAGATTGCTTTTCTGTTTGCCAGATAATCACAATGAAAACAGAGACTTTATCAGAAGTCAGGAAGAGTCAACTGACACATTAAACATTATTGGCTTATCGTTGCTGATACAGCCTGCAGTCGCAAACACATGAGACTGAAGATAAAGCCTGTAAAGACTTGTTTGAACTTGTCGGAGCAAAATGCAACAGGAGAATCCTCAGTGGTTTCAACACCGCTGATAATCTGAGACTGACCATGAAGGATGATGCGCCATTTAAAGGTCTCTCACATCATGTCCATGCTTAGTGCTTATTAACTGATATTTGACAGCAAAGAATGAGCTTTCCTTCTGGTAATATTATAATGAAGAAGGAAAAACTGAAGCCAAGTCTCGAAGCGCCCACCTTAATTAAAAGTACAGGCCTACTGTAGCTGCAGCTCAGCAAACATTAATCACACAGTCGTCAATGTTGCTGGTGTATCTGCCGTCCAGCTTCCTGTATCAGTGTTAACCTAATGAGGATTTACATGATAGTCTGCGCAGAATTTAAACTTATTAGGAGTTGGTCCAGTGAGATGTGTTGAATATTTTAGAAATCAGTAGAATTAATAGCAACTGAACTCTTTCTAAAGCTATAGCACTTGATAATGTGACATTTTTGTTCATTTTCAGATATGTAATTCTCTTTGCAGATACACTTCTGGATGACTTTCTGCTGACCTACCCGGTGTTCATGTCCACCGGTGATTTATGTCAAGCTCTGCTGGGACAATATCCTTGAACACAGCAACATTATTTCAAAGACTCCCACATAATAACCCTGCTATGTGAATGTGGCAGACAGACATGGATGTTTTATACCAAAACACGACTGCTGTATTGATTCAGAGCTGCTCCACCTGCATCTCTCTTGCCGCCTATCCCTAAATCAACATCCTGCACGCATTCGTTTTTTTCATGCCTCTTTTTAGAATAGCATTTGATGTCAGCAAATAGATCTCGCTCTCCATCTGTGCTGAGGCCTTAACTGAATCCCACCTATTGCACCAAGCGATACAGAGGAAAAGAGGACAGGAAGGAGGCTCTGGAGAGGAAACGAAAAGTCCTGCACCTGGTGTTGCAGTGGATGGCTCTCTGCAAGGAAATCCTGAGGGAGGACGAGCATGTCAAACTGTTCATGAAGGTAGGGAATCTAATGTTCTGGGAAGAGGGTGGAAACTGGGGTGTGAGCTGAACTTAATATGGGAGAAATGAAAGTTGACATTTCCTTCCAGACTCTGTGTCGTTTTGTGTTGGATGATCTTTACGAGCACCCGGCCCTGGAGACGGATGTGAGGGAGCTGCAGAAAATGTACCAGCTGCATCGCAAACAGTGAGTAACCAAAAAACTTACTGCGTTATTAAAAGCTATTAGATACAGGCTTATTCAACGCATGCATGCACACATAAATTATCTATAAAATAGAGAAACTGCTGTATCTATTAATATCAAGTCTGGGAGCAGTATGACTGAGCTGGGTGCAGCAAGTATGACTGTACTATGACTGAGGACAAAGAAAGAGCTCCTTCTCTGCTCCCTACTCGTCAATGAATCCATTCAGAGATTAAAGAGTAATTGCAGTGTTCTGGGGTGTTTTGCACTGAAATGTAAAGGGCACTTATTATGAATCTCCGAAATTGAGGAAACACAGAAATTTTGAGATTTAATGACAAGCCAGCAGAAGTTTTGGTCACTTCACTTGCTGTTTAGAAAAGAGGGCTCCGGTACTTGTTTAATGGACACAACTTCAAGGCTCGTTGCTATTAATGTGATCAAGCTCATGAGCATACTTCCACGCCCAGTGATAAACATCATCTGACTTGGTAAACAATAAATTAATTTTGTAAGTAAGTCCATAGTCTAAATTGAAAAGCTTACATTACGAAATCAATGATCCATCACACCAGACTGATATCTGCTGCAGCATTTTCAGCAGAATATGTTATCAGTCATATGGTGACAGATCCATGTCTCCACAGTCAGTGGCATTTATTTAGTAATAATAGACCAAAACCTCAGTTTTTAGTGTCACAGCAAATCCTTGCGTCATGTTACAGTATATAAAAGTTAGTTCAGTGATTTCCATGCTGCTTTATTAAAGTGAAACTGTTGCTTGGCTACAGTTTCCTTTAAGAAGAAATAAGCATCACATCGCTCTCTGATGCTAAAGTGTAAATTACCCCTCTGTCACCAGACACGCTGCCACACCCATGCCCCCCTTGCCCTCCCTCAACCGCAACTTCCAATCAGATCATCTCCCTGGGGAAGCTCCGACCTGCCAACCATTCGAACCCAGTGCAGATAATTCACCCTGACTCTGCTGCGATTATCTGAGCCTGCTTTAGTCATGTTTATTTCCAGTCAGGGAGATCCACAACACCCACTCCTTTAAAGCAGTGGATTCTGTGTGGGTGTTACAAACTGACATACTCTACTATTTATGAGCTTTTCACAATCAGGCTTACCCTGGGGGAGGAGAAGGTTGACTGTTTTGTGGCAAAACAGTTAAAAGGTGTCAATTTTTTGTAGAATGAACGCTCATTTCAGCTTCCATCTGGCCTTTGTGCAAACGAAAGCTTAAGAAGCTTAAGACTCAAACACCACTTGTTCTCTCGCGCTTGCTCGTCATTCAGCATTATAATTTACTGAGGTCATTGACACCCACAGTGACCGTCAGTTTTTCTGAGGAGTAAGAGAGTGAATTAGATCATGAGCTCTTTTCTCATGTGGCAGTGGAAATCAGGTTTTTCATTAGCACAGGACTGCAGGAGGAGATCCTCCAGGCAGGCTTTGTGCCAACATGCCTATTGTGATGCAGAGCCCAGGAAAAGCTGAGGCATGATAATGGACACGGGGCTATCCATCACGCTAGCCGGGCCTAACCGAAGAGAATAGGGTGATTAAATATAGGGATCAGGTTGGAAGGTCTAAAAATCCACAAAGCACTTTAATCTTGTCTTGACACTGATCTTAAATAATGAACCTCCCGCAGCAGAGGACTTTGTATACGAACATTCACTTTACTTTGAGCTAAAACAAAATCACCAGCTCAGGTCTTTTTAGGACAAATTACAGTTTTATGCATGTGAAGGCTCATGATATATACATGATATAGCCACATTTATTTTGTGTTCTTTTTCCAGTACGGTGGATGAATATTCCCCTCAAAGAAAGGTGAGTAAAAAGATCTTGTATCACACTCTTTATGATACGCAAGTCAGTAACACTTCTGCTAAACAGAGCTGGTTGCCCACGTCAGTATACCAGTCTGGGCGTCGAAGCTATTCTCCTCACATTTCCTGCTTGAGGCATTGTTCTGTAGTTCTACCAAAATGCTTGGTGTTCTCAGGCAATGTGAATGTGTGTCAGAATCCACGCATTTCCCTT
>JAPXVT010000028.1:15649082-15659473 GCA_029823135.1 Acanthurus reversus
TCTGAAGGCTCAGGTAAGAGCGCTTAAAAGTCACTTCTAAGATTTATCACCTAACGTTACGCTAACCGAACGTTATAAGTTAAATGACAGTGCTGAAGTGCAGCAGTGTAACCTAAAATGTGTGTCAAAGTTCACGTGCTGCGCAGTCTAGTTTAACGGTAACCTTTAATACAGATAGTGCCTTCAATTGCTATGTACAACACAATGATAAAATGTCGCATATGTCGGTTTGCTGAGAAGTCATTTCTCTCCTTGCAGAAAGTGGAGTACATGTTTGGGATAGTCGGTGTTCCTGTCATTGAGGTGGCCATGGCTGCTCAGGCTGCAGGGATCAAATATGTGGGAATGCGCAACGAACAAGCGGTAAAACCCTTATTTATATAATAATTAGAATTTTGCCAAGCTGCTATTTACCATAATCTCCAATAACAACACAGTTACAGAGATATTTTAATGTATGAACAATTCTGTCGCACCACAGGCATGTTATGCAGCATCTGCCATTGGATACCTCACTGGGAGGTAAGACTTTGAGTAACTGAGCAGAATAATGTGAGCAGCTGGTGTACCAGTTTGTATTTTACATGTTGCTGTCTCCTGTGGTTACTTGTATCCAGACCAGGTGCCTGCCTGGTGGTGTCTGGACCCGGACTCATTCATGCTCTGGGTGGAATGGCCAATGCTAACATGAACTGCTGGTATGACTCATTCAGCGTTTATGCAGCTGGCAGTGTGTGTGTACAGTTCCTGTGGGGCTTGAATATATTGTAATTTAAGTGTACTGTATGTTTCCTCTGCACAGGCCCGTGGTTGTTATCGGAGGCTCCTCCGATCAAAACCAAGAAACAGCAGGAGCTTTTCAGGAGTTTCCTCAGGTAACGCAAACATTTATGTGTCCTTTTGACTGTTGATGCTTCATTAAATTAACACTGTTGTTAATTTTTTTGCTAGGTGGAGGCGTGTCGCCTTTATAGCAAGTTCTCTGCTCGACCCAGCAGTCTGGAAGCCATTCCTTCAGTGGTAGAAAAGGTGATGTATCAGTTTATTGTTACACTGTCTGTTTGATCTTTATCAGTCTTGCTTTATTACCAAAGATAAAATAAGATATATAGCGAAGTTGGATGACATTAACGTGTATCTGATTTTAAGTCATTGTTTTTCTCCCTTTTAGGCAGTTCGCACGAGCATGTATGGGCGTCCAGGTGCCTGTTATGTGGATATTGCAGGGAACATGGTCAATGCTAAGGTGGACAGGAGCAAAGTTAGGTCAGCTGTCATTTTTAAATTCAAGTATTTTTTTTTCTTCATAGTATTATTCTGGGTTTGCAGACACTCAGAGAAGTTTGTTTATCCTGCAGACTTGTGTCCTGCTGTCCCGCTCCACCAGTGAGTTTGGCTGAACCCAGTGCAGTCACTGAAGCCGTCTCTGTCTTGAAAGCAGCTAAAAGACCTTTAGTCATCATTGGCAAAGGTAACATCGAAAGAAACATCTGTCGCAACTCAGTCAGAGCAGTTCATGTCGGACAAGTCATGACGATATGAGTTTTGTTATTCCCAAAAGGGGCAGCCTATGGCCGAGCAGAAACCGCCCTGAAAGAGTTTGTGGAAATGAGTGGTCTGCCATTTCTGCCCACCCCCATGGGGAAAGGGGTCCTGCCTGATGATCACCCCAACAGTGTGGCTGCTGCTCGCTCAAGGTCAGACTCCCTTTCAGTATAAAAAATATGCAAGAAACAAGAGTTGTAAGGTGCAATTAATTTAATGACTATTATCATTATTATCCTAAATGTAGGAAAAAATCTTGAATTTTGAACGTTATTTACTCATGAAGGTACGATGTCACTTAAGTTTTTATTCTGCACTTATTTTTTTTTACATTATCTAAATGGATACTTGGTTTTTTTCTGGAATAATATGAACATTTTGGTTACAGTTTTGAGACAAATCTACAAAATAACATGAAATACGCTCTCTTCCAAAAGCAAGGTTTTTACACGTGTGTGTGTGTGTCTCTCGTATGTCATAAGTCAAGCTGAATTGTGTCTGAACTCTCAATCTACAATCTGTGCTTCAGCCGCTCCTCACATGCCAATTGAATAAAAATACCATCTTAATAAAAGGAATATGTGTGTGGCAATAGATAGTTTGATAAAAACTTTATTTAAAGCATCCATCTACAATGCATTATGAACATACTTATAATGTGCCCCATAGTGCTGTATAATTATTGTTATGAGCAAGGTTAGTGTTAACCATAACCATAACCACATATAATGAATTATAAATGTGATTATAATGCGTGATAATGTGTTATAATGCATTATAAAAAGTCCTACCAATAGTTTTTTTTATCCAGTTGTAAGATGAATGAATGAATGAATTTATTTAATGATTAAATAACACATAAAAACACTGCGCTGCTGTCAAATACATGCTTAAAAATCACTGAGGATTAAAAACACAATGAAGCCAAAGGCTTATTTCCATTGTGGTCCTCTTATGACACAGCACATCACAGACTAACAGCTAACAACACATGAAGCAGTGCAATAGACACAAATACTACAAAATACCAACATGGACATAAAAATATTACGATAGCGGGCGGTAGGATAGTTCTGTCTACGTGTTTATAATTTCATTGTTTCTCTATTTCCTGAGAGGATAAAATTAAAATTGAACTGCATTGTACTGTGTAGCCATTTTTAAAAGATGAGCTGAACTGCCTGTTTCCAGAGCATCAACTGCTGTGTTGTGACGTATTCGCTATTCAAACAACTGAACAGCCATTGAACGGGCTGTAGGGGCGGGACATAAGTTGGAAGAATCTGATCGAAGTGTTGTTGGCAAGTGTTGTTACTCCTTGGCAACCATTACTAGGGCTTTGCTAAATTTTAACACCAAGCTAGCTTTAGTTTATTTAATATACTACAGCTTTATGTAACAGGTAAGAGCAGCTGCATGTCCACTAGTTAGCTGATCTGGCCCTTTAGCTGAATGGTATCCTTTCTTGCCTCTGTTGACGAAGGTCGCGGGTTCATATCTCAGTCCAGGCGGAGGGGTGCTGCGCTAACTTCGTTCAGATGTTACATTTCGATTGACAGGTGGATTGACGTGATATAATTGACTGAATTAAAAAATGATTCAACCAATAACAGCCTGAGTCAGCGCTGACGTCATGGAACCTGGAGTTTTGTCTCAAATGAAAGACGGAAGTGGCAGACTTTAATTTAAAAATATGAAATAATTCATTTTTTGTCAGACATTTTTAAATTTGACTAAAAAAGGAGCAGGGATATGGTCCAAAAGATTTGAAAGTGCATTTTTGAGCTCAGCTTGTCTTTAAGGCCTCTTTAAACGTCCCCAGTGAAACACTCAACTTTAAGTTTATAGGCAGAAATGTGTTTTATCCATCAGACTCTTCTTCCTGTAAAGTATCTATGGGTGTCATTTAATAAAGAGGAGTAGTTAAACAGGTATCTTGGTACCAAGTTTTTAAGATTATGTTCTCTGCTGTTTTTTCTGTACATACTCTAAAGATATTGTATTCTATTTTCTACAGCAACATTGTACACGGTATTCAATTTATCTTTGTTTTTCCCTTTTATCTTAACGCTCCCCCACTTTCTCCCTCTTATTTCTGATACCAAGAGCTCTTCTCCAGGCGGACGTTGTGCTTCTGCTTGGAGCCAGGCTGAACTGGATGCTGCATTTTGGTCTGCCACCTCGATTTGACCCTAATGTCAAGGTCATTCAGGTATGTAAGTCATCAAGCCAAGAGTGTATGACTTTTGGAGGAACAGTGTGGCTTTAAAACTTTGAAAATGATGCTACCCGTACCCCTCTGGTATAAAACTATTGGTGTTGTCACCTGCTAATTTCAGCAGTGCTGTAAATTATCGAGTATTGTCGTGTCAGTGGTGTAATATCATAAGACATTTGTGCTCTGCATGCAGGTTGACCTTTGTGCGGAGGAGATTGGGAACAACGTGAGACCTGCTGTTGCTCTCCTGGGAGACATCAATGCTATTGTCACTCAGGTAACTCAGGCATTAAATGTGTATTATAACAGAGAACAACTTGTGTGTGTGTGTATATGTGAAAATACATTTATGTCTAAATCTTTCCTCTCTTTTTTTCTGTCTTTTTCTCTGCCTTTTTTTTAGCTCCTTGAGTGCGTCCGTAAAGATCCCTGGAAATATCCCTCTGACACAGAGTGGTGGAGCACGCTGAAGGATAAAATTGCTGCAAATGCAAAAATATCAAAGGTGTGTTTCATGTGATATGTTACCTCATACGGGAACTAAAACTGATTGTCAGTGTGTCACATGCTAATGCAGTTAATTTTTGTGTTTATGTTACGTGCATTGCCTAAAGATTTCTGTCCTTTTCTCTGTCCTCAGGCTCTCGCTCTTAAGTCAGCTGTGCCCATGAACTACTACACTGTGTTTCATCATGTTTCCCAGCTGCTGCCACAGGATTGTATCATTGTCAGCGAGGGTGCAAACACTATGGACATAGGACGTACTATGCTGAACAACTACCTACCTCGACACAGGCAAGACAGTCTCATTAAAATGGAGCTTAGAGAAGCACTTTAAAAATGTGTGAACAACAGCACAAGGCCAGAAGCTTGAGCTAACTAACTGTGATGATGCAGGGAGCTGGAGTTTCAAACTAAAACGATGATGTCAGTGGCTATAAATTGAGGAGTTTCTCTTAAGGAAAACACAATGCAGTGGATAAATGATCCTCATGTCTGTTCTGTCCCCAGATGCTCTGCTCTATTTGGCTGTTGTAGACAGGCGTGATAATATATATGAGCATAAAATTTTCAAAGGATGTTTTTAAAAGGATTTGTGTGAAAGACTTTCACTGGTAGAGAAATTCAGAGTGTGATGTTAAGTCTTAAATTCTCAAACTGATGAGATAAAATAGATTATTGGGTTTTTTTTTTTTTTTAAAGTTAATAAAACAAGAGCCATTAAATTATCCTTGTTAAAATGACATCAGAAATATGCTTCAGACTGGGAACTAAATTCAGGCTCATTCAGTATCAGGCGATTGTGTCATCTCCTGCAAAAATGTAAGAGTTTGTGAATTATTATGCTAATGCATTAAAGTTGGTTCTCCAGCTTATGTTGCATCCCACTTAAAGCCACCACTACAACAACGACCCTTCAGGGAGCTGCAAACTTTTTCACATAATCAGGAGCTCTTGTTTTTTGTGAGCACACAGCACATATGCAGTTGTGCATGCACTCGTGTAAGACAAATGCATTTTGGCAAAATGGTTTGATTTAACGTACACTTAAAGAAAATTTAAGTGGGTTTTTGTTTTTTTTGTTGTTTTCTTATCCTGACGACGTGCAGGTTGGATGCCGGTACATTTGGAACAATGGGAGTGGGCCTTGGTTTTGCTATAGCAGCAGCATCATTGGAGAGGAGCGAGAAAAAAGGTCAGAGGGTGGTCTGTGTGGAGGGAGACAGTGCCTTTGGATTTTCAGGCATGGAGGTTGAAACCATGTGCAGGTGGGTCTGTTTCCTCTCTTTTTATACAATGTATAGGCTTCAACCCCCTTATTGCTGCTTAATTAAACACGGTTTCTGTTTTTCACCAGGTATAACCTGCCTGTGGTCATCATCGTGGTCAATAACAACGGTATTTACAGCGGCGTGGACGCTGAGACATGGAAGGAAATGGCAAAAATGGGAGATCTGACCTCTATGTGAGTCACATTAACAGGAAAATCATTATAAAAATTCACATAATGCTTTCTTACATGCAATCAGCTGTGATGTAATGAAAGCTGTCTTGCACCATCACATCACTTATCAGAGCCCCTCCTGTGACCCTCCTACCTGAGGCACGCTATGATGAGGTCATGACAGCATTTGGAGGTCGAGGGTTCCTGGTGAGGACGGTGGAGCAGCTGCGCAGTGCTTTGCATCTCAGCTTGAGTGACTGGGAGAGACCAAGTCTTCTCAATGTGCTGATTGACCCCTCGTCTGACAGAAAACAGCAGGTAACTCTCACCTGTCAGGAATATAAATGTGTGTGTAGAATCAGTTGAGTCATTTTAAGAAGAAGTACGGGTCAAACTGGAAGAATTCACTGAATTTATACCGTGAACTTGGAGTCATTTGAATGGTTAGAATGACACAATGAGTTTGTGAAAATCACACACCCCCTGGTGGCTGGTGAAGTAATTGATGCCATGATGTCAGTTTTCTACCACTAAAATGCTTTGAAATATTATGACAAAATATTGATTTTCTCCAACATGGTCAATGCCCCAATCCATGAAGCTTGGACTTCTGCCTGCTGTCCTCATGCACAGGGACTCATGGCACCTCCACAGGATGAATATTGAGAGCAAGACTCCTTTAGTGTCACGATGAAGGCCCATGGCTGAATTAAACTGTCCAGACTTTCATGCACTTGCAGATTTGCTGACATCACGGCCATGTACAAGTATAATATGCACGCTTTTTGCTGACTTGCAGAGAGTCGAGACGAAAAGGTAAAGAATCTGGCATTGACCGCAATGATTACATCACATCTTACACCACATTTCATCCCTTTTCAGACTTGAGGTGCTCTGACAAAAAGCTGCAAGTCAGCAAGCAAGTCAGCTCCCATTTCGTATTTACGTGGTGTCACCTAGGAAGTAGAAAGGAAGATGAACAATGATTTGAATGACAGTCGCGCTCGCAGCAGTAAAGCCAGGCCTGATTAAAAGCAGCGGCGTTTCGGCTCATGATTAGTGTGGAGCAGAAACAGCTTGGTGCTAATTTGACCCTCGTCTCATCCTTATAGGACTAAATGACTGACATGCCTCGCTGAACGTAATCCATACCCTCCAGGTGCACCGCAGAACTGTTGTATTCCACTCACAATCCCTCCACCTCGCACCAAGCTGACCTTTCTATTTCAGAGACCCCATAATTAGAAAGCATGGCCCTCAGTGTTTATGTTGAATGTATCCATGCAACCCTTCGCTGACATGTTTGAAGGTTGTATTCAGGGCTGTAGTCATGGTGCTGAGCTCCATGGTTGCCAGAAAAAAGAATTGTCCCCTCATTTGAGATGAGCGGCCCTCATTGATTGCCCCCTGACTGATTACCATATTCAGATGTGAAATTCTCAGACAGTTAATGGAGATTAGTTCTGTTTTGTCTGGCAAAGCTGAATTATAAATGAGGAGACTCGACATTCGTATGGGCCACAAAAGGTTTGTTACATAAAAGAGGTCTATCATCTGAGGAGGTCTGAGATAATGTTGTGTTGTCTGTATTTGCAGGACTTTCATTGGCTCACACGCTCCAACTTATAGACTGAAAGAGGGATCTTCGTCCTCCTCCGTCCAGCACATCACACCTGAAATGACAGTTTTCCTCTGGAAACTCAAACTGGGAAAATATATATATAATTTTGTGATTGTTTCCATGAAATAACAATGTTTTTTGTTGATTCTTACTACATGGTAGTATTAAAAATAACAAAATGATTAACACAACAAAACATATTTGCATATAAAATAAACTTTGGTTTTTTGAAATTTCTTTGTCAAATGTTTTTTTCTTTCACACAGTAAATATAAAAGGTAATTGTTTTAAACATAACATACAGCGTAGAGCTGAATAAACTATCAAAATGCTTTGAAAATGAAAATTCATTTTCAGGTATGCTTAAACTTTAAAAATGGTGCTGTCCAGATTGTCTAATTTGCATATGAACATGCATAAATTCACACCCTCCTTTGAATTTACTCTATCAGGAGCATCTTTAGACCAGTGAATAGAGAGTTTCTATCAGTGGTGACCATCAATGCAGAAGAAGCTTTTAAAAAACGAGTGAATGCACAGTGTGATCAATTTCAATCAGATGAATGTTTATGTGTTAATTTTGATGAAGTCACATGACTTACTAATACCTTCCAGACCTAAATGATGAGGGGTTTTTTTCTCATGTTGTTTGAGCAAAACATTGACACAAAATTTTCACATCATAACAGTTTAGGTGCTGTTTTATAAGCGATGCTGCCTGTACATCGAGCTTCGTTTATTTACAGCACTCACATTCCCCAGAGACCCTCCTTGGAAATGCAGACACTTAATTTTGTGGGACAGACTGGGCAATAAAACCAATTTGGCTTAGACCAAATGGACGCCACAATGCTCAGGAGGATGCTCAGTTTACTGCATGAGAAGATGTCCTAATCAACACAAGCGCAAGACTGGTACACTTAACGGAATTGTCTCATGTGACACCTTCATGCAGAATTTTGATTGAATCTCTTGCAGAAAAGCTCGCTCATGATAAGTCTCCCTTGCGAGGGCGATGGAAACAACAAAAGGCACTCCCTGCAGTAGTAGAGATCTAATATTGGCCCCTGAAGCAGCTGGCGGGCTGTCTCCTGTAATTTTAGCGCACACTGATGCAAAGGAAAGATTTAATGGGCATTGGTCGGCTGATCCTCTTCTGAAGGCGTAAAGGAGGCAGAGCGAGTTGGGAGGGAGGGGAGCAGAGGGAAAGGACAGTGAGGAGAGAGGGAGAGAGACGGGCAGCATGTGAGGGGCTGCTGTGACACAGAAATAAAGTCAGGCAACTATCTGGAGCAGCATGACTCTTCTAACACTTGGACTGTATTTGCCACTGTGGTTTTGTTATGGCCTGGCTCAATCCTCTTTTCTGGACAGCTTTCTTTCATTCCCAGGTAGGTCAGAATATCATACAGAGTAACAGCTAAGCCTGATCTTGTGTGTTCGTGTGTGTGTGTGCATGCGAGTGTGTGTGTACTGTAGTATACTGTAGCGTACATACAGTACTATGCATGCACAGGTGTTTATAGTTAGGCTGTAAAAGCATGGATACTAAATGTTTTAGGATTCATTTTAAGCTTAATGTCTTTGTAAAACACACTTGTTTTTATTTTGCCATCGCCCATGAGGTGAGCTGGAAATGCCTCTATAAATAGCGAGACCAGCTCCAGTCCCTCAGTGAGAGGCACAGGCACTTCATATCTGTGTCTAGCTCTAGCAACTCTGCTGGACGGGTGTCATGATTTGATAGTTTGCACCTGTTTCCCTGTTACTTATGCAGCTCCTGAGTGCTTCAACCTTCATGATTTGACTAATTTTGACTGTATTTATGGGACATTTGATGGCATGTGTGTCACATTATATGCGCCTCAGTTGCCAGTGCATGTACATGTGTCATGAGGTTAAGCATGCTCTTTGTTTTTTTATCAAGATTCACACTAATTTGTTGCAAGAGATAAGACAACACAGTAACATTTCCCCTTCTGACTGTCTTCTCCTAATTGTGACCCCTGGCATCACTGCCTGTGTGATCGCCTGCATGCACACCTTGCACAGCTCTCAGATCCCAGGAGCAGCAGAGGAAATTCAGCCCATGCTGTTTACTGAGTCCGCCTCCACCCCCACTGTTTCCTCCACCCCCTTCACTTTGGCGCCGCCACGCTTCTGTGAGTCAAAGTCATGTGACTTTCTATAGTGGAATATCTGTCTGTTGATATGTCCTTGGGTGAAATCCAAATTGCCCCACGCTCACTGTGTTTGACCCCTGAATGACACAGTCAAAACACTTAGATGTTGGAACACGTTTGCAGGAAGAAACAGCTTAGCAAGTCCTTTACTCAGAGGTCAACAAAATAATAATGATGTCATTCTGTTAATCATTTTCTCTCTGAATTTTTTCAAAGAGTGCAGAATTGAATTTGAATTTGAATTTTACAGGATGGAGGCCCTTCATTTCACGGTGGTGAGTCACAGTCGGGGAATGAGGACAAAGGTTCTGCCTGCGTCCAAGGCCCCCGTGGGCCGGCTGGTCCCCCTGGCCTTGAGGTAGGACCCAGACTCTTCGCAAACATCATGGTTATCACAGCATTTATAATGTACCGTAGGTCTGCCACTTTGGCTCTGTCATTACGCCATTCTATCACACCTCCCACAATATGACTTACATAGGATTCACCGTCAGTGTGGCTAAATCACAGAAAGTTTTATGTTCGGTTCTGCATAGGTTCAAGGAGTTAACAGATAGTACTTCAACGCTATATTCCCCCCATCTCCTCTACAACTTGAGAGTTCCTGCAGAGTGGGAGATGGGGATTTCTTTGGCCCTTGCAACACAGCAGCCCATTAATGCTCTACATTTAGCTCTGACACAAATAGCCTTTTTCCACTGGCTGCCAGTGTGCCACACATCATTCTCAGAAACTGTCCGAAGAGCAGTCTGCCTGGAAAGGCGTACTGGGTTGCGTAAATTCCAGGGATTACCAACACACGCGTGTGTTTGTGTACTTTGGTGATGAAAGATATTAAGACTTTTTGGTTCAATTGGTGCTTGTAAACCAAACCACTTC
>JAPXVT010000028.1:15792523-15803317 GCA_029823135.1 Acanthurus reversus
CAGTAATAAACTGGCAGCCTGCCCAGGTTGTCTGCCCCAGAGAACATTGTTTCTGTGTGCATGTGTGTGCGTGTGTGTGTGTGTGTGTGTGTGTGTGTGTGTGTGTGTGTGTGTAAATACACACGCACAGACTTCACAGGTTTATCATCTTGTGCACACAGAATATAGCTGAACTTTGATCTCAGTACTGTCTGCACTTCTGCTTAACTAGAGTGTAGCCCTTTTTCCCTTTCTGTGTATTCTGTTGTTTGCCCAAAACACAAACCTAATCAGCACTTTGAGAGCCCCAGTCTCACTCACAACCAAGCAACCCCCCCACTCCCTCTGTTCCTCCCCTCCTCCCCCTCTTGTCCATGTCTGCTGAAGCCAACTGCCAAGGACTGTGGGATACATTTTGGCAACGCTCTGAGCGCTGCTAATGTAGGTCATTCCAAACAGTTTTTTTCTGTGTGTGTCTGGACATGGCTAGCCACACTTTGGCTTCACTCAAAACCCTTTCTGCCCAAGTATGTGCAGATGTACATCCTTGACTTCAGCTCTCCCTGTTTTTGTTACTGGTCATTTTTCTATGACAAGGAACGAAGAAGATGCCATGCAAAAGTTAGTATGGAATAGAAACTTGAAAATTTCAATGTCAAGATTTCCCCCTCTTTCTGTCTGTCTTTGTGAAAGTGAATCCTTTTACTCCCTTGTTGAATGTTTGCTCCTTCAGGGCAGATAAATAATGAAAACTTTTCAAAGACTCAGAAGAGTTCATTCGAGAAGTAGCAAAGACAGTTTGCACCTGAGGTATTAAAACAGAGTACCTAGAATCTTAAGGAAGTACATGTGAAAATGCTGAACAGTCTGACGCCCAGTGTGATTAGCTAGGCAATGAATGTGTTTTGAATATTTCCAAGATTAAACCAGTGCTGCTGCAGCTGAAGCAGCAGCAGAAAGTCAGGAAGGGCTAGATGTAGCAATGAAGAGAGCGATGAAGGCGATGAGGAGGAGAAAGAGACAGTTCGGTCAGAAGCAACGGGTGAAATTACAGCATTATGTAAAGTTCAGCCATTTATTTGTCACAAAGTACTTAGCAATTAAGATATTTGCAGTGCAGGATTTTATATAAGGTATTATTTAGTAATGATTTAATAAAGCGATGCACACGCACGTACATTCATGCAGAGTTTAGAGGGATTATGGGTAAACGTAACTCATATATGATATCATGCCTTGTGATTTAAACGCAGAGAGCATTGAAAACAGAGGTGGCAAAAGTGCCCACATTCTTAACTTAAGAAGAAGTACAGATACTTGTGTAAAAAGACTGGTAAAAGTAGAAGCACTGCCTCAACTTCTTTACTCAAGTAAAAGTAATGAAGTACAGGTTATGAAATGTACTCAAAGTCTAAAAGTAAAAAGTTTTCCTCTGAAGGACATTTCTGTGCAAAACTAACTGAACCTCATGTCATATTAATATAAAGCAAAGACTGTTAAACTTAAAGGTGGAATCAATAGGATTTGTCCGAGCTGCTCCTAAACACATCACAAGATGAGCTGATTGTTGAGTCTTATTCCCAGAATCTCAGATACCGACATTTTGGGTTGGTGAAGCATCCTGAGCACAGCCAAAATGGCAGAAGCCTTAAAACTTAATTAACAGCCTGTTTGGGAAATGTACGGAGTAGAAAGTACAGATGTTTGTGTTCAAATGTAGGGAGTAAAAGTAAAAAGTTGTCAGAAAAATAAATACTCAAGCAAAGTACAGATACCTGAAAATTTTACTTAAGTACAGTAACAAAGTATTTGTACTCTGTTACTTCCTACCTCTGGGTAAGCGTTCCTTAAAAATCTCACAGCAGGGTAACCTGACCTGCTGCTGAGCTCAGATTTACCAGAAGCTGTGAAATGTGAATTTTCCTGCATGTGTTTAAACACTGAGGTTAAACAACCTATTCAGTAAATCTTGAGTGCAGCAAATCACAAATGCTTCTATTACCTCATCTATTTATGAGTAGCAACAAATTGAAGAGTAAATGATTAGCTCATCAAACACAATCAGTGATAAATATCCGTTGATAGGTAATGCCAGCATTCTAAAAGAAAGGCATCGGCTCCCTCAAACAAGAGGCTGTGCGTGATGAAATGTTTTCAGAGTAATATCCCACAGAGCTCTCAAGCAAACAGTAACTGGAATCGGTTTTGTGAAAATGTGCTGGACCCAGTGATGACCCGTTACACCATCACTAGGCATAAAGTCAAAGTTACTGCGCGGTCAATAAATGCAAAAAAATGCTGAATAGAGCCAAAATAGGAAGGAAAAAGACATTAGAAGGAAATAA
Organism: Acanthurus reversus; assembly: GCA_029823135.1. Lineage (NCBI taxonomy): Eukaryota > Metazoa > Chordata > Actinopteri > Acanthuriformes > Acanthuridae > Acanthurus > Acanthurus reversus. Next base: position 15,794,848 of record JAPXVT010000028.1, read on the forward strand.
AGTCAATCTTATTACTGTAATTTCGCATTTCTAAATTTGATTAGTTTCTGGGCAGATCTGCACCTCTAGAAAATGATTCTTCACATATTTGCATAGATGCACACGATATAATTTCTCACTAACTCACATTTTTACATGCAAATTATGCAGACTTCTGTTTAAGTTATGGAGGTGATTGTATCACGTCCTCTCCATCACTGAAAACAGCAAGAAAATCTTTCTTAACTGTTGCTCTAAGAAACTACATACTAATGCTGGAGCAGTTTAAATGGTGTGACCTAAAATTACCCTCTGCAAAGTTTGGGAAAGTTGACTCCTGCATGACTGCACACAGCAAGTGTGGCTCATATTTATATACTGTCCAATACTGCCATGCTGTGGCCATAAGGTGTTTTACAGCGACTTGTTGATGTGGTGTAAACTACTCGGCAATGTTACAACTGCATCGCTGATATTCATCACGATGACAATAACTGATAATTTTACATTTCAGTGTGGATATAGGTGCAGAAATTCAGATTAAGATTGGATGCAGATTACAAATAATTAACCCTTAAGAGTAAAGCAGTACACAACCTACTAAAAGGCGCGTGGGAGGCAAATTTAACAATGACAGAGAGAGGAAGCATGTTGGAAGGATTTGACAGGTGGTTTGTAGTAAGCTAATTGTACGGATGCTTTACCGATGCTCACTCTTTCTTGTCCATCCTACCTTTTCTTTTTTTAAACACAAAATTCATGCATCACGTTAGACAAAATAAAATAGACAACTTCCTCTAAAGTTTTAAAAAATAAAAGTTAAACTACTTTTGCCATTGAGAAATTTTAATGAATGGTCTAGTTTATTTTAGGACAATCACAAAACAAAATATAGGCTATTATCATTGTCCATTGCAGAGTTTCTGTACATTTATTGTTCTAATAATTCACAGTTTTAGTTGAGATCATGCTTTGGGAGACGATGCAATCACTTAAAATGTTTGGAAACTGTACATGGGTACTGAGGACTAAAGCAACGGCAATGAGTCCTATGGGGTATTTAGGATATTAGACTACTGAAGTGGAGATATTAAGTTAGTTAGTAATTAAAGGGTTAGTTGATTCATTGAAGAATATAGGCCTACTTTAATAAATTAATTGTATCACCCTGATAATTTATTTATCCTAAGTGTAGCAACTGAACTCATTTGCCTATTTAACGTTTGAGCTTCCATAACGCAAAGGTGTCTTGTATTCACTCCATTCTATAACATAGCAATTAACTGTTTTTTGGATATTTTAAGATAATTGCTTATAGCTGAAAAGGTGATTTCCAGACATTAATTGGCCTCTATTGATCGGTATCATTAATAAAAATGTAAATATTTTTGGTTTGGTGTATTTTAAAATAGACTACGTGTCATTCTAATTTTAAAGATTCAAAGCTAAAACTTAACTCGTGTTGTATGAACCTGTCTGCCTCAATTCCATTTCTTTAAAAAACAGTTTATGCTTTTGTAATGAAAGCCAAACCGTCTTACTTCCGGTCTCGTTGTCGCTCTCCAGCTGCTTTGACGCAGCTCGTAGAAGTCGCCGCGCCGCTCCAGCTGTTCCCACCGCTGTCCGCCTCTTGTTTCCCCGCTGCTCGCCGCTGCTGCTGCCTGCCCTCATTTCCAATGCAGCAGCGACCATGACAGGCATCGCCGCTGCTTCTTTCTTTTCTAACGCTTGTAGGTTCGGGGGCTGCGGACTTCACTTCGACTCTCTGGCCGAGCTCATCGTACACATCGAGGATAACCACATCGGTAAGCGCCGTTTAGTCATGAGCGCCGCAGCTAGCAATGGCCGAGGTTTGCAGCTAGCAGGAGTGCTAAGTTAGCGAGCTAGCAAGTTACTTCCTGCGTCCTGACAACCCTGTTGCTAGGTGTGGTGGCTGTTGCTATTCATGTGTCGATAATACTGTTGCTTGTTCACCGCCTGCAATTAAGTACCAACGCTGTATCACAGATTAGACGGCTGCTACATCAGCAGCGCCGCACCGAAACACCGACAGGAAGACAGTTTCTTTACGCTCCGTAGGGTCGCTCGTGCAACATTATTGCAGCGCCAGGCCCGCGCGCAGAGCTGCCTCGGAAGCGTCGTAAGTTGTCTTGCAGTCTGCATGAGCCAGTGAAGACAAACTCAGTGACTGATGGCTAGTGTCAATCTGACTGACACCAAACAATTAAATTTTTGTACTTGTTTGAACAAAGGACGCACTTTTAAACCAAGTTTCCATTCTTTAATGATTTATTTTAAGGAAGGGCATTTATTTTGTTTTGTTTTGGCCAGTCTTTAGTTAGATGTGTGGTTCTGATAGGATGGTTTTTAAAGATGCACAATGTATTCACGCATTTGCATATCAATTATTTTTTAAAATATGTCTGATAATAACTTTCTGCCAGTGTCTGACCAGTTGTGCAAATAATGTTTGTACTAGAAAGACAGTGGAAGACAAGATACGTCTTGTTGTTACATTTTTTTTCTTTTTTTTTAACAGCAGCTTTTAAAACCATAAATATGAAGGACAAATAGAAAATCAATTTGATTTTTTAAAAAAGATCTCATATCTTATGATAAGTTATATATATGTATATATATGTGAAAAAATGAAAATCTATTTTGAGTAATAAAAAAACGTGGCATAAATGGGCTTCTGTGAATCACACATTTTAAACTGGCAACATAATAAAAGTGGGACATGTAATTGCTGTAGTTCACCAACACGTCTGTGGCAGTTTATCAGAGAATGTGTCGTTTCTATCTGTGTGTTGTGTAGATTTGGACTTTGACTGAGCTTCACCACCAGCAGCATGTATGACTGTAACTCAGTAGGAAAAATAATATTGTTTAATTATATTTATTTTTCATTGTATTTAAATCATTTCTGAATCCCACACAAGTGTTAACTGCAGAACACCTACACCATCACACAGCATGTTCACTGCCGTCAGTGCGCGCTGCGCTGCCCACCGCATCGCACGTCAGGTCTGTCCAACTACAATCAACAGCGCCACCCGCTGTTCATGTGGGGCAAGATACGAGCAATACTAGTGGGTGGAGACTGAAAAGTCATTATGCAGCAAGTTATAAAAAGCATTCATTTGCTTCAGCTACTTTAAGATACATTTTTGTGATTGGTTAAATTTAACCTGTACTGTCATAGTTTGTGAGATGGCCAGTTCCACTCAATGAGCATCAGAAACCTGTGTATTTAATTAAGTAATGTAATATTTACTTTATATATGGTACGCATTATTTATGTGAAAGGTATGCTACAAATTGCCTTGTGTTTAAAAGGATTGAAGCACTCTGTTGTGCTCTAAATCACTTCTGTGTAACCAGCGACACGTTATGTTTTTATGTCCTGTTGTTGTGTCATGTAAAATAAATGTATGATACTGAGTTCATATGAGAACTTCACTTTAGGGCTTTTGAACATAGTTTCAAGTGGCTGTGTGTTAAGTGCCACTGGCCAGTGTATTTGTAGCCTTTATTCAATTTTTTTGAAAACACAAAAATAAGCAGCAAATCAGTACATGAGGAAATTTGCATAGCACTTTATTTATTTATTTATAAATTTATTCTGTTTTGCTCATCTGTTCTACATCACTATATCCGTACATGCATAAATGTTTTTTTTAAACATGGTCTGAAACTATAAATTTATTTAGATTTACCATGTTTAATTTTACATTGCATGGTTAAAATCATTATATTCTTGAGTGTTAAGTGACAAACATTCATGTTGCGTAAAGCAAACTCCCCTCCTCACAGCTTTACACTGTTTTAGTTCAGCGTCTGTTTCACAATCTAATATTTTAGACTCTTATTATTGAAGCTGACAAGGCACAGCTGTCTCTGTTGTTCTTGTTTGTTGCTTGACTGGCTTTAATATCCTCTGCCCTCTGATTCTGTGCTGTGCATGTGTCCGAGGTGTTAGCCTTAGAAAAAAAGCTTCCAAATGACTTATTGGGGAATAATGAGGCAATTAGTTGGCTCAGAGTGGAAAAACTTTGCTGCCCCCCTCCTTTGTCCGCTGGCCTGTGCCCACTCTGAGAAGTGCGAAATCTTGCGCGTTGTGCCAAAAGCCTGTGAAGCATAATTACAGAGAGAGTGCTTGATTTGGCCTGTCTTCCTCCTCATCTGGTGGCCTGCTGCTTAAAGCACATTCTCCTTTATAATTAGGCGCCTGGAAAACAAGCGCACATTCTTGTCCCCTTTCTCCCCACCCAGCCTGCCGGCCAGGTCTGTGAACAAGAGGTGGCGCTGCTCTGCTACTGGTTGGGATACCCATTCTGCACAGCAGTAGTTAATGTTGGCTATTACAGGCCAAATATTGCCTCTTACTTATTTAATGACAAAGTGTCATACAGTAACCAGCTCAAAGACAGGGCCAAGCTGCTGTAAATAAAAACAGAATGAAAATGATCATTAGTAAATTACAAGATAATTTTTAGTGTATCTCTAATTTGCACACATACATCAGTGTGCTTTAAGGAAAATGAACTAACCTTATAATAATATAAGATGATGATTGTGATGCTCTTGTTTCAAAGCTCAGTGTTTTCTGTGCTCATATACACACACAGCAATGTAAAAAAAAAAGAGGTTGTGGTTTTCCTGAAAAACTTTTGATTTTAATTTCAAAACAAACACCAAATAAAATTGAATACAGAATGATTTAAAGCCCTCATCGATTATGATAAAACAAACTCTAAATGATTCTGCTGTTGTTAGTCCGTCATTGTGACAGCAGGTTCAGGTTGATATGACTGTTGTGTGGTCCACTCACTCCTTTGTAAACAAATTCAGATGCTTCGTAGCCCCAGAAAACATCAACAAGGCCAGAGGAAAGTTTTAACACTGAGCCTAAGTCATGCTAAGCTTAAAAGATCTCCTCATTGGTTTGTTATGCTTGTGCTGCATAAAATACTGCATGCAGTAAGCCACTGAAATGTTTACTTTGTCACTGCGCAGACCAGAGGCAAATAGCGACCATGTTATTTAGACCTGTGAGCGTGTGTGTGTGTGTGTGCTGCTGGGGCCTGGCGCACTGATGGCCTGAAGTGTCCACGCTCTGTAACAATGAGTCTGTTTGTTGCCAGTTCTCACTGGAGGCTCATTTAGTACATTTTGGTATGCACCCCCCAAAATCTGCACGGAAGTAATAAATTTGGGAAGCAGTAACTAGTTCCCTGATCTGTGCACCTGGTGGGCCTAATTACATTTCCCCATCCCCCGACACCACTGCTCCTGTTCCTGTGCGGTGACTGTGACATGAGGGGCTCCTGTACTCGATAAAACTTTCCTCATAGGAGATAATATACAGCCTGTGTTGACATTACACAACATGGGCGTGTTGTTCGATACAGACAAATGTGATATTTTTGAGATTTTTCTTCTTTTTTTTTTTTTTTAAACTTACAAGATTTTGTTTAATGCTTCAATGGAAAATTGGTATGAGATAGAAGATATTGTCTGCCCTGTCAAATGCAGCACATATGAGGATTCCTGCTTTACCACAGCTGCATATATTAGTCTGTATAAGCTAAATTGAACCGAAATTTGATAATTTCTCGGTAATTTTTCATTTATTGTTTTGCAAATTACAGCAACTTCTCATGTTAAAGCCTAACGTATTCCTGAAACTGAATTTGTCTCTATCCAAATAAAGTACCGTGATCCAGTTTCAATCCTGAAATGTGTTTGTGTCAGTTGGGTTTTCTAGCTTTCACATAAATGCAGGCCTGTGAACAGTTAAAACCTGCAATTTAGCCATTAACAGTCAAATCCATATATGATAAACACTGGCTGTTTGTATTGACAAAATACATATGAGAGCTTGAAATGATTATTCAGTTAATTGACAGAAAATTCATCCTCACCCAGTTTGATAGTGAATTAATATTTTTTCAAGCTAGAATACTGTTCACAGTCACCAGGTCCAGCTTTTCTGTTGTAATGATTTGCTGATTTTCTCTGTTTTAAAAGGTTGCAAACTGAATATCTTTGGATTTTGAACTGTCGGTCAGACAAATCAAGCAAATTAGTTCAACGTGGAATCTGAGAAGCGATATTTTGGGGGACATTTTGTGCAACAAACACGTAATCAAGAGGCAGATTTACTGAAAATGAAATCGTTAGTTGTGGCTCTGATGCATGCCAGAAATCCAAGTGCTATATGTGCAATGAGCAGAAATTAATGTGTGTGTTTTTTTAATATGTGTGCACTTATGTTTACGTGTGTATATCTTATCTTTGTAGAGCTGTATGTGATTTAGTGCTTGCATGTGTTTAAGACATTGTCTGTGCTAAACGCATTTATAAAAGATCATTTTAACCTGCCCGTGTTTTTTTTTTCGGCAACCAGCAAAGGCAGCTTACACATGGAGCTTGACTCCATTTCATTTCCTCCTCAGAGGTCACATCATAATGAATTACCTGTGCCACCACTCCTGGTAATGTCCCCCGCTGCTCAGAGCCGCCATAAACATGTCACCATAATGCTCACCACTCTGCTCTACCCCACAGTACATTTGGCCATGAGGGTGCATGGAAGAGCCAGACACTGGTGGAAATGAGAGAGGGAGCTGTGCGTCTGGGGTGCGTGTGTGGGTGTGTGTGTGAGGGAGAGGGTCGTGGAGGGCGTTATTAGAGGGCAGCAGGCGTCACTTCCCCCGTTGCCTTAGGAAGGTTTGTTGTATGATCGTCTCTGGGTTTCCTGTTGCGGGTCGTCATAGGGGCCCTAATGAGAACATGTTATTGCATCATGTTTTCTGTACTCATACACTGCAATCACTGAATCCGTCAGTCGGTGTTCCCACTTGCGTGCTTCACTCATAGACACCGAGGATTGCAAATGGCAATGCTTTAGAGTAAGTTTGCTGTGCCATTAAGCTAACGGTAAATAGGATTGTACATATAAGAAATATATAGAGCCTGTTGCTTTTTTTTATTTTTAAAGGGAAATCTAGTAAGTTGTTAAAAATCAAGAAACATGTTTTAAAAATCTCCTAAAAAATTATGAATGGAGAGACTTAAAGTACATCTCAGATCGAGTACAGTTGTTACTTAAAGGAGTTTTTTCTGATGTGCTGCAAATCTGCAGCTTTCTTACATTTATCCTAGTTTGTCTCTTCACTTAAAAAATAAAACAAATGCTAATCTTCAAAAATCTGAGTAGATTTCAAATTTTAAAAAATGTAAGAGCCTTTTTGTACATTAAACGATTTAAATCAGATCGGTTCTGCTCGGTTAGCTTTTACTTCTTGTGTATATAAACATCAGGGGCTTATAGGAAGTGATTGTGTGCCTTCTGAGTGAGTGATGGTGAGTAAATACCCCTTTGTTTGCCAGACGGCTTCTAATAGTCGGCCACCAATGTGGACCACCTGTGAAGTTTGATTAGAGGGGTTCCCATCTCTACTTGAGGCACCTTCGTCCTGGTGCTTGACTGCTGGTGGCCCCGAAAGAATAGCAGAGGCTGCGGGGAACTGGCCCCTGCAGGCCTCCCTCTCCCTGGTTCCCACCTGAGGTGTGTGTGATTTACAGTGTGTGGGAACAGATTGATCCACTGCTGTTTGAGCGGTACGTGAGTAGGCTGCCATTCCTCTCTTGGAGGCTCATTAGGGATCTTAGAAGGGATTTCTTGTGCACTCACGCACACACATACCAGCTCACAGTCACAGCACTCAGAATAGTCTCTGCAATGCCTCTGGCTTTTGGCAGGGGAATAGTGCAGTTATGAATGTGTCTTTCCTACTCTGTGTTTCCATGACTTTGGCTGGAGAGTAGAGAGGTGTGCTGTCCTTGTCACTGGGGATAAATCCACTGTTAATGAAACACTTGCTTACGACTGAAGTCTTGAGAGAACCCTCCTGAGCCCAAGGCGCTGAGGTTTAAGCTGTTCTTAAGGCCTACCTGCCAGTTTCATAAAATTTTGCCACTTTTTCCTCGGCGACCAAGCGGCTTGGCTTTAACCACTGAGTGGATGATGCCCTGTGTCTTTCATCACTCTTGTCTACTTTTCAGTAAGACTGACGCTGGTTTGTTGACTCAGATTTCTGTCAGACCTCTAAAATGTGTGCTTTCTAAATGTGGTTTGTGTTGAGTTTTTCTGGTCAGCATCACCTTTCACGTCCCTCTTGACATAATTAAGCCAGTAGTTTGAATAGAGAGCGCAGTCTGTGCTCTGTGTTTCCTTTAAAGATGGTTGCGTGTGCACATATGTGCGTCTGTACTTTCAGTTTATACACCACGCTGGCCATGTTTTAGCTTTTGTCTATGTTTCAACTGGCATACTTATCTTTATGGCTTCTAGATGACAAGATGAGTAGTTGCATTTGTGAGGAGCTCCACCCAAGGACCAGTTAAACTAATTTAAAACAGTTTTGTATGACTAAATAGTAAAATATTAGAGGTACAAATAAGACACTTCAACAAATATCTA
>JAPXVT010000028.1:15984322-15995502 GCA_029823135.1 Acanthurus reversus
AGCTTAGGTTGCTTGATAGGACTTTGGCGTTGTGCTAAGACTTTGGACAAAGTCTCTCGGGAATCCCAATTAAAAAGCAGAATGCAGAATATGGGCCAACAAACAAGGCAAACCTTGCTGCTTGGAAAGCAGTCCATGTCATGTCCAAGGAGAGGCGGCTGCATTGATTATAAGTCTTGGCTGTGTGTTGATTTAAAACTGGCATTTAGATGCAATTTTCAGGTTTGTGATGTTTTAAAGAGTGGGAAGAAGAAGATCAGGTGAGCTGTCTTATTTTAAAGGCTTTGAAAATGTTTTTTTCTTTTCAATCAGCTTCTCAGTATGAGTAATAGGAACCCACATGAACACACTGTGCTCTGCCAAAGGTAGAACCGTTTTGAATATTTCACATGAGATTTTCTGTACCTCTTTTCTTCTCCATGCACTTCTTACTGGTTCTGTCAGGAAGTGGTGATGTCACACTCCTCTGTGCACCAATCAAGATCAGAGTCTGATGACAGTCGGTGGCTTTTTGGTCACTGTTAATAAAATCTGATCACATCACACCCACACAGTCCTGAGGAAGCTCAGTTTTTGAGTGTAAATGCTCAATAAATAGCACCTAAAGATGTTTTTTGACTTTGTGAAGGCTCATAATAGGGTCTATCACATAATGTGCACAGGAAACTAGCAGGCTTCTCCGGGCCTCTTGGTTAAATCAGGGATAATTTTGATTCACTCCCTGGTGGCTGACACTCTGAGGTTCCTTAATTAGGATGAAATCTCAAAGGAGTTGGAGGATTAGTACCAACCAAAGTCGTCTGATATGAAAAGTTTCGCCAACTTTTCTGACATTCACATTTTTTCTCCAAAACCAGAAAATTAATTTGATTTGTAGTTTGTCATTATTTAGTTTTCATCAGAGTCTGATGCGTAGTCAGGAGGGATAAATTACTCCTATTATCATGGCAGAGTAAGTAGCACCTCGGACCACGAACGTCTGGCACATCCACTGAATCTAAGAGGAAGATGTTCAACAAAACGAGCACACAGTCTCTAAATCACCTCAGACCGACACTGTCTTTCTCTGAACACGTTTTGCGGCTTTGTGTAAAGCATGCCGTCTGAATGTAAAACTGTTTCCATGCTACAAAGGGATGGAGAACACGAAACACGACTCCTGTAACCAAACACCACTCACACACAGCTTGTATCCAGTGTCAGCATGTGCCGGCCAGATCCAGCTTGATTTTCATTCCACCCCATGTGTAGCTGCATGAGTTCATCAAACTGTGAACGTGTAATATTATCAGATCCACACTTGATTACTGGATGATGGGCATACTGAGCAGTGATTGCTCACTAGATGCAAAAATATATTGATATACTACGAAATATTGGCACATTTGGACTCCCAGTTGATACAACTGTGCATGACAAGGACAAAAAATTGTTTCAAAAGGTTACAGTTTGTGTTTTTCTGGTCTTAGTAAACCAAATGTGTGATGTGTCAGTCTAAAGGGTTGGTTTTGCAGAAACTTTATAAACTGCACCTCCGCTCGTATACTTTGTGCTGTGGGCTGGATTGGGTGTCATCTACTATGATCCTTTTGTTTACCGTAACACCGTCACTGTGGCTGTCCCAGGAATCCAAACCCGCCTCACTGCTCACAAGTGAAGACGAGGGAGTCGTGTTTTGTCATCGAAGGCTTCACTTGATGTTCATTTGGACCCAGAAGGCTGCTTCCCATATCTGCACCTGGAGAATTAAACAGTCTGTGTTTGTTTTTTGTCATTAAAGAAAAAAAAAATCTCATTTCCTACACCTTCAATGGTAAGTGAACATCACAGCGTGACTGTGTTTAAATTCTTAATTAATTGCTGTATAACTGCTGTATTTCATAATTGTTTGTGGTTAATGTAGTAGATTAAAAAAAAAGAAGGATCACTAAGATCTCAGATTTTGTGAGTTAAAACAGCAAGTATGTGTTAAATGGCCATGTACCTCCTAAAATCTTCAAGACTGGTGCTGGACAAAACTAAAATAACATGAAAGAAAGAAAAAAGGTCTGCATATTGTAGCTCCCTTCAGTTTATTTAATGAAACCTCCCACATGTGATGTTTCAAGCTACTGCTCAGACATTTCAAAACTGCTTCATTTCTTTCAAAGAAACATTTGCTATAACTTTACTAAAACGCTTTTGTTTGTTTTGTGACAAAGTGTACATTAAGTGTAAAACTGTTGGCAATTTCCTCCTGTTTTGTATAGTATTGCATTATTTTTGAATTATTGTATGTGTTATTTTATTGGTATTATATCCATCACCAGACAAGTGGGCCTATTATAAAACAATAAGACTAAACAAGAGCACTGATCAGCAAACAAAGTTTCACCCCAGTTTTGGTTTAATTCTCTGAGTTTTGGCCCTCGTTTGTTCTGAGTCAGAGTTCCAGCAGCCAGATGGAGTCTGAGTCCTCACTGAACCATGACACACTATCTGATTTAAATGGACATTATCATGCTGGGTGTGGAGGGGCCAATATACCCGAGTAAGTACAAAGATAGTAGCAGAATTAAACATTTAAGGCACCATATGTAACTTTTTAGCACCAACTACATTACAATTGCAATATAGAGTTAAAATTAGTATTGCGTGCTATACAGGGTTAATTTGACTCGTGGGAGTTCGAGAGTGTCTGTCAGTAGAATGAATGTTACCTGAAAGACATGAAACTGTTCTTATTCGGGGAAGTGGAATCCAGAACTTAAAACCACTAGAGTGTATAGGACCTGTACACTATAAACACTTCATAATTTAAATGATCAATTATTACTGGGTTTAAATTATTTGAAGCAGATTTCACCATATTGATTCTCATTTTTGTATTTTAATTTGCCTCAAAATGTTACTTTTTGTGCCCTTAAGTGTGTCAGATGTCACCATTATAGAAGTTTATCTGTTTGCTTCCACAGACCCTTCAAGAGTCAACAACATTTTAACAATATCGGCAGAAAGAACAGCAAAATTCATCTTAATGACCAGCTGTGAGTAGCCATTGACCTATTGTAAATCATAATTAACAATGAACAAATCTTCTGAAATCCCTGTAAAAATGTTCTCTTGTGTTTTGATCCAGAATGATTAACATTCATGTCGTTTTTTTTCCTCAGCATACCAAAACCAACTGATATTAATTTGGCGTGAGTACTTCTTGGATAACTTTCTCTGTGAATGCAAGAATAGAAAATGCGCTGATTTCTTTTTTACACAGCTCACCACTTGTATTCAAGGTTTCTTTGTCTTTGTTTTCCTAAAATCTCCCGGTAACTCTAATAGGGAGAAAATGATAAAGATTGCAACTCCAAAAGAGCATCCTTATTCATCCCACATCTCCAAGTTTGCGATGTTCCCATCATTCCTCTCTCCAGATGACCCTGAAACAGGAGTTAGAGCAGCTTCTCAACCTTTCCTTAACCCCCAGATCCCAAACAGAGCACCAGATGTCACTTTGCTGAGCAAAACTAAGGGTAAGAATGCAACCTAGTGTGGTTAGTGTGCATGCTAGAATAGATGTTTCCAGAGAGGGTCAAGATGTCTTTCTATGCACAGGTAGTCCATATAGACATGAGATCTTAGAGACACCTGTGAAAACCAGAAAGAAAGCTCTTATGTGGACCGGAGAACACGGTTTCTTGGATGTAAGTAGTAAAATACTGTATATAGCTGCAATTTATCCCCAAAGTTATCCAATACAAATGACAATTTGACGCATTGATCCAGCATGTAAAGCCCCTGAAGGGAGAGAAACAGGTTTTCTACCCCACTCCTCCAAAGTCAGTCTTGCCCAACCCTAAACTCCGTGAGTGGGATTTGTCAATATCTGAGCGGACAAGCAACATGCTGAAAAATGTGGAGAGGACTCTATGGATCACTTCTTACCAAATGCACTACACAGGTAAAGATGCCTAATTATTTTTAACATGGTAGGGACTGTAGAAAATTTATAAGGATGCAAAGTGCAGGTTGAATTTTAGATTTCATTTATATTTAAAAAGCAAAGAAGCAAAATCTTTCCAAATGTCATTTTGTGTAATATTTTCCTTTGCCTTTTCAATGTCAATGCAACATTTATGCTGACAAACATCACATTATAGTGTAACTCTAGACTTTCTGTCCTGATTCAGACGGAAGAGAAGGTGAGCGACTGCTAAAGGAAACAGTGACGTGCCTGTTAAAGACAAAATGTCCTCAAGTGGCTTCAGTAAACAGCAACTGTAGAATTCGACATGTTATGTGTCCACGAGTGATGTGTTTCTCAGAGCTGTCCTTGTGGTCCTGTTAGCTAATAGTTAATATAATTACAGAGACAGGAATTTTGTTCTATACGTAAGCACACCTCTATGAACTATGTTACTTAAAGCTGTCCCCGTGGCAAAAGAAGGGTGAAGTAGAAAATAATCCATCCCCTGTCATGCAGAAAAGTATCATCTACCATCTCTTCAGCCAAAGAATAAATAAATAAAAACCTGCCTTCCTCCTTAACCCACTTATCTTCCCAATGATTTTCATCCAGTCCCACAGCAAGAAGCTGGAAAAACTTGAAGAGAACAGAGTGCATTTTTCTATCAGAGATTGTAAATCTTTTGTGTAATCACATTGCAAATAGGGGATACAGTAATGGGGCATGATTTTACCATCTATAATCAATAATATTGCAATATTAAGTATTTGATATTTGAAGTGTTGTTTCTCTAAGGATCGGGGCCAGCAAATCCTCTAAAGCTTGATGACTTTATGGAAAAAATGAGTAACCCTTCTGGGGTGTATTCACACTCTGCACTGCTGGTAAAATCACTGAGAAAATTGCACCTTTTGTACAGCAACATTTTGCGACCTGCAACACTAATCCTAATACACTCCTCTCCCTACAGAGAGAAAAGTCCTTTCCTGTGTTTGTTCCCTCCAAACCCAGAAAAGGATGTAGAAGAAGACAGGGGAGGAGCACCTACAGTCCCACTGACGCTGATCCTCCAAATCCATCTCCAGCTCCAAACCAAGCCGCTGCTTCAGCTGCTGTAACGCAGCATAGACCACAAGAGATCACAGCTACACATAATGAGGCACCAGATCCAAACCAAAAGGGGCACAGTCAATCAAAGTACAGCTCTGAATCCACAGAAGCACAGAGCTCTGAGCTGTCCCAGGAGGTCTCACACAAACAACAAACTCAGAGCAAAAGCTTTGCTTATGAGAGCAGGAAGAGAGAAAACTGCAAAGTCCAGTTTAATGAAAGTCCCATGCAAGTATCTGTGTCACCGAGCAACCAAGAGGCTGACACAGAGCGACCCATGGACCTGCATCACCCACCACTTTCCCAGGGAGAGCTGGAGGCCAACCAATGGAAAAGCCAGACTGAGCTGTGTGTAAAGGATGAACTAAGTAGCAAAAAGGAGTATTTTAAAGCTGGAAGAAATCTATCAAGCCTCAGTCAGTCAGATGCAGCTACAGACCCGGCAGGTATTGAATCACCAGCTGAGTTATTATCAAGGGCAGCTACAGAGCGGGAGCACCTGGCCAGAGGGCTGTCACGCTGTGTTTCCCACCCCTGCATCATGCCGAGGCCTCCCGTCCAGCTGGGCATCCACACAGCGGACAGAGCTTCAGCTGTGGGTGAAGAAGGTTCGGCTCACAGCCTCTTGCACCTCCAAAATTCATTCAGTAAATCGATGGCACATCGTAACTTTAACCGCTCCATCACACCTGCTGCTGTGAACCTGAGGGACAACGTGGTCACAGGGAAGAAACACGACTTCTTTGGGATCAACTGCTATTACCTGCATGGTTAAGCGAATGACGGATGCAGATCATAGTTGTAATTATTTCATGGCTAGTTTTAAAATTGAACCTGTACTGAATCCTGTTGAAATTTAAACTGGACCAAGTTTACAGTATTGGAATATTTCACTTTGAAGCTGAATCTTTGAGCTTTAAATTTCCTTTCAATTTTCCAAAAGGTCATTTAAAAATGCATTTCAAAACTTGATTTTAAGCTGTCAGGATGACTAATTCAGCTAATTCGGGTGTCTAATATTTAGGGGGAAAAAATAGAAGTGCTCACTTAATTAAATTCTGGTGTTTTAAAAAAAATGGTCAAACATCAGCTAACTTTAACTGGACTAGTGATACTTAGACAAGAAAAATAACTTTCAAACTTTACATCAATCAACAGTAAAGCATCTGATTTCTGTCCAATCGGGTTTTGTTCTGTCAGTCATATGATTCAAGCATCTAATCCAGCTTGAATATAGGCTAGTAAATGTGGACGTTTACATTTGTGACCTGAATTCAATTTAAGGAACTTCAGATGGAAAAAAAAAGCAATATATCATAAAACACAAATTCACACAGATGCTTTTCAAAATGTGATATTTGAATGCAAAAAATAAGGGTGTTTCACTTTCCACATTACAGTTGTCTGGAAATTTCACAATGAGATATTCTGTGGTGTCTAAGTCTTATATCATCGTAGTTCAAATCAGCCTTCAGATATCAATATCAAAAACTGGGCTCACATGATCAAAGAGTGACTGTAAAGGCTGTAGGATTTCTTTTATGTTCACAATAAAATGTTTGGATCTTGAATTATTGTCATTGCCACATAATGTTTATTTCACTCAGTTTTTGCTTAATATTTGCGAGTATATTAAACAGTTGGACCATTTTGGAAGGTTGTTAATTTGCTCTTTGATTCCTTACATTTACAATATTCATTAGAGCTCAGAACGTGTTATACAATAATGGTCTTACATAAGGCTCCCATAAGCCACTGCTGATTGTAAAGGAAGAGCCTTCGAAGCTCACTTCAGTGAGTTCAGTCTGCCTGCACAGTGCACACAGAAGGAATATTCAGCGGCAGTAAATTCATAATGCAGCACAGATAAATAGTTTGGTCCTCACTGTAACCTTGTTCATTTTCCAGGTGAGAACATTTTTATGGAAATGATTTTTTTTTTCCCCAAACAGTGACACAGAGTTCACCCTGGCCAGTGCTGTTGTGTTGGCTGTGTTATGCTATCCGTCCCTCTGTGTTACAGATGCTGCAGTGACCTTCTCGCTCTCCCGTGTGAAAGGAAAACACGCCTTTTCACACGTAATCTGTTGCAGTCAGGCCGAGACACTGTGAAAGGATTTTTTTTTTTGTCACAGTAAGTCCTTGAGCAGCAAGCCTGCAGCCTTGAGTGATATAACAGCCTCTCATTCAGAGAAAAAAAACAATAATAATGGCTCACACAGCAAAATGAACCAGTAGCAACAGTTTTACTGCTGAATGATGTAGACAAGGCTTTTTCTGATGAGTAGTGAAGATAAGATTTGATTGTCCTTGTGACTGTTGTTTTTGTTTGTTTGCTTCTTTTCTTATTATGTATAGGCTAACTAACCTGCATTTAGAAAAACATGCTGCATTTACAGTCTTATTCATTTCTAAACCTTCTCTGTCTCTCTTCAGGCATATCTTAATATTTTTCTCTTTGGAATTGTGCATAAATAAGCTCTTCTTCTTTGACTAAACATTTTTCATTGCACCAAGACTGAAAAGCTGTGATTCAACGATTTGTCCAGCAGGTGGCAGTATGTTACCATTTTCTGCACCAAATGCATCTATCCTTGACTTCATTTGGTTAGTATTGGAAACGGTGATCCTGCCCTTTCAGTGATTTCAACACGATTAAACTATCCAGTGAGTAAAATCAGAAAAGAGAAATTTCTTTTTAATCTACACACAGACACGGGGATGTAAGAGTAAATTATATTTGTGATTAAACAAAAGGCCTAATTAAGAGATAAGAATAAAATGACTAAAACAATGAGTTTGGCTCTCGCTACAGTAGTGTCCTTTTGGGCTCCTCTTCTACGCGTCATGGAAAAGTTGCTGTCAATGACACAAGCCCCGCCCCTTAGTGATGACGACGAGCTCTGTTCTGCATTTTAATTGGAGTTTAACTCCAGTCAGTCACGCGCCGCCGCCCTCCTCCATACAGCGGTAGAGAAATTGATGCGTTTCGGAGCGGATGCTGCATGTGTGTGCATGTCAGAGCGGGGAGGGCACGCCGTCAGTCTGCGTATCTCTCCACTGGCCGTGGGTTCACCTTCGGTTAAGATATAGAGCCCGTTTCGAGGATCACCGCCCTCAGCACCTGGATTTCACATCTGGAACTCCGTCAAGGTGAGTGCGTTTTTTTTTTTTTTTTTATTTGGCAGGTAAGGTTCATCAGTCTTTTGCCAGATAGTTGTAAAAAAAATCCTTTTGCATAGCAAGTTTCTGGTTTAAAATCAAGTCAGTTAAGTAAGTAATTCAAAGTTGCTTTGCTTTGTTCTTTGAGGCAGCATGTAGCTGAAAAAGATTGCAGGTAGACATAGCAAATATTTCAGAGTGCTCACCTGTAAATCATTTTATAACAAAAGTCAACAGTTGCCTAAGACTGCATTTATTATCACAAAGCTTTAAACACTTGGTTAAACTCTCCTGTGAGGCTTTCATATCATATATGATCCTATTTGATTCATATAATAAACACCAGTAGATCCCTTCAGTCTCCATGGTAACTCTGAGACCCCTTCCTTTTTCTCTTGACAAGTATATACAAGTTGTGGAGGGTATTACTAGTGTTTCCATTAAACCAAATGTAAAGCAGATCTCTGTAATAAGAGGAAAAAGCTTTCAGTATAATCCAATATGAAGTCCAAACTGCAAATACAGTGCCTTTACGAGCTGCTGTATATCTCACGCTGAGTAGATGTAGGTGTGTGTGATGAGGACAGTGAGCACAGACAGAACCATTTTCATGTTTAATCAGTGCTTGAGCTCAGCATCTCATACTCACTACACAGCGTTTGGTGCAAAAAAGAGGATTTTGCCACAATTCTTTCACTGTGCAGATGGCAGGTGCAAGATAATTATGTAAGCCAGGTATCAGTACATTTTGTGAGAATGACAGTGCTGTGTAAATCCAGTATTACAGCAGTGATTCTCTTATGTGTGTGGGGATTGTGGCAAAAGTTTACAGTCAAATGTTCACATTAACTGGGAAAAATCTGGGTAAGTCAAGCTGGCTTGTTTGCTTTGAATATTACTGTGGCTTACTCACTGATTCAGCTGAAACTTTTGGGTTCACGCAGTGTTATCGCCCCTTTGCATGTTGTGTCAACAGTGCAACAGAGGAAGCTTTCAGGTGCTGCTTGGGCTGTGTGTGTTTTGAAACATGTGCAGCTAAATAGGGGCTACTGAGAGTTTCTCTTAGATTAACTGTTGTGACGTGGGTCAAAAAGGTGGACTGAGCCCACATCCTGCCTCAGACTGGTACACAGGTAATGGATGTAATCACAAACAGTGAAAAAAAAAAAGTGTTGACGATTCATTCAGTTTGAAAACCGAAGTCTTGGCTTGTAACACTCCTCCCTCAGTGTGTGGACTACTTCTCATTTTCCACTCTAGCAGCTTTGAGGACTGTTTGGTGGCCATTATGTTACTCTTGCAGCTCCTGAGTTTTTTCTCTCCTATCACACCCACCCAGGTCAGTGATCACAGTCAAACACTGACTGTGAGGGAGAGGAATCGGTAGAATCTGTGGAATGCAGGCACAGGAAAGAAAAACAGCCTTGTCTGTGCAAGACATATGTTTAAAACAGCAGTTTTCATTGCATGAGGCCACTGCCTTGGCATTTTCAGGATCCCCCCGGGTTCCAGCAAAGTCTTTGAATAAACATGCACAACCTATAATCAAGTGGATTCCACTGTATTTTTCTGGTGAATCTGAACATTAGAAGATGTGTGCAGTTTTCCTGATCACCTGCTGTGTGTTGTCGTCATGCACTTCAGGAATGGAATATTGCACAGCCAGTCCAGTGCATTGATATTTATTACCAAAAATATAATTTCCTTGCACTGATCAACACCATGAATAGTATATGATGATTCATCATCATTAATAGTATAAGTTTAAGTCACCTAAACACCTCATTATAAGTCATACAGTAACCCATGTAGTAGTGAGCCAGGGTCTGCCCTTAAAAGAAAAATAATACTTTTTTGAATGCTCACCAAGCAGCAAGTGGATAATGCAGAAAGCCGATAAATAGGCAAGGCAGCTGTTGTGAGCATCTCGTGCATGTGGCAGGTGCTGTCTTGTGTGGGCAGCAGGCCGCCATAAATAATTCATGTGGTTTCATATGTAAACAGGTAGATATGGTTTTAGGCATGCAGTAGAGGAACTGAAATTATGGACTATGTCTGCCTTTTTTTTACATTTCAAAGTTCACCAGAAGGTCTTTTTCTTTTTCTTTGCTTTTTTTTTTTTTTACGAAGACAGCTGTTTCAGTTTTAATTTTGTTAAATTGATAGGATTTCTAGTAACTTTATTTATATGGCATCATTTAGTCTGCCCAGTTACAGGAATTTTGAATATACAACAATAGGATATTTTATAGGTTATAAATTTCTTATTTTTTAATGACAGGTTGTTGCACTTGTCTTCAGCTTCCTGCAGGCATCAGAAAAAGTGAAGGAGGCTCGAATGCTGATTTAATACCAGGCCATGTCAGATACTGGCATGAAATTTTAACGAGGGCAGCTCCAGCAGATACTTTTACTTAAAAACAATAGCTCACTCCACGAGAAAAGACGTGCTTTGAGTGAAGTCCATACAGCCTCAGTCATTTGTAGGGCTGAATTATTCAAAATGTTCATCATGTTAAAGGATGGCAGCTTTGATGTACTTAAATAATGTAGAGCTTGAGTCTGGAAATAATGCTTTGAACTTTACATTTTGACGAATGCTTGTAAATGTCATCTAAAAATCCTCTAAACTAAAATCTATAAACAGAGGTGATGGACGTGATGTCTGTCATTTTTAAATGTTATTTCTTTGCTGTTTTTTAAATTTTTATATAATATATTCCTATTTAAAATGATGTATATGGGCTCTATCGTGACAGCATCTCCTCAGCTGTCATTGTCAGGTTTTAAACAGCACATCCTCTCTGTTCAAATTCTGCCAGTGGGGAAAATTTTTTGTGTCTGTCTGCACAAGATCAGCCAAATTCCATCCCTGTTTGTTTTCACAACAGTGGCAGTATCATATTTCTAAGAGAATGATTTCTGTTTCTTTGCATTTTTGAGAGTTTTATCCTGAATGATTAAA
>JAPXVT010000028.1:16056632-16066667 GCA_029823135.1 Acanthurus reversus
TAAACACAACAGCTTCCTGATTATCATTACTAGACAAGCATAGCACGGTGAGAGTGTCTTGACATGATTTGTACTGACCTTTACCAGATGTATCCCAGTCTCTTCTTACAAAAGCTTTCCTCTTCTCCTCCAAGAACTGACTGGGGATGAGACCAGTAGCTCCACCATCAACTTTGCGTGCCTACGTATGAATTAGAATAGTTGACACACACCAAGAGATGATTGGTTTAAATGTTTCGCTTTTTTTTTAAAAAATCAAAGAAAAGCCCAGGTATCTATCACAAACAAACGTAAAGCAGTAAATTTTTCCACCCAGGTGCTAGTTAGCGGTTCTGCTGTGCAAAACTGACCTGCCACCAGTTGGGGTCCTCCTTGTTGACTACATGGAGGATGTCTCCCTTGGAGAAGGCCAGGCCTGCCTCTTTACAGGGGATCAAGTTGTCAGTGGTCGGATTATAGTTGAAGTGAGGCTTCAGATAAACCTGAAAGAGAGTGTGAACAAGAAAATGATATCATACAGAGAGCATGCACAACATGACTGAGTAATATGTTTTATCTGTAATAAAATATGTCACATTTAACGAGATACTGTTAATAAAACTATTTGTTTATCTTGGTTTGCAAACACTTCATTTATCATCAGTGCTATGGCTGAAAAACAAACTGTTAACATGTCTGACAGCTTTTAAACATTAAAAATAACAACTACGCATGATTGTGTCCATGCATTCTTCATTTTGTCCCTGTTTATTCATCAGATTCATAACTCATTTGCCATCCAAGTTTTACTGTCACCTTTCAAAGCTGCTGCAGTTATCTGCTTACACTGTGCTTTCTTTCTGCATCAGTGTTTAATGATTTTTGAACATCTCTTACAGTATCAGGTTTTTGTTCAATGTTCAGCTGGTCACAGATATTCTGGATTCTATCAACAACCTGCCAAAAGATGCTGCTGATGCTGTGCTTGATAATATCCTTCAAGAGCCTCTTTTTAAGGTATTTGAACTCATCTTGTTCATAGTTTTTTTTTAAATTTCATTTTAACAGATTCTATTGAGTGCTCTGCATTTTTAATTTCCTTCTATGTCAATGCTCAAAGACAGTAGATGAATTATATAAATGAACACTGACCACAGCTTTAAAAGAAGCCAGTGTGAGCAGTCAAAGAAGTGATCGAAACAAAGCTGTCCATCACTTTTATTAGTGGATTTTTACTACCTCAGCTGACTTCACAAGTTACAACTCTTAACATAACCGAAACCTAACAAGCACACAACTAAACAGTAGAATTAGATCATCCAATCTTTCCCCGCACGAAGGTCAGTGTCTGACATAACCCTGCATACTGCTCCTCCGTGTCAGCTGCTGTGTGTTACTATAAGGAGGAGGGTGGGCTGAAGGGGGGGAGCTCCAGTGAGTAGAGTGGAGTATGTCCCAGATAGTGTGTGGAGTGTTATTAATAGACCCTCCCTGGGCTCACTTTTCAGAAGAATGGCATTCTGAGATCACCCGGGTCGGGCAGCTCTCACCCAGTCCCTGACAGGTACACATGTTGATGTGTATGTCCACACCTGGACAAACACATCAACACATCCTGGATTCTAGTGTACTCCAGAGTCATTAATACATAATAATACAAATTTTACTGATTTTCAGATGTAACAGAACAATAGTTTTCCACTGAAAATGTCAAACGCTACCTCCTCTTTCCTCACCTGTGGAGGTGCCGGTGTGTCCCTGTAGCTGGGCAGGACCTTGAGCGTAATGCTCCCATTGCAGTCTCTCAACAGCTCCTGGAGTTCGTGGGGGTTGCTGCCGACCTCACGACCGTTCACCTCGCGGATTATGTCCCCTGCGTGCAGCATGCCTTGCCTGTCAATCGAGCTGCCGTGAAGGATCCGTGCGATCACCATGTCTCCCCGCTCCACACGGAACGTCACCCCCTGAAAGAGAGTGAGAGTCATTACAAATCGTACATCAGCGCATCATAAATCACACAGGAGGTCTGTTTCTCGGAGTTTGTCTGCCTTGGTTTCTGCGATGGAAGCAGCTCACGTTGAGTAACTCAGTGAAACTGTGTCACCCAGTTCTAATAGATGGTCAGTCGAAGACAACATGCGCAGAACGCTTAACAGTTAAACATGAGCGTCACAGGTTTGCTCTGCAGAGATGTGCTTGATATAAAAGCTTTGCCAACATACCAGTGGTTCCCCAGCTTTCTTCTGGATGCCAATCATCCTGACAGCATCAGCTGGCATGAGTGAACTCGTCATCGGGGCATTGTTCACCGCAGCGTGGGGCATTTCATAGCACTTAGCAGCCACTTTGTCATGAGCCTCTATCAAAGACTGATGCAGAAAAAAAAGAAGGAACAAGACTGAAAAATACAGACAGAAAATCGCCTAAATATTGTTCACAATTTGTATACTTTAGCACATCTTTAAGTTACTAATTTTTTCTGTTCAGGAAAGACAAGAACAGTTGCTGCCATATGGTTCATCCACCAAAACACTGAGAACCAACAGGGACTGGTTCCAACACTGACATTTGATACATTACCATCAAAGTGCAAAGACATAAATCACTTTACTGTACACATCTTTGTAAACAAAGAAATTTTTATGACTGCACTGAGAGATAACAAAGTTATATAGAGAGAAGAGAAGTTACTCTTGTTCTTACCCCAGCAGCCACAACACCAAGTTAGCATTGGTCAGAGACTACAAACGGCATCAGCAAATGTGAAGATTTACTGAAACAGTCGGTGACACAGTATTCTCCCCCTGAAATTACCCACATAACTCAGTCCGCTATTGGCCAAAGGAAATACACCCCTACCCTCCCATGTTACAGCACGAAGCTGCCGAGAATATACAAAGCGACAAGAGAGCAGGGCTGCCTGACCTCCTGAGCCGCCGGCATTTCAGAGAACCAGGCAGCGGTTAGTATAGAAAGCTCTGACATCCATTTCCACACCACTAGAACACAAGCTAGAGAATTCACTTGACTAATCTCTCGTCTTCTCACTTTCTTTTGACCTAGAAACAAATGTGTTATACACAGTGAGGGCTAACACACCTTGAAGTGAGGCTCCTGGAGGATTTTGGTGAGCTCGGAAACAGCAGCATCTTTTTCCGGCAGGTTGTTGAGGGAGTCCAGGATCTCTGTGACCAGCTGAACATTATCATCCCGCACGGCTTCTAACTTAACTTCCTCAAGACGTTAATGGGCCTACACACACATGCACACACACACCAATTACCCATTTCAGCACATAGCTAGGAATCTTGCTACACAATAAAAATGAAAATCAACCTTTTTATCTGCGATGGGAAAAATTTAGTTAAGAGTCTCTCAATCAGAACCCCAGAATTCTTCACCCTTAAATTTTTGGTTAGTCTTCTCACACTTTTATAGACATTCTACAACAAATAAAGCTGGAGTTAAAACAGCACATAACTTTGTCAAGCATGTGCATGCCATCTCACAACCATGAATCTTAAAATGTTTTCTTATTCAAAGTTAATTCTTTTTGGAAAAAAAACAAAACAAAACATCTTTTTACTGGCTGCTGTGCTTCATGACAGAACTGTGAGCTTTCATAAAAGTCCACTCCACCTCCACATACTCTCTTCATTTCAGCGTTTCCTTGTCCTGCTGGCTGGATTCATTCATTTGGTGAATCCAGAATTTGTTTGACAACTCAAGATAATATGAAAAGCATCACTGTGAACTCCTTCACCAGCTACACTGAGCGCACACTGAAGATAGAGAGGATGGAAACCTGAGTAAGGTGCACAAAAGCATAAAATGTTCTTTTCATGAAACTTTGTGCCTCAATATTGATGTATGTAGATACACTTTGTGCTATGTTGGTATTACGAAGAAGAGTTTAACACCCTGCTAAAGGCTTAGTTTTATCACACGATGAGATGGCTAATCCTTAATTCATATAACACTACATTGTTTCAGGTGTTGCAGTTATGCCAACATACTGTGTGTCAAGTTACAGAAGGGAGACAACATTAAAAACGCCATGTTTGTTTTACTTATATGTAAAAATTTTACAGCTCTAAAAGCAATCTAAACCTTTGATACACAAACAACAAAGGGCAATAAAACAGTTAAGTAAACAGTGTACTGTATATGATGAGAGTCAAAGGGGTTTTATTTGATAAGACATTCAAATAGAAAGTACAGGCCCATCCAGCTGAGAAAACAGTAACATTCAAGGAAAGCAGTGCTAGGAATGAGGACAGGAGCTTGCCTTTGTGACAGGTTTTCTATAGAAATCATTCTATTCATAGATACAGCACATGAACCCGTTGACCTCAATCTGCATTGGAGATTTCATTCTGTTATGTAAGCTTGTTCATCGTGCCGTCGCTCTCTTTGAGCTTTTGGATAAACTGAAATGAGTAGTTTCAGAAGAAATGTTTTCTGTCTACTTAAGCATGAACACATCTTTTGGGGATGTTTTCGTTCCTTTCCTGTGAATATGTAAAAATTAGGACTTGTGCTGTACTACCCTGCACATAGCAGATCTGATGCTTGTGTCTCTCTTCTAACTGCCAGTACAGTTTTGCCAGGCCAGGGAATATTCCTGCAAGTAACTGAAACTTTGAAGGCAGAACAGCGGGCACGATGCAAGATAAGACAACATCACACAATTCTTTGTGGGATACACGCTTGTTTAAAATGGTGTACATTCTGGAAAGAGACCGATCGGCTTAAACTTTTACTTTCTACAGCAAATAAAAAGCATTTGCCCGTTGTCTTTCTCATCACCTGGGATGTGAGGTGACATGCGACACCCAGTGACACTTTAACCTTCCTCTGCTTCAGAGCGACACTTGCTCCTCCTCTCATCTAACTAGACCTCGATGAGCAACTAATAAGATTACACCTCTGTGTGTGTGTGTGTGTGTGTGTGTGTGTGCTTGCTGTATTTATTGCTGGAGTAGATGGAGTGAGTGTGTGTCTTAGGAGCCAAATCAGGCAATTTGCAGTAAACAAATGTTCTTCTATTCATTTTAATGTGAGTCGTCTGATTAGGCTGCAACATTGCGGACTACAGGGGGCTTAGAAGAAAAAAAAAAACAGCATAAACTTTTGGAGGGAAGCAACCCAACGTCACACTGCAGTGGCCAATCAGCTGATTAGCCAATCAGAGCAAGCAGAGCAATAATAACAACAACAACAACCCTGCCACCAGAGAACACAAGGATTTAATTTGTATTGCAATTAGGCTGACACTTCCACGCTGCTGCAGAAACCTGTGGTGATAATTGCAGCGCCTGATTTGGTCTGAAATGACCCTTACCTTAGCGAGGGAGCGGACAATGGGGCTTTCCATGATGCCTCTGAGGAAGATCAGGTCAATATCTTTTGCGTCTGTGCCCGGTGGCAGGTCTTTTAAGTTGTCCAGTACCTGCTGCATGGCTGAGGGGAGGGGGTGGAGGACAAGTCAAGAACTGGACTGAAAGAATGCCAACCTACTACTTTACTTCTTTTGACTGCACAAATTATTACTTAGAGAATGCAGGAAGAACTAATAATATATAAAATAATTCAGTTCAGAGGCAATGAAAATATTCATCAAAGGAAAACATAAAGCATTGTGACTCAAATAAGAGCGCACAAGGCTAGAACAATAAGTGGACAGTCAATGAATGGGCCAATTCACAGAGAACATCCTTTACTTCAACTGCAGCAGCGACAAGCGCACAGAGTCACAAAGGAATTGTTCTTCGAACAAATTTGCCTTGTGGAGGCTGAGACCACACTGCAAGAAACTGGAGCCAAAAATACCAAAACACACAGCTGGTTGTTTGATTAATCGGCCAACTTGACACAGTAAAATGAATAATATAATATCTTTCTGTGCTTTCCAGTAAATCTCTTTACATTAAAATAAGATCTGTAATAACTTCTGTTTTGTGATTACAAAAAAAAGTATTCAATTTCCCTTTTAACCCAAACAGTTTGAAAATAGAAATAGATAAATTGAGATCTGCCACGACAGGTGAATAGAATCTGAACTAAAACAAATGCAAAATAATTTGGCTGTTTTCAGAGTGATTTTGTTTCATCGAGGGATGAATGAAAGTTCAGAGGCAGCCTCAAACACACCCACACAACTATCTCTGGGCAGTGGGCACAGTACCACACAAATGGTAATGAAATGTCAAATTTTGCACACAACATTGCAACTGTTCCTAAGCAGACGATAATGAAGACTTTGTCTTGGATGGCTTACCTGTGCCAGACTTTGCATTGGCCACAGTCATGTTGAATATTCCTCAGCTTGGGGCGACGAAACTCTGTTTGCACGGCCAAAAGCCACCCAACTGCCTGCTTACAGAAACCAGAGCAACTGGAGGGCTGGAGAAGGCAGGAGATCAGCTCAAGTCAGTTCACTGTTCGCCAAGATCACCATTACACACAACACAAGTCATGTCAGTCTTATAGCATGAGGCACAAAGGAGCACAGAAAACACTTGTTTAGCGTGTTTTAGTGCGCCTGTTGGCACAGAAGGCTCTTATGAAATAAGAGAATGACAAAGAGGGCCATTGAGTAACAAAGGATGACTCTCCAATCTCTCTGGCTAAAGGTTGTGTCAGCCACACACAGGGACGCTCCTGGGGACACTGTGCAAACATGATCTCCAAACAGAATGAGGCAAAACAGCCCTGCAAACGCTTCAGCGGGTAGAACGACAAACAGGAGTATACGCTGTCTGAACACAGAGAGGCCCAATTTGACTGTGAGCCGTGAACTGTATACACATCATAAATGCAACATTGTGCTCTGTGCACACATTGTCAACAAAGTCAGCAAACAGGCAGATTATCATCAAGAGTCAAAAGGAAACAAGGAACTTACCTACAACTGTGTTCAAATCATCAGTGCAGCACTCCAGCACGGAGCCCCACGTTTTCTACTAAACACTCATCTGGTACCTCTGGACTAAAGAGATAATGGAAGAGAAAAAAAATCACATTATTCTATCATTTGGTGAAGATTCTTGAAAGCATAAAAACAGTTACAATATGGATAAAATCAGCTTACACAGTGTGAGGAAGCTCCTCTCTTCCTCAACCTGCTTTCATTGCCCAGATTTCTCCTGTTTATTCAATAGCACTGTAACGTAGCCACTGTGATTGGCCCAGTCAATCACATGACCAATATCTGTTTAAAGACATGTATTAGCCTATTACCACCAAGTCAGATAAAGCTCAGCTCAGAAAAGAGTCAGATCGTTGAGTATTGAGTTCTGAGGATCTAAAAATGCTAAACATTTTAACTCCAAGAAGGCTTCCATCATATTTTTTTTAACGTGAACTAAATTACTATGAGGTTTGCTCTCAACAATAATCAGTTTAGGGTGGAAAATCTTTTCAATCATTTTAATCACCCATTTATTCCTTATAATCAACACTGAGTTAAATAAAAAATAATAAGGAAGTAGGCCGAAAACTAAAAGGAAGTCGTGAGCCCAGCACAGTCCAAAAAACACGTCAGTCAGACCTTTTTACAACCATAAAACATTTCAGAATGGATTACCATTCCCATCATAAAACCTTTGAACAGGAACAAATTTGCAGGTTTATAGATGCTGAGCTAACTTAACTGAGAAATGTGGTCATTTCGCCAGAAGGACTAAACTGAGAAACTGATTAATTTGAATACTTATTTCACATTAAAAACACTATTTTAAAAGGTCTGAGGAGTATCTGGCAATTGTATGTAATTTTTTTTTTGTCATACAGTTAGGGAAATATTTAGTCACACAACTAAATCGGGCAGGTCATATACAAGACATTAGATTACTGCACATAAATCATTGCATAGGCTGTACTGGTGAATGAGTAAAAAATATCAGCACAGAAAGTCACACTTAACTGAGTTTAAATGAATAAAGAACTACTGCCCAGCAGTGACTGGCCTGCAATTTACATAGTTTGTGGTACTTGAAAGAAAGTCTAAGTGCAAGGCATAAATAGGGTTGAAAGGAAATCCCATCATGGCATTGTAAAACTATAGTAACTACTTAGTACCAGCTAGAGCTTATTCACAATTCTCATACATTAGAAGCCAGTCTTTATGAATGAGGATCACTTGTGGCACAAAGTTTTCAGTAGCTTGGGGCAGCTACACGCCTACAGCCTCAAACATATGAAGAGTTGCCAGCTGGGAACTGAAGGCTGGATGCTTATAGTGCCACACATACGTAGCTGACAGGTAGGTCGCAAAAATTGTCGCAAAAACACTGAGGTCACAAACATACAGTGGAGCTACACCGAAGTCATTCACAAGAAACTACTTGGCTGCAGTGGTTTCACGTTGCTGTCAAGCTACACGCGCTCTAGGCACGTGTATCTGCTTCCCATGTGAGGTAATTTGGGTTAACGTTAGCTAAAAACGATAACTAGCCATTCGTAGCTTATTTGCCGTGGTGAAGCATTACTCTTTGTGTTAACACACAAATATCAATTATTGTGTTTAACTGTCGGGTCCCTATTAATTTCACCGGTGCCCGTCCCGTAATTAGTTGGTTGTTGCTAGCATTGCTAACGTCAATTCATGGCTTATATGAGGGCAAGTTAGCAGTGCTAATTGTTAGCAAGCAGTGGCGTGCGCGCAGCGGGTTCCTACTGTAACGTTAAAGTATCTTTCAGAGCAGCACACACAGTTATCCCAAACTAACAGACACCACCGACATAAGCCCAGCTAACTTCGCTTGTTAGTGCTCTGCTGTGAAGTAACTTAGCCAGTCTTTGTGAGGTAACGTTGTAGTTAACTGCAAGCTCAGTCATTAAGTTACCCAACAGTAACATCATGTGGTTCAGACGAGCTAGCTCACATTAGCTGGTAACGGTAAGAGTAGTGATAGCCGAGAAACTATGATGATGAGACTGCTGCCTAATCGTCTTTGTTTGATTTGTAACGGTGAAATGAATGAATGATACTTTACCTAATTTAATCAGTAACTTACCACTTCAGTCAAGCTTTGAGTCTTCCTTTCATGTCAGAGTGTCCTAATTCGCAGATCACTTGCGCAATTGTAACTTGTTAGTGCATTTCCAGTGTGGCTGCCTGCGCCCCTTCCCTCTGCTCCCCGTCCAGACAGAGCTATGCTAATAACACCCAACCCCAGAAATCACGCAGAACCCACCCATATAATTTCATGTGAACTTTACACTAGTTGAGAAAAGGTGTGTATGGCTTACTAAAACATTTATGACCCTTGATGTGGGAGATAAAACGCCCTTTGGCTGCTTTTGATGGTGGACTGCACACACACACTTGAATATTGTGAGTTCATAGTCTGATTTAATATAGCAGCATCAATTATTTAGTGTGCCAAAATGGAATGAAAATAAGAGTTTAACTGAATCTATTCATTGTCACTAGGCCTAAGTTAGTGTAGGCTATAGGTACAATAGGTTTCTCCCCCTCTCAGTCTAATAAAAAACCTCATGCACCATATCAATAAATACTACTGCACAGCAAACAACATATACCGAGACAACACTTACCCCATGAGGAAGATATAATGTAGATCTTGACATCCTCAATGGCACTGTAATATACTATATCCACATCTGGTTGCAAATATTTCATTTGTACTATCTTTCAGCAGGTCAGCACCAGCTGCACCAAGCAATATCTTCTTTTTTTTTAAATCCTGTGATTTAGCATCATTGAGGCTTCTTTATAGAGAGCCACATTTGCCAGCATGCCTGGTCATGCAGAGCAAGTGTCAGAGTTAACCAAATTGTCAGTGTTATGTGATTTGCTTTTGATGTATCCAGGTCACTTGATAGGATTAAACTGTTAATCTGTCTTCAGGCAGGGTGCAAGTACATCTCAGCAGGCTTGATATAACAAGTGAAATACCTGCAACAGTGTGGTGTACCCAAGTTTCAACTAAATTCTATTTTATTCTTCCCCCAGTCACAATATTTGCAACATGCTAATCTGTTTATTTGCCCCAAATGAAAAATTCTCCAAATGTTTAAATGCTGGTC
>JAPXVT010000028.1:16226364-16236874 GCA_029823135.1 Acanthurus reversus
AAATTAGCACTTGTTATGCAACCTGCTAGACTTGGCTCCAAGGTCTGCTGCTTCAACCCTACACAACTTTCATTACAGTTTGTACATAGGAAGGTCCAGCAGACCAGTGCGAAGCTGACTGTACACGTCTGCTTTTATTTTTCCTTATCAAAGCAGTTTAATGTTTAAGACTGACATGCAAAAGGGGTTTAATATCATGCTGCCTTTCAGGTCCCGTCAAGGTCAGATACTCAAACATTCTGTATGATCGCTCTCACTGGATGTTCACACTCTCGAACGTGTCCGACCCGTGACACCACATCCTGTTTGGGAGCAGACGGCAAGTCAGAGTGAGCCTTAACTCCACTGGCTGACCAAGCACTTCAGCTGTCAGATTTCTGTCCCTCTGAAAGTTGTGTGTGGTGTCGTTTGGCTTGTGTGGGTCTTCGTGCTGCATCACGTTGCCTGTAAGACAGCGTCCAGGGCTGCCTTTCTCAAAATCTCCTCTCCTCTTTTGTGCGCGTGCGCTCTCGGCAATAATGAGCCGCTTTGGGTTTTATTTCATTTTTATTTTCTTGTTATTTAAAAGCCCGAGTTTGATCCTCTTTTTGTGTTTCGCTATTTATGTTTACATTCATTACAGAACAAGATGAAGATGTCTGACGGAAGGCGATGATAGCTCGTGATCTCTCTTATCTATGTGGGCTATGACACGGTTTCTCCTCAGCGTTCATGAGTTTACAAACACGTCAGTATTTCCCGTCCTTGCCTCTGCAGCTCTGCATGGCGTCAGTCTGCAGTGATGGACTGTGCTGTTCCCTTGTCTGAGGTCGTCCGAAAAAACCAAACCAAAACAACGGAGCATCGTTGCGTTACCGAGCAGCGATTGTACGCACGAGTGACTTGATTAGAGGCTGTTATAAAGTCACTGATGTGGATTGAGGATGCCAGACAACATCCTGCAGTTGATGACAACTTTGACTCACATAACAGCTGGTAAGATTTAAAACTTATTAGAAGCATTTAGAATAGGATTATTATTGTTTCATTGACCTGCTCCAAAAGAAGCACTCCTAATTTATTTGTTTGCTTACTGGGCTCCACTTCACTCTCGTCTAACTTTGTTTCTCTAGGCTATTTTAACTTATTTTACTTGCATTTAAAGTTACCAAATAGTGGAAAGTGAAGTAAATTTAAATTAAAATGCAGTCTTCTGTTGCAACAGGACAATTTTGAGATACTACATAAGTAGCCTATTTTATTTTCAAACTACTGAAACCTTTACTCTGCTACATTTTAGAGAGAAATGCAGAACTACTTACTCATTTATCTGCTACATCAGTTATTTAGCAGACGTATGAAACATTTAATCAGGATATGACATGTGGTATATTGTACATTAAAGTAAGTTAAAACCAGTTACACTGTGTAAAATACTCAGAATATGTTTCAACTGCAATGTTCAAGTGCTTTTTAATATTAATGAACTTCAACAGTGGGATGTCATTCCACATTTGACACTTCAAGTAGATTTTGCTGATGATACTGAGAACATTTACTGAAATATATTTTTGAGTGCAAAATACTGATTTTATTTTTTTTACAGTGCTTTCTACTTTTAATAAAGGATCTAAATATTCACTCTCCTTACTTTGCTTCATGTTTACTTCCGGTAGGTCAACTCTACTTCACTTTATGTCCTGTTCTATCTTATTCTGCTCTACTTCATAAAAACTAAATTCTATGTTGTTTTCTGCTATTTTACTTTATTCTTTCTCTGTTCCATTCTGCCTTTCATACTACGCTGTTTTTTTGACCATGTTTAATCTCATTTACGCCTTATCTGACTTTCTGTTCTCCTCTTCCATATTCTTCCTTATGCCTCTTTTTTCACTTACTTGACGTTGTCCTCTGCTACTTGAACAGACTTGCCCTACTTTACTATGCTCTACATCACTTGACCTCTTCACTTCAGTTTAAGCTTTCCTCGACTGTTGCTTGTATGCAGAAATGATTAATGAATTAAAATGCAATAGGGTACTTTTCATTTCAGTATAAAAGGTCAAACTTGCATGTCAGGTGACTAACATAATTACATTAACAGCTATCCAAAAGACAAACTGTTTTATTTTTCTTAAGATAAGACTTCATTATGTGTCACAACAGCTCAAACGGAGTACAGAGTAGAAAGAAGTGCAAAAATACAAGTAAAATAAAAATATAGAAAATGTAAAAAGTATGAAAAAAAATGAATTAGAATTTAAACTTGAATATAATTAACCATACACTATATACACCTTTCACCTGCAACAGAATGTTGCACACGATAATTGCACGTCATAGATGAGAAGGATATTGTATGTATATACTGCGTGTAAGAATGAAGAATATGTGAGGATATATAGAGACTGCTGTACATAAATAAGAAGGATATGCTATAGAATATAATAAAAAAACTAATCTGAGATAATAAAATAGGGCAAATCAGCTGTATTGTTGTTTTTATTGTTGTTTATTGTTGCTTGTTGTTTTCATCACAAACAAACTGTAAACTAAAATGACTGTAGCTGATATTTGTACCTTTTTTCAGTACATAAACCTGTTTTGTTGTTTGTCTTCTCCACAGTTCTACTTTGACGACAGTTGGCAGTGACCCTTCTCAGACTGTTTAAACCAATGGGTCTCTCACTGTCAGTTTGGCTGTTCAGCAGGGCAGACGACAGCCCTTCCTCCTCTTCATCAGCTTTCCCTCCGCTGGCTGTCCCCATCTCGTCTCGCCTCGCAGTCACTCTGAACTCTTCTCCGGTTGCTCCAGGAGACGGTCGCTCACGATGGAGCTCAGTTCACCACTCCCCTCACTTCCTGTTGTCGGCCTGCAAACAGGAAGTGACACGTTCACCTGTGGAGCGGAGCAGCGATGGAGTAAGGGCGGAGATGGGGGTGAAGAGTGGGCTTCATGTGTGGGAGGTGCTGTGGGACCCCAACCACAGGGGGAGTCATGCTGTCTTGGGCATATCCAGACAAGACGGCCCTCTGCAGGCCCCGGGGTACAAGGTGCTGCTGGGTGGAGATTCACAATCCTGGGGCTGGGAACTTAAAAGCAACCAGCTCTGGCATGCAGGAAAGAGTGTGGGAATTTATCCAGAAAAGAGGAAGAGGAATCACTTTGCATCTTTGGAAGTTTTGACTCCACAGTCTTCCTCTCCATCACACACGAAGAGGGCACAGACACCTCTCCACATCCCTGAGCGCATCCTGCTGGTCCTGGATGCTGACGCTGGATTTCTAGGATTTATTGTTGATGACTGTTTCCTCGGTGAGGCTTTTAAAGACCTCCCTCGTGGAGTGGAGCTGTTCCCCGCAGTGAGCAGTGTGAGAGGAGGAGCCAACATACGGCTACGCTACCTGAATGGAGCCACAAGTGGGTGTCAGGTTTTTAAACAGAGCTGCTTTGGTTAGATCTGCTGCAGTCTTATAAAACACACAAACTAACAGTTTCTTTCTCTCCTTATTCCCAGGTGACCCCCCTGCCCTGATGGCTTTGTGTAGACTGTCAATTCACCAGTTTTTGGGGAAACAGAGGAAGAATCAAATGGAGAAACTCCCTCTACCCCCTCGTCTCCAGCGATACCTGCTTTCCAGTCAATAATTCATACTTCTACATGAACAGTACACACATACAAACAAAATGGAACTTTTTGTCAAGGACTGAAATGTACCAAGAATCTACAGAACATTTCCTCATTTCCACCTCGTATGAAAAATGATGTACAAATGTATTTATTATTATTTTTTATGCAATATCATGTAATTCATACCTATGTTTCGTTTTAAGACATCAACAATGCACTGACAGGGAAGAGTTTTTGGGAGCACAAATGTTTTGAAAAACTGGCAAAGGAATCTTTAGCTCTGTTTCCTTTTTTGTGTCTGAAAATTAAAAACTCCACCCTAAATTTGTCCCTTCTTGCTGTTTTACACTTTTGAATGTTATGCGAGTGCTAGAAGTCTTGAATGAGCTCAGTTAGCTCTGCTTTACAAAACATAAATTACAGTCAGTGATTCAACATCAGAGAGAGAGCAGGAGAAAATTATTAAGAAAAGGCCATCCCAAGGTTCCCCATTAAACTTATAAATGACAGAATACAGTTACTTATTTTATTCATTAATACCTCCTGAACTCTTTACTTATTGAATTTCTGAATAAATCTTTATTGCTGAGTGATGACACACAACAGAAATTCAGCTGTGTCCTCTAATAAGAATTTGTGTAGTTAGATGAGAAGCAAAGATGACTCAGATGCTTGGCTGCTATCAGCTGCTCAAGTGCCAAATTTTTTTTTAGCTTTTTATTAAAATATTTATCATGTTTTTCCCAAAAACCAGGTTTCAAAGATAAGAGGTACACTCAGTCTACCAGTAATTCGGCACTACAACAAAAGAAATTTTAAACTAAAAAGTCTGAAAAAAGGCTTACCATACGGTAAGCTGACACTTTGACACAACTTTGAGATACTTGCACTTAAAGCACTTTTTGTACAAAACATTGGCTTCTGCAATAGGATGTTTTATTATAGACTGAACTACCCAACAGCATGAAGTTGTTCAGATATATTCCTGCTTTAAAAAAACAAAAACAAACAAACAACAACTATTAAACTACTCTGACACTCGTGCAATGACTGTGTTTACTTAAATTATATTTTCTGTTGACTACTTTTGGACACTTCTGTACTTTTCAAGTAAAATTTTGAAAAACAAGACATGTAGAGTATTGAAACAGTGCAGATTTTACATTGTGATATGCTGCTTTTACTCAAGTAGGCCTATTAAAAGTATGCAAACTGCACTACTCTTTTTTTAATAGCCTATGCCAACAAAATATTTTACATGAAATACTGGAGCTTTTAAAGATTGGTTCCACTCTGTAGGCCAGTTTAAAAAAGGGAAGGAAATACAAGTAAGACTGGTGAATGTGATTTTTTTTTTCCAATATCAAATAATAAAGGAATCAGCATAAAAGTCGACTTTTAATTTGTCTGCTGTTTGGTTTTGTGTTATTTATATAATGACTAAACTATGTTTATGTTGGTCTTTGATGTATGTTGTTTCATTTGAGCTAATGATAATCACAAAGTCAAAGTTTAGCACATCAGGGGTTTTAACAGCTTTACAGGACACTGTTGTCAAGACAACAAGGCGGAGGAAAAAGAGCGCGCAAAAGAGCGCACGTGATGGCAATCACTCTCTGGCTAACTGACAAGAAGCTGCAAAGGAAAATATTGATTAACTCTGATCCAAAGTCGGACTTTTACAATGCTACTTATGGTCCGCAGCTACCAGTAATAGTCCAAGACCTCTTGTAAGTATGTTTGCTAACTAAATATGGTAGTAGCTAATGTTACTGTGCCTTAAGGCAGCTAGCTTACAGTAATGTTAGCTTGCTAAATGGCGGCTAATCTGAAACAATTCACTTTGTTAGCTAACATTAGTTAAGCTAGACAGCTAATTTTAGGAGAACTAGCTAAAAGTTTTTGTGTAGAAATCTCAATTTAAATAGTCTGCCTTATTATATAAATTTAATTTAAGTACCTCATGTAAGTTAGAACATTAATTTTGTAACCTCATTTGACTGTTTTACCCAGAATTACCGTAACTGGTCATGGCAGCACTGGAAGGTTGTGGAGGAGGTGAAGGGGTAGTTTTTGGTCGCCCAGGCATAGGCCTACATATAGAAGAAGAAGAAGAGGAGGAAGACTCACCTGCAGTGAGCTGAGACATCACACTCCTAATGTTAGTGAATACTTGCAGCAGTCAGACACACTCCTGTATTTGTTTCTTACCAGGTTTTACTGAGTGTTTTAGCCCAGCATGGACAGGTGGGTCTCGGCTTTTATGATAGTGAGAACTCCTCTTTACACTACATGATAGACACTCCTGACAATGATGAGCTCCACCTGCTGGCCAGAGGTAAACAATACAGAGCCTGTTACACAATATAATTTTCAATATTGTAGCAATGATAATTATATGTATAAACTGAGATGTGCTTGCATTGCTAAGCTATATTTACTTTGTATCTTCTTTTTTATTGTTGTTTAGTTATTCAGGAGGTTAATCCCCAGGTAATTATAACTAGTGCAAAGCAAGAGCGCTGCGTGACACGCTTCCTGCAACAACTTGGTGAGTTCTGGGTGACAAAAATTGTCTTAGCCTGGGAAGAAGAAACAAAAAAAGTCACAGGAAGTTTTGTTTTGACGTGTTATGAGAGTACTAGTTTCTAGGTCAAGGGAATGAAATGAGATTAAGGCTTGACACTTCTGTCAGCTAGTGTGATATGAAAGGCAAGTGATTGCATAACTATTATGCACAGTTTCACAAGGCAACAAATAACAATTTTCCCTCTTTTCTTTCCCTCTTCCTCTTTCTTTAAAAAAAAAAAAAAAACCCAAAAAACTCCACTCTGTTGTATCCCAGGTTCAAACCCAGACTACAGACCAGAGGTGGTTACTTATCCATATGTTGACTTTGGTAAGCAGACACACACTAATAATATCCAAATATCCTCATTAGAATTTTTGGCACAATTTCTGCATTAAATTTGCATGATCCGATTGATTTCAAACTCATTTTTGACTTTTGCAGGTCTGGAGGTTGCAAAGCAAAGGCTACTTTCTGCCCATCTGCCTTTCCTTCCTGCCTCCATTACAGAGAGGGAAAAAATGTCTTACCTCTCCTCCTGTATCTCCTTTGACTCACCCCTGATGGTGTGTTAGTTGTCTTCATATAATCCTATCTATCAGTCAATCTTTTTGCAGGAGATAATCATTAATTGGCCATCATTTTGTGTGTGTGTGTGCGTGTGTACATCTGTTGGATAGCTGAGGGCAGTGGGTGCTCTTCTGAAATGTCTGGACAGGAGGAGAGTGGGAGTGGAGCTGGAAGACAGCAGTGTTGGAGTCCCTATCCTACAGTTCCACGCCTACACACTGTAAGACACACATGGTGTAGCTTTGCGCACACTCACACACTTACACTCACTATGATAACACATTTTCTGTAATGAGGACATTGAAAAAGCCTTGTCAATGAAAAGTGATTTTGTGCTTCTCTGTATTTAGCTACATAAATTTTATTCAAATAGGTGGTAGTGGCATACATTTATGTTTTCATTGCATATGTAAATTTATTGCAATGCATTCAGCCAGAAAAAATAATGTGTCTCATGTGTGCAGAAGTTTCCCTGAATGTAAATGTTACTTGTCTAAAATGTTTCTTTCTTTCTAATATAGTAAAGGTGTCGTCTGTATTGACCAAGACACTTACAGGTACGAATTATGCCCAATACGCTGTATGTCCCAAAAAGCTTGCATTGGTCTGTTATTAGTTTTTTGTTTTACAAATAAAACCTACAGTGCGTCTATTTAGTACATTGACATTATCTCTGTGCGTAAAAACGACTGACCCAGTGGCTTCCACTTTAAGTTTTGCTCTCCTGCCCTAATTTTATATATAACCAAGCAGTGTGTGATATGTTTACTTAATGTTTACTGTAGTTTTTATTTGTAATTGTGATCTGGCACTATCGCGGTAAACATGAAATAGTAATAGTAGTAAGTAAAGAAGTATATATTATGTATTAAATAGTCCAACTATGGTATTCAGATTAGATTAATTATAATGTGAGGCACAAAAAGCATAAAAAGAGAGTAGAGTGGTTGAGAGATCACTGAGAATTTTGTATTTGTGACAGCGTGTTGCAGATCTTCAAATCAGAGCTTCACCCATCAGTGTACAAGCTGCATTCGGGCGAAAAGGAAGGACTCAGTCTTTATGGTATGCAGCTCTGAAGTAAGCAAATCTGGAACATTATCACGTACTTATTAAATGGTGTTTATGTGAACCGCTTGTTCTTATTGGTTGTCGCAGGGATACTGAACCGCTGCAGGTGCAAGTTTGGATCTAGACTGCTACGGTGAGAAACTCCAATTCCACACTAAAAGTAACAAATGCCTTTTCCTACATTAGAAGAAAATGTTAGAATTCTGTTAGAGAAAATGTTCTTATCATCTAGTTAAACTAAACTGGTTACTTACCACAATGTCAGGAAATACATCATACGTGAAAGACAATAATGCAAAATATAACAGTTACATTATCATAACTATCTGGTTAAAATGAATGAGCTCTACTAATGCAACAAAGATGAAATAAAGCTTTTGTCGTGTATTTACATTTACTGCTATTTTGGGATTCATGCGGACGATTTGTGTTTGTCAGAGGAATTTCAAGGTTTTCAAAAAGCTGCCCGTATCTATGGCAACACGATAAATGTGTCACCTTTTCCAGCATAATGCATCATCTGTTTTTGGAGCTGTAACGAATGATATTATGTGATTTAATTCCATGCTATGATTATTGTGGGAATGTTTATTTATCTAATTCTGCCTTCTTTCTTTACAAAACCAATATTTTTGTGTACACAAGACAAATGGTCAACTCTGACACTTCTGGTTATTCTCACAGACTTGAGGATTTCAAGTTTGCTAGTTTGTACTATTTGTTTTGTCAGAGTAACATAAGTGTAAGTGATGTCCTGTCATTTCATAGCCAGTGGTTTCTGCGGCCAACGCTGGACCTGGCAGTGTTACACAGGAGACAGGAAGTTATACGTTTTTTCACATCACCGCGGAACTCTGACGCACTGAGCACATTGCAGTCCTCGCTACGCAACATCAGTAACATACCAGTAACGACTCTGACCAATGACCTCCTTCTTCTCCACTTCTATCACCATTTATCCTCTTACCTGCTTTGTTACCACCTGAACATAGAAATTATGAACCCAGTCTGTGTGTGTGTGTGTGTGTGTGTGTGTGTGTGTGTGTTAGATTCTTCTGCGCAGGATGTCTCTCTCTCAAACCAAAGTGACCAACTGGCAGAGTCTCTACAAGGTTGGAGCTACAGTATTACCATACAACCCTTAGTTACAAGACAGGTTTTGTTGAATATGTACAAAATGCTGCGTGTATGTGTGTGTGTGTGTTTGTCAGACACTGTACAGTGCGGTGTGCATCAGGGACACAGTGCGACACCTGCCTCAGTCCATTCAACTGTTTCGTGACATCAGTGAAGGGTTCTCTGATGACCTCCACTACATTGCCTCCCTCATCAGCCGAGTTGTGAGACCCACACATTAATGCACAGCTGCAGATCTGAGAAATCCGCTGGCTTTTGTTGCCATGTTGCTTACCATTGTTTTGCAGACCATTGAGTTCTAATGAGTTTATCTCGGTTTTCGATCATGTAGGTGGACTTTGAAACTAGCGTAGCTGAGAGCCGCTTTACCATCAAACCAAATGTGGACCCAGCAATTGACGAGAGTAAGTTCCTTCAGTCTGGAGTCAAAACTGGGCATGCCGTATAATAAGTTTATGTGGTGGCCCCCTCCCTCTTACAGAGAAGAGGAGGATGATGGGGTTGTCCGACTTCCTGACAGACGTAGCCAGAAGAGAGCTGGAACACCTGGATGCACGCATCCCGTCCTGCTGCGTTATCTACATCCCTCTGGTCCAGCTGATGTTTATCTGTTTCAACAATTAAATTTTTATTTACTCATCTGGCACAGCCCGCATATGCTGTTCATTGGCTGGGATAAATACACAGTATATAACAGTTATAAATTATTAATTCTTACAGATTGGATTCCTCCTCTCTGTCCCTCGCCTGCCCAGCATGGTGGAAAAAGAGGATTTTGAGATAGAGGGGCTTGATTTTATGGTTTGTTTATGATCTCGTCAGAATGTTAACATTGTTTTATGTTTGTGGTCTTTACAAAAACAAATTCTCGTGTGTGTTATACTCTGCCGTTTCTTTGTGAGGTAGTTTCTGTCAGAGGACCGTCTGCACTACCGCAGCCGGAGAACCAAGGAGCTTGACGACCTCCTGGGAGACTTGCACTGTGACATCAGAGGTCTTAAACATTCTTACAAGCAGTAAACCACTGTCTGATAGCTTTGTGCCTGATATTTTAAAATTACAACCTCTGAGGACTCTCCTGACGGTATACTTGTTGCTTCTCAGACATGGAGACGGCAGTAATGACACAGTTGCAGAACACAGTCCTCGAGAGGAGCACTTCCCTCCACAAGGTTTGTTTGCCTCACTGTTTACTTCCAGGTCCCAGTGTTTAACACACGACTCCCACTCTGATACAATAATTGTTGGCATGAAAGCAACTCCGTTAATGTGTGTAGGTAGAGTTTGTTGTGATTAAATATTAGTGTTCCCTTGGGTTGGGTTGTGCATTTTGATTATGAAACAGGTGCGGGTGCTCCTGAAGTTATGTACAAGAGCTGTTATTTGTCTCATGGCAGATGGGTGTGTTGTTATTTCATGCTGTAATTGCAAATTTTATCGTTATTTTTAAAGAGAGGACTTTCTAGCTGTTTGGCAGACTTAAATGAACATGAACAAAAAATTAAAAAACAGACTTGCAGTGTTTTGAAAATTACCGAGCTTTTTTAAAAAA
>JAPXVT010000028.1:16330846-16343860 GCA_029823135.1 Acanthurus reversus
TCCCGGCGGGCGGGACGGCGAGGAGCACCATCACCTGCCGCGTCCTGCTGCTGGACGGCTCGGACGTCAATGTGGATTTGCCTGTGAGTGCGCTGAAGCCTGCCCGGTGTGCTGACCGCGGCTTTGTGTGTTTACACTGGCCGGCAGAGTGTGTAAACAGGGTGCATGGCGCAAGACTGGGTAGTCCAGGTCAGTGTGGGTCAAAATGGGGCTTGGGGACCCCATGGCGATCCCGTAGGGGTTCCTGGTGGCCCGTGGAAAACCAGAGACAAGATCACTGCGCTGAAATCTGATTTGAGGTTAATCTAAATGATGACAACTTCATTTAATCATAGTAAAAGTTTAATTAAACACTTGTTTGAGGATATGATAAAGAGAGTATTAAATCCAAATACTGCTTTCTGGAATGATTATTTATTAATTATTTAACATCGGAAATACCCCCCAAAAATCCCTGCTTCCTGCTCTCAAATGTATTACTTTACTCCAGTTTTATCTCACTGTAATTTGTTTTGAGTTTTGGACTCATAACTAAATGAGCAACTTGAAGAGTTCATCTTTGGATCTGAGATATTGTTTTGTTTTGTTTTTAGCAACGATTTGGAAATTTAAACAGCTCAGCAATTATAAGCAGAGTAATCACTAATATAAATCAAAAGTTCTTGCATCCCCAAGATAAAACTGACAGTTGTGTTTGTGTAAAATGTGTCTTTTGGACATTCGGTGTAGACAAATTACCCTTCACCAAAGTTCCAGTGCCTGTAGTATCATAGTGGCCTACATAGTATCCGTGTGTGTTTGGGAGTGTGTCTTTTCCTGTACAGTTAGAGGTGCAGCTCCAGATGGTGTTACAATCAGCCAGTTTGTCACATTACTTCCCCATTCTGACTGTGGGGAAATTTTTAGACAGACCTGAAGCTGTCCCGTCCTGTTTGCCTCTTTACAGCATCCTCCTTTTATCTGCATCTCTCTCTTCCTTTATCTGATCATCCTCCAGCAATCTGCACTCTCCCCCTGACTCCTACTCCTACTCCATCATCCCCTCTAATCATCTTTTACGCTCCCCCAGTGACCTGCTCCTTTGCTCATCCTCTCTCACACTCTGCCTCCTCATCCTGCTCCCTCTTCTTCCTCTCCTTCTCCCTCCTGCTCTCCATACAGCTCCCTCTGCCTTCCTTTATTCCCTGACTCCCTGATCTGATTTACCACCGTGGGGACACACACGAGTGCTGGTGTGCGAGGGGTAGGTGGGATGATGAGCGAGTGTGTGGGCATGCGTGCGTAAGTGGCTTCTCATGAGATGCATTTTGATTTTAAAGGTTGTGTGTGTCACCGAAGCTGTTGCGTGCATGCGTCACCTCTTAAACGCTCGGCCGGTGTATAGCCAGTGGGTATCATGGTAGAGAGTGTTTCTCTGGTCCTGCAGGGAGATTACAGCAATAACACAAAGCCTCAGCTTCTGCCAAGGCATTACAGCTCCAACAACAAAATGACACAGGGCTTGTCAAGCTGGCGGCTTAGTCGCAGGTGTGTTAGAACAAGTTTGTTCGTGCCTGTGCACTGAACAGAGCTGAAACTCCCTTATTAAAGCTTATTAGTCTGTCACTTCAGGCTGAGTTTAGACAAAACATAAGGCAGAACGGGAACAATAAATTATTTACGTCAGTGTGCTATTGTTTGTGCCTCTGCATGTGCAGCCATGTGATAGAGGCTATGATTTCAATCAGCCTCTCTAAACATGCTGCAGAATGAGCAAGAGCGTTCTGGTGATTTTTTTTTTCTTTCCTGTCCCCAATCCCTTAATACCACTGATTTCCTCACACATTCATACACTCACCAGGAAGTTTAGACTGGTTATCAGGATCCAAAGTACAAGGCTGTCATCTTTCTACACACCCACTGTGTGTTATATGGGTCAGACTGGGTTTAGGTCTTCATACGGGGCGATGAGACTCGTGAGCTGCTCAGATGGAACAAAATGCTGCCACTGTAGTTGTGCTTAAGTGCAATGCCGTTGGTGTGTGTGTGTGCGTGTGTGTGTTTGTTATTGACAAAGGCCTGAATAAGGGCCTCTCCCTCAGGGGCTTGTCACTCTCATTATGACCCACACACACACACACACACACACACACACACTTTCACATGCTCTGTCAGTCACTTTGCACCTGTTATGGACACTCTAAACAACCAGAAAGTTCGGCCGCTACCAGAGTTGTAAAATTCTGTTTTAAGACATAATTTATAACAAGAGCGTCATATCAGTAAAGCAGAGAGAATAAAGAGAGATAAGCTAAACACACATCCTGCTAAATATTTAACTTTTTGCTCTTCTTTTACAGAGCAAATCAAAAGGCCAGGACCTTTTTGACCAGATTATGTACCATATAGATCTGGTTGAGACAGACTACTTCGGACTGCAGTTCATGGACACAGAGCAAGTCTCAGTGAGTAACAAGCAACAAGCTCTTACATTTGTCTCAGCGAACCAAAAGCTGTTATGACTCACCTACTTATGCTTTCATGTCTTTTAGCACTGGCTGGATATGTGCAAGCTTATAAAGAAACAGATCCCAGGTAAGTTCAACTCCCCTGCTTTCTAATTTGTGTGTGTGCATGTGGAAGCAGGTGAGTGGGGAGCAGGTGCTGCATTATCCAATGTTGACATGGTGATTAGCATGTGCATTAGGAGCCGTACCCTTGTTTACTCTCTAGCTTGTAACAGAAGGCTGGATGGTTCAGGGGATGAGGAGGGAGGAGAACCTGATGTTGCTAATTGTCCGCCAGTCCTCTCTTTTTTGAGTTGTGGTTCAGGAGCCTAAAAGACAGTCTGATCTATGTTAAAATGAAACAAGACGGAAATAAAAGAGACGGTCATAATAAATTATGGGTGAATGAAGATTTATGATCTGGCTAACAGTGATGGATGGACTGGATAAGATACAATAAATCACACGATTTGATTTGGTTTGGTTGAACTAATTTTCAGTAAATTGCTACAACTCTCTCCATCTCCTCCTCCGTCCTGTCTCACACACATTCACACATACATGCTTCTCTTTTAAATACACTCTTTCTGTCTCTTTAGACGGGCCTCCATACAGACTGTTCTTCAGAGTAAAATTTTACTCATCAGAGCCAAATAACCTGCGCGAGGAATTCACTAGGTAAAACTTTCACACACAAATCTGACACGCACACACGAACACACAGTTTCTCAGGGGCCCGTTGCAGAGGTCTGAAGGGGACGTAGGGCTAATTACTTTGCTGCTGTGGGCAGATTCAAATCAAGGCCAAATGGACAGAGACTTGTTAAAACAAATTATGTGTCAGAGAGGAGAAAAAGCCTGTGATACATCAACTGATTTACGGTTTTGTTCAGTGGGAGCCTCTCACTCTGTTCTGTTTGTTTTCTTTCACCAACAGGTATCTGTTTGTGTTGCAGCTTCGACAAGATATCCTGTCGGGCAAGTAAGCTCATTTGATGCCATTAATGCAAACAAATATGACAT
This sequence comes from Acanthurus reversus, assembly GCA_029823135.1. Classification (NCBI taxonomy): domain Eukaryota; kingdom Metazoa; phylum Chordata; class Actinopteri; order Acanthuriformes; family Acanthuridae; genus Acanthurus; species Acanthurus reversus. The sequence goes on from JAPXVT010000028.1 coordinate 16,334,356, forward strand.
AAAGTATAAGAAGCCCGGAGACACAGATATACACTTGCACAATCTACAAGTATAACACATTCGTTTTATGTTATATATGTTTCATTATGCACATTTAAAGGCACATTTCAACTATTGAGAAAATGCATTTATTTTCTTTGACTTGACAGCTGTTACATTCATTTTCTGAATGATAAATATGAAACTACAGCCAGCAGTTGGTTAGCATAGCTTAGCATAAAGACTGGAAACAAGGGGAAACAGCTAGCCTTGCTCTGCATAAATGCAGTAAAGTCAAGCAGTCAGCGACCAGCAGCTGCATGGCAACCTTACGGTGAGTGAGACTCCAGGAACTAGACCCCCCCGGCCAAAAAATAGTCTGGCACATGTTCCGTGACACAGCATCAAGCTGTTTTTATATCATGTTTTTTGTACATATTAAGTAAACAAGATGACAAATGCTAATCGGTTAGCCTCAGAAGTGCTAGTGGGCAGATTTTGTTTCCACCTGATGGAGTCAGACTACCCATTTCCCCTTGTTTTCAGTCTTTGCACTAAGCTAAGCTAACTGCTGGCTGCTGGCTTAATGGGCAGACATGAGAGAGGTAACAAACTCATCATCAAGTCTAGACAAGAAAGTAAAGAGGCATATTTACCAAAATGTTGAGCTATTCCTTGAAAAATGCTAAATACCTTCACAGAGACCTTTACCTTCGTATTGTACTCACAAACACACCTACACACACAAATATTTGTACATACACACTGAAAAGAAAACCATACAGAAGACAAGGGAGGCTGATGAAATTAAAAAAAAAAAAACAATCAAAGGAAAGGCTGGTATGTTGACAAATGACATTTCTCTAGCAACAAACAAAGCCACAGCAACATGTTATAAATGAGGATATGAGGAATGTATTTGTCAGTGAAGATGAATAGTCAGGGACAGATGTAACAAAAGGGACGAAAAGACTGTGTGCTGTCTCTTTTATAAGCTCCCAGTGGTACCGGGGAAGGGCAAGATGGGAGAGGTATGCTGGGTGTGAAGAGGGATGGACAGAAATGGCTAGAATGCTTAGACTGCTTGAAAGAGCAAAAGTAAACCATTAAGTTAAAAATAATTTCTGATTACCTTGTTAAAAAAAGATTTACAAATAAATATCAACTCTGTGCCAAACAGATGTTAAAAACAGATTGAGGAATATTAATTATTTCAAAGGCTGTAACCTTGAGTCTGTATGTCTAAACTTGACCTCGCCTCGACTGAAATAGAGGAAAACACTCATAAACTAAGTTTCCATCCTCAAGAGTTTTAACCTCCTCATGAATAATTTTCAGGTAATCTGTCTTCATCTGTGCAGACTTCTGGATCTCACAAGAACTGTTACACCTGGCATAAACACACACTCACCTGTGGGAGCGAACACACAGGTGACCTACACTAGAGTTTGAGGGACGTCTAAACAGCGGAGCCTGCTTCTCACACACAAACACAAACCTGCGTGCACAAACACTCACACAGACAGCGTGTTGCCCCTCTCCCTCCTCCTGGCTCTATCTGGGCCACGGATCCCCAGAGTCCAGCTCTATTATAAAGCTCAAAATCAGGAACAGCAGAGGGCTGCTTATTTTAGGAAAAGGGTTGCTCCTCTCCTCCTTGACACACACACATACACACACAGATGTACACAGTGTAGGGCATTCAGACACTTTAATGTCTTTCCAACGCAAGATAACATGCAGACATCTGACCATGTGTCGGGTTTTCTGAGTGTGTGAATGCGCTCACGCGACAAAACGGCTCTTCACCAGTGTCTCTTTTTCTCTTGTCAGGTTGAAATGTCCGTATGATGTCTCAGTAGAGCTGGCGACATATTGTTTACAAAGTAAGTAGACTTATATGTAGAGATTTAGTCAAAGAGTTTTGACATCCAGATCTCGAAGGACCACACTGGTGGACTTGCATGTTTTAACCATTAACAAATCACGTATCATCGACATTACTACTGTTTTCCAAAACTTTGGATTATTTTTGACAAATATCGGGGAGAAGTTAGTCTCTATTACTCATAAGAAAATTACCCTGCAGATACTGAAACACAAAATCTGAGTCCACTTTTGTACTTACTTTTTTTGATGCATTTAAGCAAAGGCTGGTGTCAAGACTCTCGTTCAGTGGTTCACGTAGGTTTGGAGAAAAGCATGAAAATTCTGATCAGTGTCATCAGAAAATCAAACCCAGATGAAAAGCAATCAGCCATGACAGATGCTGCGAAGAGCACGATATGAATGTGGTGGTTCTTTGAATGTAAAAGGCTGCATCCTCACTTCAAAACTCAGAAGCCAAAGCAAGTCTAAATGGATTAGCTTTCTCTCAAACAAGTTTCAATCTGCAATTTAATGTTCGTACCCTGTGGTGCAACTTAGGCATGCTTAAATTTGCAGCGTTAAAAAGAGAACGTGGCCTTTATATGACAATTTCTAGATAATGATCAGTGTTAAATCATAATTTAACACTAGCGCAAGTAGGGAAGTGTCATACTGTGACATTGACTTAAATGTCAGTTACAAAACAATATCTATTTATGGTTTGCCAGCATTAGCCACCATAAGCTCTTGTTCATCTCTGATCAAGTGAAGCTGTAGCTTTAAACACTCTTATGCATGTCTGCTCAGTGACTTTGTTTCACTTTGAAGACACAGCACATATTGATGACTGTGTTGAGTCATGTTTTCTGCTCTCCTACACAGTATGTATTTGCATCTTTCTTCTCTTATCCAGGTGAGCTGGGTGACTGTGATCCCCTGGAACACTCTCCTGAGCTGGTGTCTGAGTTTCGTTTCAGTCCCAAACAGAGCGAGGCCATGGAGGCGGACATCTTCGGCAGATGGTTGGAGCTCAGGTGAGTTTACAGGTTGTCATGAATTCAGTGTAGAAAGTTGTAAATCATGGGACTTTGTAAACCACTGAAAAACATGCGTGCATCTGCACTAGTTGCCACAACGCTCATATAAAGTTTTTGGAGGGCATCCAGTGGCCGGCGATTTGACCCGAGTACATTTGTCTCCTCGTTGGATGAAACAACTGGGGCAAAAAAGCAGAGCACAGCAGGAAAGGAAGTCTTTCTGCTGCTGCCTTTCAGCGCCAGCGTTTCCGCTGAGGAGGGCGTCTAAATTTCACTCTCCCTCTTTTCTCTGTTCCTCCGCCTTGGCCTCGCTCTCACTGGCCTGTATGAAGGATTAAGGGATTAATCCCTGGAGGGTCTTGATTGATTCCGAGCAGTATTTAACCCAGACGTGGTCTGATGGCTCCCATCTCGGATTGGATTACATACACATATGCTGCACTCGCCACCACTCTGACCAAGCCACACAAGGATGAACACACTCTGTCTTTCTTATTTAGGGCTGAATCAGGGACACAGTCAGAGGGTTGCTCATTTATTATTTCCCTTACAGGTAACACCAATTACCTGCAGAGATCATGAAATGTCACAGAGAGTCTTCTTCTTCAGATGGATTTGCCACACAGTGCCAGCAGTGAGGTGACGGAGCGAGTGTTACTTTCATTGTAGTAACTCAACATGGTGTCTTCTTTTAAATTCTCAGGGGAAAGAGTCCGTCTCAAGCAGAGATTTCCTTTCTCAATAAATGCAAGTGGCTGGAACTTTATGGAGTAGATATGCACTTTGTCAAGGTGTGTGAGAGCATTTTATTATCACAAGACATAAAGTTACAGGTGTGTTTGAGAACTAAAGGTGTGTACAATGTGTGTTCAGGGCAGGGATGGAGGAGAATACGCACTCGGTCTCACTCCCACCGGCATCTTAGTGTTTGAAGGCTCCAACAAAATCGGCCTCTTCTTTTGGTAAGTTCACTGAACGCAACTCTGATTCTGTGGTTCCCAAAGCGGGTGCTGTGCGACCCTGAGGTGACCTGAAGTTAAAATGTCTAAAAACAGCTATATCTTTGTTTTCAACAAGTTGAAACTCATTTTATTCAAGGTAATGGCATTTTTCAATTTGTCTCCTGTTGCTTAGTTTTGGTGTAATATAGGTGCCCAACTTGACAAGACATATTGCAAAGATACAGTCATTTTAAAGGGATAGTTCAGTATTTTTGAAGTGGGGGTTGTATGAGGTACTTATGCATAGTCAGTCTATTACCTTCTGCTGACGGCGAACAGCGGTGTCACTTCTAGGAGAAGTGGGGAGCCAAACAGCCATTTATTTTGTGCTGCGGAGCACAGCAGAAGTCGGTGCGAGTGGGCGTAATAATATATGCAGGGACTATGGTTGAAAAAAATGTAGTCCCAAAATAAACGGTTGTCTGGCAGCAAACCGAAGCGCTGGAAAAATCCTAAATTCAGTGTTATTTAGTTGATTGGATTTCTGCTGACCCCGTCTGCAACAGCAAAATGACGACTTCTGGTGCAGCGATTTTTTTTCCCCCTTTCACCTAAAAGTGACACCACTGATCTTCATCTGCAGAGGGTAATGGACTGACTATGCATAAGTACCTCATACAACCCCACTTTAAAAATACTGAACTATCCCTTTAAGACACTTTGAAGGACCATACCAGCGTTACTACATATCATTGTCCTTTGTCAACATTGGCCACATAGGTTACATAACCCTTGCACGTTTTTCCCAAAATAACTTTATCAATGAGATATCGTGTTTATTTACATTTTGTCCATATTCAATAAATGTTACAGAAAGTACCTAAAACTGTGTGACAACTTTAGTCAAAAAGAACGTGTGTCAAAATCCTTCTTGCTAATATTCGAGCTACGAAGGCTGTACTTGTAAGGAACTATTTTTCCAGGTGTAACTGTAATTGTAACTGTTGTCTCAACAGCTCTGGGCTCCCCTCTCTCTCTTTTTTAATGATTTTTGACCAAATAAACACAAACGTTTTCTTTAGAAGGGTGAATTACCTATGCCAATCAATTTTCAAGTGTCCTTTTGTATTTCTACACCCTATGTCAACATGAATGGCAGTAAATGGGGTTTAAAAATGCACTTTGAGAACTACACAGGTATACACATTGTCCAATTTTTGCAACCACATTTATAGAAGATGGGGTGATCTCTGCTAACTGTGGAAAGTCAATTATAGACTGGTATGGTCCTTTAAAGTGGAAATGCGACATTGTTTAGGGTTAAATCACACTGAAACCTGAGGAGAGGAGTTGTAGATAAATTGGTTTGTGTGTCTTTCTGTGTTTTCAGGCCTAAAATCACTCGATTGGACTTTAAAAAGAGCCGACTCACATTGGTCGTGGTGGAGGATGATGATCAGGTTTGCATGCTTTTACAACAACTTCCATGAACACAAACAACCACAGGCACACACACACATTGGCTGACAGTGTTTGGTTGTTTCCTGGTTGTGCAGGGTCGAGAGCAGGAGCACACATTTGTGTTCCAGCTGGCCAGCTCCAAAAGCTGCAAGCACCTGTGGAAGTGCGCCGTGGAGAGCCACTCCTTTTTCCGGCTCCGTCAACCAACTGCGGGCAAGACAAACCGGAACGACTTCACGCGACTCGGGTCCCGCTTCAGATTCAGGTACAACCCAGAGAAAGACTCACCTGAAAAGCGTAGAGGTGACCGAGGAGGGATAACACAAGCTGGCTCACTCAGGTGGTTGTGGCCAGCACAAATACCAGCATATGGGGAATAGAGTGTCACATAAAACGGACCCTTTGTATCTATGACTACAGTGTATCTATGGTTACATGGACCTGTTCCTATGGCGACTGAGAAATCCCCTTCATATTGTTTGTTTTCTTCTGACTATCATCAGATACGGTCAAAGCAGTTTCTCACACTTGAAGGTACACTTCCCATTATTTGTTAGAGCTGCTGAATGAAGCAGCATGAAGTCAGTTTGACATTAAAGTCAGACGACTAAAAACTCCAGTTTCATTTGTTGTCGCTCTCTGTTTAAGTCCAGTTTGCACCAAAGATTCATGATGAGACGAAACGGTTGCAGGGAAGGTTGCAGCAGAGTAAACTGGTCCGTCTCACCTCGACTCAAGCCAGCTGACGGTGTCACCTGCAGGCACTATTGTCCCCAGAGACCAGTTTTAGAGCGTAAGGCAGGTCACTTGTTTCAGCAGCCAATCAGCTCATAGCGACGTCACCTGTCGCTAAGAGGCGCAGTGTAGAGCAGCCAATAGGAACATGCGCTCTCTGAAATTACTATGATTGGCCTTTCATTTTCCAAAGCCTGAACACAGGCCAAGGAGAGTTGCAGAGGTCTAGTGTTCTTTCAGATAACCTAAATTGCAATATGCTGAAAGATTATTATGGGATTTTAGCCCGATGACTCCAAAGATAAACTGCCCACTCCAGCTTAAACCTGCACAAACTTGAATAAATGATTTATTCTTATCAAAAAGTATGCCAGCGAATCAATTCTAGCATAATAAAAAGTGGCACAATAAAACCTTTATATGTTTTAGAACTTTAAGATGTTAAATGTGTCATTTTAGCACAAAGTTCAGCACAGTTCCTCTACGCAGTACAAAAAAGTTCTGTGTGCTGTATGCACAGGGTTCCTAATTCATGAGTAAATTCTAAGCAAATGTTTTAAAAACTGTATATTTATATTATAATATATTAATATATTTAATAAAAATATATTTATTGTTCCACGTCTCAGTGGTAAGACGGAGTATCAGGCCACTCATGGAGGCAGACTGAGGAGAGCCAGCACATTTGAGAGAAGGCCGAGCAAGAGATACCCCTCCCGCACACAGTCGCTGGGCAAAGGTGAGACTTATCAGCACAAACAAACCTTGATGACTAACTGCACCTGTTTAATCCTTTACGGGCCTGCATGTGCTACCATGAAGGTCATTTAGAAAACTTGACTTTGCTGTGCCGAGTTACTGTAGAACATGTTGTTTTCTGAGACAGGAAAAGCTGGAATCTGTAAAATTGTCAGGGAAAATGTATTTAATCAAGCAGTGGTTCAACAGGTTCAACAAAGCTCCAGATTTTGTTACATTTAAGCATCACCTTTCTGCTTTGTGAAAACCACCTGCAGTACTCTTCACTCCTCCATACCATCTGCACGCAAGCATAACCATGATCTATTATGCATGAATGATCAAGGGCAGACTGCAAACTGTATTTACCTCAAGACTGTCAGTGCTGGCGTCCGCACGTCGTTATTTATTGGATGCTTTCTCACTCAGCCCTCCAATACAAAACAGATTGAAGTGTTGGTCACAGCTGAGAGCTCAGAGTAAGAATTAGGACTGAAAAACATATTTACATGAGATAACTCCTTTGAAAAAGTGCAGATAAATGAAGATAAAGTGACAATTTGTCCTATTTTCTGCTCCTCTACTTTTTCCCTCACTGACTTCATGTCTTGCTCTGCCAGCTGCCATTTCTCCAGCCAAGCCGCCACATATCAGGTAAAAAAATCCACTAATATACATAATACACACCTGCACATTTGTGCTACTGTACTTGTGAGGACATTCCATTTATCATGTTCATTCCTTATCCTCTCAACCGTCCTTAATCCACGTAACAACATGGATAATCTGAAGTTAAACACTAAAACAGCCTTTTGTAAAAGAAAAAAAAAGAAATAAAATACTCATAAACTGTAGTTTTTTTAAAAAAAATTTGAGGATATTTTGCTTCTTTTTTATTATTTTTTCACTTGTGTTTTAAACTGCTATCAGTGATTTCTGTCATTCTTTTCCAGCTCGCACACCAGCCCTGATCCCAGCCTACATCCAGTGAGTGACCTCAGATAACCCACTTTCATTTGCACACACACACACACACACACATGTGGCAGCCACTGATCTGGCTCTGCCTGAGTGACAACATTTAATTTCATTTCAATCCGCCTCTTCTCCTCCCCTCCAGTACCAGCACAACATTCCTATTGGTCATGAGCCGTGGCACCCGCCCCATCCTGCTCTCACACCCCCCGTCTACCTGCAGCCCTCTGGACACACACCATCACACAGGTAAGATGCTGAGGACACAGAGAGCGAGTCTTAAAGATACTGGAGGACATGATGATGCAAGTACCATCAGTCTTTAGGGGTCCTTGAGTTTCTGTTTTTGGACAAATTCACTCATCTGACGCTCTGTTAGCTCCTCCACATTATCTGTTTTTCATCACACTTCATGCCACTCATACACCTCATATGTCTGTGTGTGTGCCTTGTCTAACTCCATACCCATGCATGTGTGTGTGTGTGTGTGTGTTTGTGTGTGATGTTCAGGCCTTCTGGTGAGGCTGAGAGTCCTGTGTACAGTCTTCCTCCCGTCCCGGAGCGAACCAGCGGCACCCTCCCAGGATCTATCAGTGTGGTTTACAGGGACAAGGTCATGACTGCACTCTGACCTCTGTGTGACCCTGGGAATCTGTTTCAAACCCAGACTTTTAACTTTGAGACTTACACAGACTGCTGCCCCAAAGGAAGAAGCTCTATTGATGGATTCAAAGGGGGAAAAGTTGCCTCAATCATCCTCATCACCTCGGTCATCATCTGCTTGTTAAATCCCCACACGTGTTTCACTGTGCACCTTCATGGCATCCCACAAAGGACACAAGACATTGTCATTTAGATTATACATTTTCGAATTGACTCATTCATGGGGACAGGAGAGTTGAAGTGTAGGTTGGGAAGGAGAGACAAGAGGGAAAGAAATGTGAGGTTAAAGCAACATGTCAAATCTGGTCTTAAATCAACAGGAAGGTAGTTACTGATGTATTGCCTTGTATATAGAGAGACAGATAAAATACTTTACACCCCCCGAGCACCCCTGACTGCTGCAATTTGTGGTAAAAAAAATTGCACTTCTTCTCAGGGTCATAACTCAGTCAAGTCTGAACACATATCTTTAAATTTTACGTACACTTTCCAAGTATATTACATGCATACAGTATGTGTGTACAATGGGGAGGTGGGCAGCAAAGTGGGAAAAAAAAGGAAGCACTCCTGCCCTGGTGGCCTCTCGCTGTTCTGACTGGAACTTAAAGGGACAGTTCACCCCAAAACCAAAACTATATGTTTTTCCTCTTATTTATCCGTAGAGATGTCTGCCTTCTCTCATGCATAACGAACTATTTTCTTTATATTGAACTACACCATATCACCGCGCCTAAGGAAACGTATACTCACGGACAAGAGGCTTTTGTTCGTGACAGGACTAGAGGTGAGAAACTCGACTCAGTGTACGGACTCTCCTACTTCTGAGTTAATCACTAAACAGATCCGGGTTTACGAGTCACTTGAGTCAGTATCACAAAAAGAGTAGAAATTATACCGGTGAAACACGAGCCCACTGTCTCCAATTACAAATAAATACATTCAAACTTAGGCTACTACAGCGAGCCTAACCAACTTCATCAGTATCAGCGATTTGAGTCTGCTGTAATGTTTCGCACTGTGGAGGAAGTTACCCAGATTCACTCAATCAGGCTATATGAGTGAGTCTGCTGTTTCGCGCTATGAAGGAAGTTTCCCTGATTCACAGTA
>JAPXVT010000028.1:16357855-16372978 GCA_029823135.1 Acanthurus reversus
TTTGTGTGCCTTCCTTCTCTCTTCCCCCTTACTGCACACACTATTCTTCACTTTTCCACCCCATTCAAAAAGGGTTCTCCTCTTAGATAATGTGTTTAGTGTGTCCGAGGGACAATAGTTTCTTTGCCTTAGCGTGCGTGTGTGCGTGTGTGTGGGAAACGCAGCAATAATCAGTGAGGACAGTGTGAGGGAGTTCCCGCAGTTTCGCCTGCAGCCACATTCTGTCATCACACAGCTCCACCTGTGTGTTTCTGCTCCTGCACTTCACACACCCTCCCAAAGTACAGAGAGGCACAATAAGTACACAGCAAAGTGCAGTGAAACACACAGAAGGCAAATAGTGAAATCAAACAGCTGAATGGCGGCGGACTTCACATGTTGTGTTTATTGTTTTTTTTTTTTTTTTCTTTTTTTTACCAAAGCAGGATATCCTGAGCAGGAATTCCTACAGTGGAACATGTATATAACAAAATGGAGCCCAAACAGCAACTTTGCAGGGCAAAAACGGTAATAAAATTCACAAAGTACATGTTAGAGGTGTCCTTCATCATTTCCTTTCCTTCTCAACCTTTCATCTACTCTGCAAATTATTAAGAAGTGAAATAGCAAAGAGATTTTTGCATGGAGACCCGTTCACTCCTATGCAGTCCTCAACGTCAGTGTAGATGGTAAAGGGAAGACAAGGAAAGTGTGATGGACTGATTAATTTTTGTGGATTTATGTGAATGAAACATGTAATAAAATCTGTCAGGAACCAGCTCTGGCTCCTTAGATTTACTCAGTAAGCTGACATCTGACAGGAGTCCTCTTGAAGAATGCAAACCTGTGGTTAAACAACAGGCAACGTCCTCTGTGCGTATGTGAGACAAAACAAAAGGCAAGACAACATTGGCATTACGCAAAACAGAAACAGGGTATTGTGGGAGATGTCACATTTTTGTAAGCGTAGCCTGATGCAAGGATCAGACTGCTGGACAAACTCAGTGTAACATACAGCACATGTTTTCACTCAAAGATACTGCTATTATAATCATTTGTAGTCTTACTGATTAGCAGTGCATTGATATTTGGCATTATGTAAACATCTTAAAATTTTTTAACTAACTTCTTCATGCACTAAAGCTTCCAATACAATCACTGTATCTGTATCAAATGTATAGAAACACATAAAATGCATTGTATAAACAGATTAAGTATTAGGATGTATCAACACAGCCATGCATAATACTCATTTTCATCTCTTTCACACTGAAACACACTCACACACACTTTCACTCTTCACAGAGAAGCTTAAGGAATTTTTTATCAGTTTCAACTAAGTAATATCAGTGATTATAATATCATAACATGTTAAAAAATCTTTATAAAGCTTTTAAAATACATACTGTGCAATATAAGACAAAACTGCTATTTTCTGGCTAAAGCCACAATGATTTTGGTATAAAATACATTAATTTCTATTCTTATAGATATAAATAACACATCTAAAAGACTACTTTCAAAAACCTAACAATATATTACAAGTCTTTAACAAACTCTCACATGACCTTAGTATATCTGTGACCCTACAGCAGGGTCAGGTCCAGGTATTGCCCCGCCGGCTTGGTCATGAGAGCGGGGAGGGACATAAGAGGAGCATCACCTCCACTGGACTGACCAATCAGACTGCTGTTCAGGAGAGAAATGGACTCCACTGGACTCTGGAGGGGGAGAGGAAGCACAGTTTGAGGTAAGGAAAGGGAAAAGAGACAAAAGGGTATTATTTCAGTGTGAAAGCATCAAACACACAGCCCTTACACCAGCACCAGATGTTACCCAACACCTTCTCAACCCCCTAAAGGCCAAACCTGTTATTACCAATCTATTATTACATTACAACACCAACAATTGATCGTTCGCAAAGCCCCGCCCCCCTTAGTAACTGTTGCCATGCCTGTCGAGCTTTCAATTCACAGCACATAATATAGTTTCCAATGTTACTAAGCCACATTTACAACTCTTAAAAAAAAACAAAAACAAACAACAATTAAGTGGAAAAGTGGGAGGCATGAGGAAACGGTTTTGGACGATGATGCTTTTGGACAATGAAATTAAATCGTGGATTTACGTTAGGGGCACCAATTTATATTGTTCAAATTTTGTTTTCTGAAGAAATAAAATAAAATAAATAAAAAATGTATGCCTCATTTTGGCATAACGACTCTAAAAATTACTATACCAATGAGCCTCAGGGGCCATTACAACAGTGAGGAATCAGAGTGTATTAAAAATGCTGCATTATGGTATTTTTCTAAAAAAATTTCCACTGTTTCTTAATTCAACTCATCCATGGTTAGCAGTGCCAATGACAGAATTTTTGCCAAAATGCACCTTTGGAGTTAAAGTCCACCCTATCCAACAACTTTGTGCCCTCTACTCTTTAATTAAGGAAGCAGATATTTTCTACAGAGTTTAGACTGTGGACTGATACTTAAACCGGGAGAGTTTCATGCTCACCCATGTCATAGCCAAGCTCCAGGTGTGAGTCACATAACACTGTGCATGGGAAATTCAAAGTTTCTTTTCATTTCTAGCTAATAACATCAAATTTAGGCAGTCGATAAGAGGACTGTCGCCTGCAGATTTTATTAGCTATAGCTAAGTAGCTAATGTAAGCTAACAGTGAAATAATTAAGATGGTTAAAAGCAAAAGTTTGACCAATGTGACACTCTTTCACAGGTGTTGCAGGAAACTTCCCCAACCTAAAGAGCAGGACAGTTGCTGCTGTTACCCTCCATTTTTCTTTACTATACTTTGATCCCTGCGATGAGTGTTCAAGTTATAAACAAATATTAATTTTTTCTACCATAAACTGTTACCCCACATTATAATACAGTAAGGTAGCTGATAGCAAGCCTGGAAGCAGTGCTAGGTTACTACTGTGGGTCATAAGCTAATTAGCCAGAGATGCTAATGATCAAGTTTAATAAGAAAGTACACAGTGTTTAATCCTTTCCTCACATTTTTATTGCTATGTTTTTGTTTCTAGAAATGTGATAAAAACCTCTTATAAACTTAAAAATAAAGGAATAAAAGCTTATGAGATTCAGAGTACAGCTATCATTGGAGCCCTATTCTTAATATTGTAGCATATAAAGAAATCCAAAGCATAAAAGGTCTGCTTGGCCTAGTTATGGTGACTAAGCTATGACAAATGGACAATTGCTGTTTGGTGGCAGGGTTTAGCGAACGGTCAATTACTCGTCTTGGTTATTGCTGTGTTGCTTACCATAAATAACTTTTTTGGAAAACAGAGATGTAATAGCCAGAGCAAGATAAGGCAAACTACCATTAAAGAGTCTTGCAGTTGGTGAGAAAACAGAAACCCATCAATAAAAAAAAATCCAAGACAAACCACAGATTAACCACAATCCCAGCAATTCCTCTAACCATTCAGCCCAGTCAAAAACGTGTCCATTGTTGCTGCTGGGTGTGGTTAGTGAAAAATTCCTCTCTAAAAAGGACATGTCGCTGTCATTTTGAGCCCAGTAACTCCTGTGACTAGTCGAGACCCAAGTCACAGCTACAACCCCTGTCTAAGCTAAATCCCCGTCACAGAGCCCTCAACCAATCCTTACCTGCCACCTGCCTCAGACACCTTAAATACACACCCATTGTTTGGGCTGCGTAAGCATTGTCCCGGCCGGGTCGTGAGCATGCACATGCCCGTGGGCGTGCATGAGAGCATCCTCGGGGGCATACTGTGTTGTGAGGAGGGGGGAGGAATGACAGAAGACAGGCTGAGAAACATGCAAAGATAGACTCTACCTAAAGGCCACATGGACCTGCAAACTCCAGCATAGTGGTGGAAAAAGAGTTTGTTCACCGGAGAAAAATACTGTTCATTCTCAATCCGAGTCTCTCTCTCTCTCTCTCATTTCACAAAAACTGTCATCTCTTATCATATCCCAGGGATTTTTCAACCTCTTCCAAGTTTTAAAGCAGACTCAAGTTCCTCCAATTCAAGTCTAAGCAAGCAGCAGTGCATGAGTGACAGAACAGGGAGAGTAGACAGGATAAACTAGTTTGATAGCCTCTGGGCAAACACAGTGGATGCCTCACAAAACACACCCACAACAGGAGGATTTGAATACAACACTTGAGATGTATGTAAAACCTGAAGGTGCAGAGGATTTAAATGTAAAGGAACAATATTAACAACCAGTTATTACGTACGTATGTTAAAATTGTAAAAAGCTGCGACATACCTGGTATCCCTGCACTGCATTAATGAGGTCTTTGACTCCGTTGCTGTTGTAGGTCAGACCTGGCATGCGCACCAACCCCCCTGGAGAGGAGAGGGAGGAGGGGGAGGGGAAGAAACCTACAGTGGTAGGTGAGCCAGGAGGACTGGAGAAAGACAAGAGAGAGGACAACGTCAGACTGTTATCACGAAAATATCTGTAAAAACAAACTAAACTGCTTGAATGCTGCATGTTTCTAAGCAAACAAAACACACATGAATCATAAGACTGGGAGTAACTTTGGGCGTCGTCTAGAAATGTTTTCTCAATAACAGAGGGCTGACTTGGGACAAACAGAGGTCACTGATGTTTACCAAATTCTCTGATACCACAGTGTTCAGTTATTAACTACCCTTGTCACAGCCTTTCTCCTTGGCAAGACGCATTTTAACAAAATATGAGCTGTTTCTCCATTTCCACTTAGAACTTTGTTTTGCACGGATACGCACACAATAAAATCCATAGAAAAATATACCAGAGTAAAAGAAACCATTATATTGTTAGTTATTAATTTAAAAAATGCATATTGAATTTTTAGTCTTGTGTCTTAAATTGTGGGCAAATGATGAATGAATTTTGCAGCAATTGGCTCAAAAATTGCTGAGCATCTTTTCACCATCTTTAAGTTATTTCACAGTTGTTTTGTGAAAATTTGAGGGGAAAAAATGCAAATCAGCAACAAAAAATAAGTTTCTAAAGAGCTTATCAACATATATACATCACGGAATAAGTTCCAGTGAATGTAAAGATGATCCTAAAATGCTTTATTGCTTTTGTTTCTTTAAGTAGTTCAAATTGAAAAGGATCAGAAACTGCAAATAAATAATAACAGTCAACTGTCTACTACTACTTTTTTTTTTTTTTTTGACAAAAAACAAGCTCATAAAAAGTGACGTGAATGAAGTTACAACTTTAACACATTCTTAAATGATATTCAGAGCATTTAGCAAAGTTTTGGGTGGTTTGCTGGAATCAGATCCTGCAATTTCCATAAAACATTTTCATTGTGTAGCATTTTCATTTCATCACTGTTTACCTGGGGTAGTAGGCTGTGTAGTTCATGTATAGCTGAGCTGAAGCAGGGTAGTAGGCATGTCCCGGGGGGAGGGGGCGAGGGCTCAGCAGCACCTGACCCATGGGAGGGTAGAGGGCAGCAGCCGCAGCAGCCTCTGTAGGAAGGACAGGGGGAGCAGGAGTGAAGGAGTAGGACGGCGGGGATAAACCTGGAGAGGAGAGAACAGAGGGAGAGAAGAAATGCTTAAAAAACTGAAAACCACCAACAGAAGTCGTCATAGTGATCATGATGATGATGATGTCTGGTCATTGTTTGTTCTGTCAGCGAGGCGCTCATGCAAACATGCAAACAATGACCAACATGGTTCAGCTTATCCAAGAGTAATAAATAATTAGCGTATATTGCACTGTACTGCGGCTCACTTTGAGTATTATGTTGCAGTCAGGCGAGCAATTTCCAGGTATAAAACCCATCATCAAATATTAGTGGTTTGACATGTCACCATCTGTATGGCTCACTTGTTGGCTAACTTAAAAAAAGATGTATCGAATTTTTGATGGATTTCAAGGACCATCCCAGTCTATTTTTGACTTCTCAACATTAGCAGAGATTGCCCCTATCTTCAACAAGTGTTGTCGTCAAACTTTCAACGTAGACTGCATTTTTAAACCCCATTCACTGCTATTAATGTTGGAACAGGGTATAGAAATACTATAGGACATGTGAAAGTTGCTAGATATCGTTAATTCACCCTTCTAAAGAACATGTATGCGTTCCTTTGGTTAAAAAAATTGCTAAGCGAGAGAGATAGAGAGAGAGAGAGAGAGATAGAGGGGAGCTGAGAGCCATACAGACCCAAGTTATTTCACCTGGAAAAATAGTTCCTTACAAGTGCTGCTTTCCTAGCTCGAATATTAACATGAAGGATTTTGACACAGCAGTCTTTTTAACTAACACTGTCACACATTTTCAGGTGTTTTCTGTAATGTTTACTGAATATGGATAAAATGTAAATTTTATTTTGGGAAATATGTGTGGGGTTTATGTAAAACCTATGTGGCTGATGTTGACAATGCACAATGACATGCAGTCACACTGGTATGGTCCTTTAAATGTCATGAGAATTAACATAATTCGGAATTATAAGTCTTGGGTGTATTTACTGTAGTTCTACCTTTCCATAAACAAGTTTAAATTAAGTCTAACTGATATATGCATAGAGCCGTCTTTCTATTCAAAATATAAAAACGTTGCCCTCAAAGCAGAGACATTGTTAGGATCTCAGAAGTGGTTGTGAAAATGTTTTCCATAGAAACACAAGCTATAGGCTATGAGAAAGACTCAATTTATGACCCATGCCATTTTGGGCCTATACCCAAATTTTTTCTGGCTGCAGGCTCGGTATGTGGTTGTGTGGATCGGCATCTGTTGTCTATCTTACTTCAGAAGTCTAAAAATTTCATCTCGTCTTAACATGACCGCACTACTACCCAGACATCTAATCTTAAATCATTTTTCACTCATGTGAACATGTGCACTTCAGTTCATAAACATTACTTTTGAATCAAAACTCTTTTTAGTAACTAGAAACGCACCAGTGCGCATCTTTTTGACACGGAGATCACAGCATATTTCTATGCACCAGCATTCAGCGCACCGTTCCCACAGCTCCACTGATTTGACAAGCACAGGAGACGCACACACCAGAGATGTGCCGGTCTACTGAGGCTAAATCCCACAACTACTACTACCAATCTGATAAGACTGGAGAGTTGTAAGCTGTTTTGCCATAACATTGACTAGCTGCGTTGCTTACACTTTTCCAACCCTTTCAGATCTTTATGAATCACTAAAGCAGTGGTAAGCAAGTTAAATTAAGAACAAGTGACAAACATGCCGCTAAGGAAGATGAACTACAATCAGAGTGTGTGAACGCAGATGAAAAGGTAGAATAAACACTTAACACGTGAGATTTCTCAGTGCATGCAGATTGGTAATATAATCACACTAAATTATGAAGAGGTACCAAACACACACACATGGCAACACACACTCGCACACACACAGTTTTGAATCCTCCTCTTTAAACCAGATGTCCCCTACCTCACACAGTACTAGATTGGAGAAAACCCAGCAACCCTGCCCCCACGGCAGGAGCCCACCTACCCTGCAGTCCCGAAGCACCCCCAGCTCCCAGCAGCACTTACGTCTGGACTTACATGGCGGCGGGCTGAGCCCGGTCCCACTCCTGGTCCGGGCTTGTGTGTGTGTATGTGTGTGTGACAGCGAGCCTCCCATCAGCACCAGGCCCATCTCTTCGGCGCTGCAGGGGAACACCTCCACATAGCGGCTGTTGGACCCACGCTGGCTGGACATCACGTGTTTGTGGAGCCGCTGGGAAGCCTGAAGCGCCCGCTCTGCTGAGGTCATCTGAATAAAGCAGTCCCCTGATGGACGCCCCTGGAAACAGAGACACACAGATGTGACTCTTTAGCGTTGTGTCAGAGAGCATGTCAGTCCATGGGTGTGTCAAGGTGCTGTTTGCATGTACCTGCTGGTTCAGGACCATGTGCACACCATGTGGTCTGATATCATGTGTAAACTCGCCCAGGAAGGTGAGGATGTCTTCTATGCTCGCTGTGTATGGCAGCCCCCTCAGCCTCAGGCAGTCCCTCACACTACCAGGAGGGGGCAGAAGAGATACTGCAGGCAGCACTGACACCAAAGGGGCGGGGGCCACGGGAATGAGAGGGGCTGAAGAGTACCGGTTCAACACCTTTAACACACACACACACACACACACATTTTCAAATCAAATATTATAGTCAATAAGGAGGAACAGACTCAAATTGAGTGCGGTTTAGGAAAGCCTTTCTCCTTAACCTTAACCCCCCACCCACCCCTCCCCCAAAAAGTCAGGAAAAAAAGTACTAAAACAATGAACAAAAACATATAACATGCTTCATGTTGACATTAAAAAAAAAAGTGTATTAACATTGAGACAAAAACAGTATAGCAAACTTTTAGCAGCCAAATGTGTACCACAAAGGCAAGTTTACACTGTGTTTAAATGTGTGCTGCAATGTCGTCAGGCAGACGTTGGCTTGTTTGCATTTCTGGGAGGGACCAATAAAACTAGTCTGACATACATGGAAGCATGTGGAAAAGCCTCTGCATAGATATGAATGCAGGCTGTGAGCTTATCAGTCAGAGCAGATAAGAAAATTAGCCCACATGTGTTCGTCTCTCATGAGAAAGAGAAAGACCAACAAAGGAGACACAGACCAGTCTTTTACAGAGTGTTTGTGCGTGCCTTAAATACTTAAGGGAAACACACACAAACATACAGGCCATCTTGCCATGCAGATCTCCAGCCTTAAGCTCGACTCCAACATTTCCTAGAACTAAAAGAGTAGAAAAACACCCACATACTGTCACACTCTGCTGCACGCACACACAAACACACACACACACAGGTAATTCCTAAAAACCCTTTTTTGCACTTAGACAACAAATGAAATAACAACAGACCTTAATCCAAAATAAAGGGACACAAATATCCACACACATACAAAGCAGCACACGCATATCCATACATGACATACCTGTTGGACCTCCGCTGCTGTACTTTTGAACAGCTCAATGTATCTCCTCCCCAGGATTTCCTTGTGTTTCCTCAGAGCACACTGGGCATGTTCTTCACAGGCAAATAAAACAAAGGCATCACCCGTGGGACGCCCGTCTGGATAGCGAACAAATAGGATGCCATCCTTCCCTCCGCTGACCGGACAATTTTCTTTAAGGCCGTCCTCGGGGGAGAAGAAGGTGAGCACCTGCTCGTGTGTGGCAGTGAAAGGAAGACCTCGCATCCTCACTATGATCTGGTCCTCACGGGACAGAAACATTGCTACCTCATTGGAGGTACCTGGCACAAAGACAAATACACAGACACGTCAGTTTAACCACAATTAACCAAACAAAACTTATCACACACTCCAAACAGCATTATTATTTCCTTCAAGGAGTGGCCTCCAGTGAGGATTTGGAGTGCTTTCCAAGGTGTTTTGACCCTCTTATTCTATAATTGTTGGGATAAACTTGACCCTTATATCTTCATGATTTTAAGTGATGGTCCAGCCCTCAATTTTTAAGATGAGAAACATCAGCATTGCAAACCAACAAGGTCATTTCTGTTTCCTGGGAAAGCTTCAACATATAAACTTGTCATCTTAAAAGGCCCTGTTAAAAATGGCTGAACATCTGGGCTGCTGCTGTTTAGGTAAAATACTGTAGGAAAGGTGACTGACAAGGTCATGGCCCAAGGTAAAAAGCCATGGGTTTTGCAGTTCTTGTTACATGCATGTCCAATTCATCTCTTTGAGTGATTACGAAAGTTTAAAATTAATAACGGCTGTGGTATTTTTGTTTCGGATAAATAAAAATTGAAGCTCAGCAATGTCAGTGAAAATGGACGATATTGGCCTTCATGCAGTCATCCACTCTCTCTCTCCATCTCAAGGACTCAACCAAGGTCCAGGACATTCTTTCTTCATGGTGAAGAAGCAGGCAACTGAATGCAAACACACCTGCACGAAGGTCAGTGTTGTCCATTTTCTCACCCAGTGCTGCCTCGCAATTTTATTTACCCGAAACAGAAAATAACACAAAAGTTATGGACTTACAACTTTCTGCAAAATCACTCAAAGAGTTGAAATGCAACAGTGTTATGAGAACTGTATAGCTCATCTCCTTCTCCCATAGGCCTAACCTTGTCAATCACCCTTTGTATAGCACACATGGTCATTTCTTCTCACCTCCTGCTATTTTCAGAAAGTCCTCTCCTGTTGCTTTGTAAACCTGCCAATAGAGGGAAACCACACAAGTTTTTGTCATAACAGGTGCAACAAATGGAGGGAAAAGACACAACTTTGTCAGATTAGGTGCAGATAGTGTGGTGGATTCACTACACTGATAATGAGTAGCTGGGTTTAGACGGATTACCTCTATATATCTGTTGCCCATGTGGTGTTTGTGTCTCTGCAGCGCCAGGTCTCTGTGTTCCTCACTGACAAAACGAACGAGAGCTTCTCCGTTCCTCCTCCCCTGAGCATTAAGGCACAACGCAGCCCCTCCTCTGTGCAACACAGCACACAGTATAGAACATTATAGAGGATGTAAACCTTATGTCAACACTGGGTCTCAGTATACGTTGACTGACATGTGAGCACGCTACAACATACTTGGCAATGTTGAGTCCTCTGAAGAATCGAGCAATGTCCTGATCAGAAGACTGCCATGGCAACCCTCGGGCTCTGATCACTGTGTTATCGCACACTTTCTCCATCTTACTGCTGCACGCACACACACACACACACACAGAGTTATTAGCACAGCAGGAGGGAGCACAGAGATGATTTCAGGGGCCGAGAACAAAAAGAATATTGTATTTACTCTGAGCAAACTTTACTCACCAGGTGCCAGTCTCAAACTTCTCACTAACTCTCTCCTGGTTTGAAAACGTGTGGCCTGTAACAGTAAAGTGATTAGATAAATATAATGGTACTCTAATTACATGATAATAATCCACAGCCTTGGGTGAAAAATGTTGGCTATGTTTTTGTACTTATACTTAAATAACATAAGAGGAATTCACTTAAGAGCTGAAACTAACAATTATTCTTGATTAATTTATTGGTTGCTTGGGTCATAACATGTTGATAATGAGAAATGTTGATCACTGTTTCCCAAAGAAGAAAGTGGCATATTTTGATGACTTTTTTTGTTCAACCAATAGTGGATAACACAGAGATAATCAGTTTAGTGCCTCTTAAAAATATTATACTTTATATTTGGTTTAATGCCATTTATGCTCAGTGTAAAGCACTCTGAATTGCCTTGTTGTTGAAATGTGCTATACAAGTAAACTCGCCTTGCTTTATGTTTCTGATTTTACCTGTAAGCACAGAGTAGGCTTTTATGTCAAACTAACAAATTCCCAATGATTCACTTTTTGCTTAATTGCATAAAATCTTAGATGGCACTCACAAAATGGCTCAGACAGTAGGGCGAGGACAATGCTGGCCATAATCTGGACCTGCTGCACTGCGATTTCTGCAGGCAGTATGGCTGTCGGGTCCAGTCTGGCGGAGGGATCCCACATGGCCGGCACGTCAAAAGGTATACTGAGAGCTGAGGAGGAGGCGGTCAAGGAAAGTAAACAAGGAATAGAAGGAAAAAAAAAAACAGCTAAGGAAAAAAGGCATTGTTATACATGCAAGTGGTGATGTGTGACAGGTGAATAACGAAAATTAATGAAAGAAAAGAGAAAAAATAGAGAGACAGAAGTAATAAGGGCACAAAATACAGCAAGTGAGGTGTGAGGCACACACACACACATTAGAAGTGTAGGTTTTCCTGTTTGAGTGGGTGTGTAGGTTTGCCCTGTTGGCTAAACATACACTCGTTCACTGTTTCACTAGTGCTTAGTAAGGTGCTGCCATTGTTTCCATATTTGCATTTCAAAACCTCTAGTCTTGCAGCCAACTCCCCGTGGCTTGCAAACTTCTATTATGTACAATGCGTGTACAAGATCAAGCCTAACATATGGATTTATAACCACAAGCTACCCAAAACACCACAAGTCAACCATAACAATGTACTTCACAGACATTCACTGCCACACCAAATGTAAACATGACATATTAAAGGATACACTCTGCCATGATGTGTACATTCAAAGCCTTGAGGTCAGATGTGGAGAAGTGCTTCTTGAACTCTTTCCGCAGGTCAAAGAAAGAGTAAAAACAGTCGGGGACCAGGATGTTCTGGGGACGGAAGGAAATAATTGGAAGGATGTGAGCATGTGGCCTGTCGACAGCTGCCATTTTACTGCCGTGATATGGCTGTTTGCTCAGGCAAGTAGAGTAGAGTAACATTAAGACGTGGGAGAATTTAATCAGCTGCATTGTGAGGTGTTTTATGTGCACAAGTACGGTGTGTGCATGGGCGTGTTTCGTTACACAAATTTTTCTAGTGTAGATCAACTTTCACTGCAACATTAAAGGCAACCAGGCATGAGCGCAGTGCTGACACAACACATCCCTCTGTGACTGTGTGAGGCGCTGAAGGTTCCTGCATCAGCCAGGTGAACATCCGCCCTGGCTGCAAGGCGTTCACCCGACAGGCTCGCTCACCTTGCTTGCGGCTTCAGGGTGAATCACCTGACGGATGTGGAGCTGCCCGTCTGTACACAAACACGCTGACGTGCCTGCGCCCGTGCTGTTCACCTCATTTGTCAGTTGTAGATGAAACTGCAAAGACAGATGTCAAACATTTAGTAAAACAATGAAACATTCATAATCTTATCTCAACCACAGAACCAGCAGAAATAACTGCTACGTAATAAAAGACTGAACGCCTTTTTGGGAGACTTCTGAGGAGATATTACCAGTTTTAATGCTGTCTCAAGACTTGCGGCTGTAAAGACACAGTCTGCTTTGGATCCATTCTCCTCTTCCGCACTCTCCTCCACTTCATCCTCCTCTTTTTCCTCTGTCGAATCTGAGAGGTCAGGCTTAATGAGGAGCTCATTCACCTTGCCCAACTGGTTCAGAGAAGAGAAAAAAACACGTCAGTCTTGAAACAAGCCTGTCTGGAAAACTCACAGGCTGTACGCTGATGCAACAGCGTTAATTGGCTGTGATATAGATCTATATTATATATTATGTATGTAATCACAAAGAATTACAACAAAAGCAGGAGTCTATTTAAGAGATTTGTCCTGAAACTGAGTAACTTCAAAGCCATTTAATTCATGTTTTATAACAGATATTTATAAGACCCGAACTTCCAAAAACTCACCTGCTTCACAAATCAACTGACATCTGAACATTATTTTTCATACAGCCGTAGTTTGCGTCTTTTTTCGGCTGGAGCTAAGCAGTTTACCTGCCCACTCCTTTCATTTACCTTCATATTTCCTGCTTTGGAATAACAATAATTAGTCTTAATAAGTCGGTCTAGTCCAGTGATAAGTTTTTACCTTTTTGTTCTTTACATCCACCAGCTGCCAAACCAACCGCACGAGGTCCTTTTCGTCAGATCCCAGCAACTCTCCGCTCGCGCCAGATGTGGCGGTGAAAATCACCACCAGGTAGTCTACCTGCTCCGTCATCTCAACACAAAAACACTGCCCCAAAAAAAAATAATGTAGTACTACGCCAAAGATCCAGTAACTGACGATACGCCGGAGAGGAGACACACGCGGGAGCTGAGAGGTATAAACACCTCTACTTTGACACCTGAGCGCAAAGGTGAGCGCCGTAAATCCAAGTTTCGTCGCGTGTGAAATTTTACGTGAAACCTCCCGCAGTCACCATCGCGGAATAATGGCTGAATGTTCCCCGTTTTTGTAGTGCATCTACCTGTGTGACCACGTGACTTTACCTGCCCCCTCCCTCCGTCAGTGGTTTGCAGACTGGGACGTGGCAGACCATGGGGGACAGAAATATCTGTAAGCTGTATTTTTTGGATAATAATTGTCAGTACTTGAGTAATTTAAGTAATCATTGTGTTTTTTACGGGACCCGACAGGTATCCAATTTAAGTCAAAAACGTTTAGGCCTACATGTCACCCAGGCTGATTGAATAATCAGTGGATAAAAAAAAAAAAAGTCAGGTTTATGTGGTGCTTTATGATATGCTAATAGGCTACATTTTTCCTTTTAATGACCTTTTTTAACAACATAAAGCCTGCTTATTTTATGTTTAATATGTTCTGAATGTAAATGAATTACATATATGATTGATAGTTATTTTATAATTGTTGACCTTTTTGATACATTGAATAAATATTACTCTAATGTCTATTTGAGGTTTAAAGTATACTGAAATCGAAGAACACCCAACAATAATATTTCCAATTTGTGTTTTTCCCTCGAAGGAAAAACCAAACCAAACAAAAATCTATAAAAAGAAAGAGAGAAAGAAAGAAAGAAAGAAAGAAACAAACAAACAAATAAAAAAAACGCACGACCATGAAATCCACATGAAATAGTGCAGGAATAAAATACAATAAAACATAGGCTATGAAAATGAGACAAAATACACATGAACCCGAACCTTTAAAGAGCCTGGATGTGATCGGAATAGCCTACTAGTGAACGGTTTATAATGATAGCCTTAAAATCTGCACTAAAGGTTCAAAGTAATGTAAAAAACAATTATGACAGTGACACTCCAGCCTCTATGCTGTTGCACAACAAAGATGTAGGCCTATAACAATTCACAGTGCCAATAATCAACTGTCTTTTAACCTTCGCTTAAATGAAACAAGTTGTAATAGGCTATACATTCAAATAATTTAGCCTGTTTTATCAGTCTTAATAAAGCTAACAACAACAACAGAAAATAACAATAACAATAACAATAATAATAAATAATAATAGTAGTGGTGGTATAAAAGTGTCTCAAATTAAAACATTCCTTCATATTATTTTCAAAATGATAAATAAGGGCTATGCTCATCCATTTCCAATGTACATTTGTTTGCTTGTTTGTGTTTACGCAAGAATTCTCGCGCTGCGGTTCATGCTCCGGAAGTATTCACCATCCCGGAAGTTTACCCCCGGCCCGATGGACAGCAAGAAAGCGATGGCGGGGGACACTTCAACGGAGCTTCTTTTTCTAGATACGTTTAAGCACCAGAATGCAGAGGTAATATTTCTGACGCCCCAACATCATCTTGTATATCTACTTCTGAGCTGTGTGCATTCAAAACTCATATCTGTTTCATTGAGAAGTTTTGGAGGATGATGCTCAACTTC
>JAPXVT010000028.1:16592162-16603887 GCA_029823135.1 Acanthurus reversus
TCTGTTTTATTAGAAAGCAACAAATTTAAATTTCTTGGGATGGAAGATTTGGTGTTGTATAGTTTCAAATCATAGATTTTAATATGGAGCGTGTCTCCACACTCTTTCTCACAAACACACACAGATAGAGCAGTTCACAGTTTCACTACCACAGTTACTATCAATCACCTGGCTGTCAGAGAGTGTGTATGTGTGTGTGTTAGTGCTAACGTTGTTGCGCAGGAGGGTGAGTGAGTGATGGCAGCGACAGTATAGACGGCATGTGCTGTGAAATGTCACCGTGGCGATCGATGGTGTTTAACGAGGCTGGAGGCTGATCTGGACCTCATGCTAACATGAAGCTCTCCTCTCCTCCCTCTTCCTCCCCCCTCCTCACTCTCCTAATCCCCCTCTACTCTCTGAGAGCCCAAGGGTCCCTCAGGAGGGAGACGAGGCCTTTTACCTGTCAAGAGGCTTTTGTGTCTGAGCAGACACAGACATATACACATATGCTGTTGAAAAGTCTTGACACACTGCAAAGTTTGGATTTTTTTTTTGTTGTTGTATGAGTGTTTTAAAAAAAAAATCAGAACACAGGACACAGGTGGGCAGAATAATCAGAACTAGTTTATGATTTCAAAGTGCTGAACAGAAAATCCAGTGAACCAAAGAGAAAGAAAAAAAATATCGAACAGGAAACTCAAACCAAAGAGGGACATTGAAAAACAGCAACTTTTTTTCTTTTTTGTTTCTCTTCTTCAAAAAACAATGCACAACTCGTACCACAATATTTGAAAAAGCTAAAAACACTTCAAAATATTAGTTTTGTATATATATATTTATATATATTTATATATTTATATCTATATAATTTGCTTTTTTCATATTTCAAACTGCTGCCGTGAGTGTGTGAGTGGGTGTTGGAGGCCTGGGGAGATCCCCGAAGAGCCGCAGTCTGAGACACAAACACAGGTCGAGCTGTTTTGAAAGGCTATGGCAGCTCTCGACGGCTTAAAACACACCATGCATATGATCCTGGCTTCTCTAAGCGTACACGTAAAAGACAGTATGCAACCATGTCTTCCGCACTCTCACACAGTCTCTACAATAGAAACAAATAGAAAAAGAGCATGACTGCGGAATGTTTCACCCCTGGACGTACAGCTATCTGTCGAGCACCCTCCTCTCCCCGACTCCCTCCTGTCCTCCAGGGGAGCAGGTAGGGTGTGTGTCTGTGCTTCTAGCCCTTTTCAGGGTGTAAGTGCTTCAAAAGCCAATTTCTGTCCATGTTCATTCCTCCGTACTCCTACTCGATCTATGATTTAAAAAATGAGTTAATAAAAAAAACACATACTAGAGCAACTTCAAGTCTGGGTGACTCAGTCATCAATCGTTAGTGCACAGTATCTCCTTTGCTTTCTAAAGCAAGGCGGAGACTGTCTCTCTTTCTTTTAGCTACTGACAGTACAGGACAAGTCACTGTATTAAAATAATTTAGAGTTTGAAATTATACCATTCCCTCTGTGACTCTTCCTTTTGTTGTGAGATAGCACTTAAGAAATTGCACTTGGAATCAAGGACCCAGCTGAACAGACACTTCTGTGTTCATGAAATTTCTGTGTCCTGCTTTCTGATGTTGCCGTGTGTCTATGCTTACGCTGCCTCACACCTGAAATTCAGTACATTTCAGCATGAAAACGCCCTCCTTCCTTCCCACAGCAGGAGGAACTAGAATACACGACATGTGACTTGTGTTTCACTGGGACATCTTCAGCTTTGAAAACATTCGATCACACTGACACCAGATGAGCCAAAACACAGATTACAGTACTCATAAACCTTGGTGTTCTTTCTTTTTCGCTGGATGAATTGCCACCCGGAATGGGGGCAGACAGTAAAAAGTCAGTTTTATGTCGTCCATCTCAGCCTCGTCATTCTCCCCCACATGAGAAAAAATTGGAGGATCAAATAAAAAGTGGTAAAGCGTCTGAGCGGATGTCTTTTATACTGGTGAAAGCATTTTGTTGGTTGTCCATTGGAGTGAAAAGCATTTGATTGGCTCTGCCTGCCCTGCATCAGTCAGAGGGGAGTGAGTCACTCTTCTGGATGTGTGTGCATGCTCCTCAGGGGGGGGAAGGCCTGAACAGGACGTGACGTGGGCTTTTCTCAGCTTGGTCAGCCCCGGGCCATCAGTAGGGCAGAGTGTCCAGGAACCTGTCAATCAACGGAGGGGGTGGTACCAGGTCTTCCAGCTTCAGGTAGAAGATTCTTTGAAGGCCCTGGGTCCTCTGGGAGCGGAGCTCTGCCCTTAAACCCAGAATGCGATTCAGAGGAGGCACAGCCTTGGACGAGGAGGGAGACGGGCCGCAACCCAGGTGGTCTCTGAGACAACAAATCACTTTATTCTGCAGCTCCTCAACTCGTTTTGTATCCTTTAGACCTGGGACTTGCTCTGTGGACAAGCATACATACATGTTAGAAAAATATTTAATTAACGGCAAAAAATTATGCCTGTAGTAAAAAGAAATACACTTACACACACACACACATGCATCAGAGCTCATTCAACTGAAAGAGCATTAGCTACATCTTCTTTTATATTGAATTCCACCTCATTACCCTGTATGGCTAATGTTCTTAACAGGCCTTAACCCGTCTCACTCACTACAGATCAATACACAGTCTAACCTAATAAGCCCCCTGCACACTGCGTACACTCACACAAACAATATATATATTTATAAACTCGCACACACACAGACAAATAGTCCCGGCAATTTAAGACATTGACGGAAACAAAAGTGCTCAACAATTAGCTGATTATTCGGCCCTGTGAGCAGCCAAATGAAATTAGAAACACACACACACACACACACACACACACACACACACGCACACACGCATATACGCTCACTGCTGCCCGTAGCAACTCCAGTGGCACCCGTACCAGGCTTAATGTGACACTAACTCATTCTGCAGAGAACAAGGCGTCCACCCCACCCCCACCCCCCAACACAGACACACACTTACACACGGGCACATACACCAGCCACTCCGTGCTGCAGGGAGGCTGTCGCTAAGACCAGTCTCACTTTGAGGTATCCATTATCTGAGGCTTATTTATTGTTTGTTTATGTGACTCTTTTGTTTGTTCTGTGTTTGCTGCTGCAGAGTCACTCCAGCCCTCCTTTCACCGTGGCTTTCAGACCCCTCACACACTCATGCTGCCCCATCCCTCTCTCCGCTCTCCCTATCCCTTCTTCTTCTATGTGTGCGAGCTCCTGGGGAGAGATCGATGACTGCCTTTCTGCACAGGCCACTCTGAAGCGGTCGATCGCTTGGCGGCTCTGGCGGCTCTGCCGTGGCAGTGCGCTGTGAGCTTTGCCGAGGTGGCAGAGCGCCACTGAGAAGAGCGCAGACGCCATTCCAGAGCTGTGCTCCACGGTGAGCTGGTCGATCAGGCACAGAGTTAAGTGCTCCCCCAGAGAGTGAGGATGGGGTTGGAGGGCTTAGACAGAGGAAGAGAAGGTGGAGGAAGAGGAAGAGGAGGTGGCTGGGGGTAGGGAGAGGTAAGGAAGCTAAGCGTAGGGGGAGGGGTGTTTACATTACAAATTTATACGCAGTGATGTGTAAAAGAAATCAAATGTGAGTCCTTAACTTCACAGGTGTCCTCCGTCACCTCGGACTACATTTGTAATCGAAACTTTCCTGTGCATTTCTGTTTCTAATGCACATTACTGAAAACTAAGTTCTTCCTCCTCTGGTGGGTCTCAGACGCGTGTTGCACAGAAAGCCGTGACTCTCCTATTTTTCACAGATGCATGCTGATTAGAGGGCCAGGTGTGTGGCAGGTGCAGCAGGTGCTTCTGGGTATCGAGTTCTTGTTTCAGGCAGAGATGTGTGACAACACGCATGCACATGTGTGATTCTGAGCGCATGTGTGACGTCTGTGGATGTATCCACCTGATCACTGTCACATTGAATCACCCACCGGCAAAGCTCTGGACAAAGGAAAGAAGGAGTGTGTGTGTGTGTGTGTGTGTGTTTGTGGGGATTTGTATCAATATATTTCGCAAAAGCAGCTCATATGACTGACAGAGTTTGTTTGTGTGTAGTGGAGAGGGGCCGTGAACTTTAAAAACACGCTGTTATTGTTATTGATGCCGTACATTCTTTTTCTTCTCCTGAAAATGATTTTGAATCAGATGTTATTGGCTTGTGTCCTTACCTGTGAGCAATACGAGGGCAGCCAGGCAGGCAAAGGCAGAGGTGTCCAGGTTTAGGCTCTGGAGGTGGGTGGAGAAGTCCCGGATTGAGTCTAGCCATTCTCCGAACCCACGAAGGCACTGGAACCTATGCAGCACCAAGCCGTTACAGAACACTAGTTTATCCTCCGACAGCATCGACCTGAGACACAGAGAGGAAAGGAGAGGAAGACTCCGTTTAGATCTCTCTTCCAGTGAAACACTGCATTTTTCTCTCATTATTGTAAATATGGCTTGAGATACTGGGGCAAGGAAACAATTACAATAAAAAGAATGAGAAAACCTGCCAGTATGCGCACTCACACACAAACAGGACACACATCAAACACAGGCATGCAGCTGATTAAGGTTGTGTTTTCCAAATTATAGCATTTTAAAAGATTCCTGTGTTTCCTTTTGGCAGGGTGGGGTGAAGGGTTATGGCAGAGGGCTGTTCTATGTGTGTGTGTGTGTGTGTGTGCATTTGCAGATAGGTAAACTGGTATGGCTTTAATGTGCCCAGACTGCGGTGTACAGAGAGAACACAGCGCCTTAATGAGTAATGAAAAGACTTCTCAGATGTACACAGACAGCAGTTACTCACGACACACAACATCCCACTCCTTTACCATCGAGCAGAGAACAAGCAGTGAATAAGGGAGGACTAGTCTCTATTAGTGCCTAGAGGAAGAGTGTGGTCCTCCTCAGAGAGCTGGTTAAGTGTTTAAGTTGGTAGATCTCAAGAAGACAACAAAGGGTTGTAGGAAGAGAGATGGAAGATGTAGGACCAGGGCAGAAAGTGTGTGCTTAGAGAACAAAGAGAGAGAGAGGGGGCAGCCTCAAATTACAGCCTGCACAAACATCGGTTAAGCAGTCATGAGTAAAGGATGAAACACCATTTATATCTAATTATCCTCGCTACAATTTTAAAGAGGTACTTCAACAGCTCTCAGGAGGACACATGCACACAGATGATCATACATCACCAGCAACATTAAAAATACTTTTCAACTCTTATATACTTATATAGTTAATTAGTCTCACATGACAAGCAGAGATGGATGCAGGAGCTGGGAGAGATTTGAACTGGTTTTCTTGACTTCTTTCATATTTTAAAGCTAATAGTAAATGAAGTTTGGCACCTGGAACTCTGACATTTTCCTTAAGCCCCCTTTAAATGACCTCACTGATAATGCAAACTGCATTTATGATTTGTTCTGGGTTGCTTTAATGTGCTTATATTTATCAAAATTCAAACCCAATCTGGCAATAATTTTATAGCTGCATTATTGTTTTTAATGTAAAATTCTTAGATGTGCATTTTTCCTTTTTTTTTAAACAAATTTCAGTCAAATGTAGCATCAAATAATATGCATGTTTGGCATTTCTAAAAATGTTATTTTTGTTTGTGAACTGCTTTCTGACACTATGCATTTGAAGGATGAAAGAGATGTAGCGAGGCGGAACAGATTGAATCATCTAATATGAACTAATGGCTAGAATTTGCCTTTTTTTTTCTTGGAACACTTGGATTAAAAAATTAAAGACAATAAAACACGTGAAGCCAATACACAAACAATGTCTGCAAGCTGATGAGGTCTGTGTTGTCCTGATATTTAAAAATACCACTTGACCCATGTTTGATAGCAGCACATGAGAAAAAACCCACGGACAAGCAGGCAGACAAGCAGCCAGGCAGATGCATGTATGCATGCACGCACGCACACACACACACACACACACACAGCTGGATGTCGGCCACACATTCCTCTCACCCTTGACTACACTGTCACCACGGTAATCAACCAATAACCACAGAAACTGTTTGGTAACGGGGTGCTTACAGCAATGCCGGCCCAGAAGAGCGGAGCAAATTTACTCTACACACACTGAGCACACACAGAAATACACACATACACTCACAAACATACAGACATACGCTTGCGTAGGGGTCTGCAAGGCATCTGAGTTCAGCACAGGGTCAGAGCAAGGCTGCGTCAACAATGAGATGCGAGTGTGGATGGACCGCATCCTTTTGCTCTCACGGAAGATGGACAAAGTTAGACAGTGCAGTGTTTGTGTGTGTTTTCCACTGTGCCGTGGGAGTTTGGCTGATGGGAAGATGAGCAGTGTGTGTGAGCATGTGTGTGTTTGATAGAAGCCCTTATGAGTCCACTGTTTAGCGTGAGTCACAGTCCCTGCCTGATCCCCCTCCTGCTGAGCCTGTGATGCCACCACCCAATCCTCTACCCACCCTGCACCTGGACCTACACTGGGCGGAGGAGAGAAAGTTGGGATTCTACATCATCATGAGTGCGTGTGTGTGTATGTGTGTGTGTGTGTGTGAGTAAGCGTGCTTGAGTGTGTGTGACTATGTTGGTTTTCTGCCCTAGACGACAGCACAGACAAAAGGATGAGCTTGTAGCCCGCCCCACCCCCCTCCTCCCCATAAATTTAACCAGCCACATGCCTTATGAGAACAGAGCAGTAACCCGGAGCAATTCTGAGGCAAAGATGGGCCGGGGCAGTCATAATGGCACCACAGGTATCCATGGGCAAGACACACACGTGCTTACGCTCTCACACATACACACACACACACATCACTGGACGCGTGAGGTGAATAAAGTTGTTTCCCTTTTTTATTTCGGTCAGCTGAACTGAGTATCTCCTTCCATAACGGCCCTTTCCAGTTTCTCAGCTGACTAGCTTCAAGATGGAATTGATCCTGTCAATTCACAGTTCACAATGCGAGCACAGTTTTAGCCCGCCGAACACACACAGAGCTCTCTGTGCGTCAGATATCAGACCAGCGGAGCGGAACTCTGTGGGTGTAGCTGCTGTCATAGCTACAGACTCCATTCATAATTTGGTTCATATGGCGATTACTCAGCTTCACTCCTCCTACTCTGGAGATACACCAGCACCGCAGCGCACGGCTTTACCAGCACAGTTACACACTGTGCTGTAATGGTAAAGGATATTAACCTCCTGTTGATTTTAAAACAACGTGAGATGCCAGATGAAGTTAAGTTGCAGCGAAAGTCGTAGGCCTGTTGAACAAAACATTTTGGATGGGTGTATGTGCATGAAGAACTGTGTAAAAGTTCCACCCACGGTTTGGCACAAAGGAGGCTCCGTCTCCCATTTCTCACCTGTGAGCCAATCGCAGCACAAACAGCTCCAGGAAGGCAGAGTCTATGAGCAAGTTCTGATCGTCACGCTGAAGCTCGGAGAACCCGGGAAGCCTGTCAGCCCAGCATCGTGTGGTCTCCATCGAGATGGTGAGCAGCCTGTAGAAGAGCTGGATGTGTTCAGCATCTGAGGAGGAGGTGGGAGGGTCGGCAGCACTAAACTGTGGAGGAAGACGCAGATGAGCCACTGAGTAAACTAAATTTCACCGAACACGTGCATTCCTATAACAAAAATTAAAAGTGGGGTGCTGGGGGGTACCTGACTGTAGTCGAGGTCACGGGGCATGCAGTGGGAATAAGCCCTGAGCAGAGCGGAGAGCAGACTGAGGGGTGGAGAAGGAGGAGATGCTTCTGTCTGCAGGGGGCTCTTTGGTTTGGAAGGCAGACGACCTCGGCGCCCCTTCAAGCTATCAGTACGTACCACTGTGAACCAGAAAATGAGAGAAGACAACCGGCAATAATGAAGATGTCGTTTAAGTGAACCTGGTAATATTTACGTTACACACACACAAAGAACTTTTATTCCCTAACAGATTGCAATCAGTGTTTCATAGCTGTAAAATTATGTCTGAAAGGGGTCTTTTTCCACAGGAGCTCTCCGACATTCCCACAATCCAGACACTGGAGGCTACCAGCCAGTAGATGGCAGTGGAGCTGTTCTACGATCTGCAGAGGTGTGAGGGGGACAGAGACGAGTGTGTGTGGTGTGAGGGTTTGTTTGCATTTATGCGGGTGTGTGTATGTGTGTGAGACAGGAGAGAAAACCTCAGGGAAATGAAGGCAGTCTGAGTACCACTCTACACTTCAGCAAAGCATCTCTGCTATGCAGCCATATATGTCAGCTGTATTAGAGGTGATGACACAAATGGAGAGACAGAAAGTGAAGTGAGTCTCTCTTTGTGTCACTTTCAAAGCTTAGAAACGATCCAGATTCAAAGATTTTTGAAAGAGATGTGGGCTGTGGTATGTCCGACTTGTCCTGGCTGCAGATAAACTTTTCAGATTTGTGTTGCATCATCCTGGAGTGTGTGCTTGCTGCCTGTTCAGTAAGTTTTCTGGGGGTATCAGGTGTGTGGTCACTTCATCTCTCTTACCTTCCTTCACCATGCCAACACTCAGACACTTCTGGAAACGGCAGTACTGGCAGCGGTTGCGTCTCCTCTTGTCCACAGGACAGTTCTTGCTGGCCAGACACACATACTTGGCGTTTTTCTGAACGGTGCGCTGGAGAGAGAAGAAACGAGCATACCGATAATCAGCCTCCAAACACAATCAACCACCTAATATTGGATTTGTTTAATTCAATTTCTGTTTTTTTCTTCCCCATCAAAGAATGAATGCAGAAGCTCGCAGGTCAGATTTTAATTACGCGCTGAAAGGCGGCGGTGACATCTGTATAATTAGATAAAATTAATTTTCCAACAAGCCTAGCCTGCAGGAGGGACAATTTTATTAGCGCCGGAGCTGACAATGGGGGCCAGAGCGCGTGGCGTTCCGAGGCGGGTCCCGCGAGACAGAGGGACAGCGGCCGGAAGAGCTGCCTGATCAGATTGTTTGTGATGCTTGCGGGTCAGCTCGTTGCACCTCCGGGGTCTCGCGCATCGAGCCTTTTTCAATGGGCCCCGCGGGAGCTGTTTTCTCCTCCGCTGGCTCGCGCGATTATTACTGACCTTATTAAAATGAAATCAGAAACGGGCCGCGCGTGCCGGCCGAACTCTCCGCGTGGATGAAAGACAATAACAACAGAGACGGTAGTGAATGCGCGGCCCCCGCGCGCATCAGTGGGCCAATCCTGTGGGACTGAATAAAGTTGTGTAGACAGTCAACTGCTGAGACATGTGCTCTAATGACTCGATACAAACTAATAGTTTTACAGTTAAAACACCGACTACAGTTCAGTTAATTACAGTGCAGTGCGAATACACAGGATGATTTAGCCTATTTAGGTTAAGCAGGTAATTATTCCTAATACAAACGAACCACAGACCTGAACTATCAGTGCCACAGTAATTCTGTGGGACGAACCCGTTGTGGCCTCCAGGGGCAAGTTGTCAATCTTTACATGCATGCTTTCAACTCTTACCATTGCCAGGAATTTAAACGTGTCATAATAGAACAATTACATTTGCAAAAAACGTTAAAATTATACTTAAGTACTGGCTGTCAAGCTGTGACTCCAGTGGTCCACTCAGGCAAAACTGAACCAGAGCAAACAGTAAATTAAACTAACGGAAGACACGGAAAGTGTCGCGGCTTCTCCTCTTCTTTAACGCCTCTAAAACACATCAAAACAAATAAATCCAATTAGGAACCCCTCGCGCCACACATGCCCCTGCCCCCGGGAGACCAATAACACACCAATTATTCCATATGCTCCGGCGCGAGCGCGGAACTGGCGCGTAATGGGCGCTAGCGCCGGATGAGAGCCGTTGCCATGGCATCGCAGATCGCTGTGAATGTCTCCTTGTCATCACTTCAATGGTCAGAGACCCGTGAGCGCGGGGATAAGTTAGTTATGGTCATTAATGTGGTTGTGGGGGGAAAAAAAATCATTCGTCCAGTGGAAGTCCAAAGTTGCACGAGAGGCTGGATGACGCACTATATTATTTACACCTCTACAACCCTGCACCATGCCCAACACAAAGTTTAAAGACTTTTTCACAGACTTTCTTTGACATGTCATCCAACTGCAAACCTAACAAGTGAGTTCTGTAAACTTTTCCTGTGGAGTGACACTTTTGGAATTTAAGGAGATATTTTAATTCCATTACTCCTTACGGGACAAATTCATCTTTTGTAACAAAGAATTGTTGTTTTTCCTGCAGCATACTGAGGGCTTAGGTGCAGATGGTGTAGTTGAGTCGACTGTGGTGGTTGGATGAGGGGGAGCTCTTCCCCTCAGTGACCTCAGGGCCTAATTTATAAGATAGCTGGTTCCAATAAAAGCCTCAGTTTGAACTGATCAATTAATTCTCTGATAAATTAAGCTCTCATGAGTGAGAGCTGGCCTGTCTCCCACTGTTGTCTGTCCTTCTCTGCCGCTTTGTGTGTGTATGAATGCGTGTGTGTGTATGTGTGTGTTGGGGGGGCTCTTGTGACTTTGCTTTCTAATAAGCAGCATGAAGCATGACTGGCGTCTCACCAGAGACACCACATATCAGAGCTAATACTGCATAACTAACTAGTCTCTGATACCCATCAAGGATGCCTTCATATGTGTGCAGGTGAACACACACACACACACACACACACACAAAAACGCACAGATTAAATTATCTCAATATAATTATCAAATCTGTAGATCCTTCTTGTGGTCTGTACATTCCCTACCTATTAAGGCAAGCCTATAAGTGTTTCTGTATGAGCGGATGCATGAGAGAAGTTTTAGTTCTGGTTTAATTAATCTAATCTCACTTGTAGTTTATCCTGATTGCATCCTGCAGACAAAAAAAATAAAAAAAAAATTGAAACTTGCTTGGTATTAGAAATTAAGGGTTTAGGGTTGCAGTAATGTTTGTTTTGGCAAGGACTTAATTCCTGTTAAAAAAAAAAAGAAACAGTTTAAATGTCAGTTTAAATGCTCAGTTTAAATGTCAAGTGTCAGAATCGAGGAATGAGTTATATATATATTAAAAGCGCATTCACAAATGAAACACACACACTTACAGAAGCTCACATGCTGTGGGTGTTGTGGGGGCTGGTTGAAAGCATGCAGAGGCAGATTCTTGACATGTAACATGTGCTAATAGCCTTGGCTTAAATTAAAAGCCTTCAGGGACTTTGTTCACCCTTCTCCTCCCTCTGTGTCCCATATCCCCTCCTCTCCTCTGCTTCTTAATCAGAGCCAATCAGACAGCTCTCTCTCTCTGCAGAGAAAGAGCAGGGGTAGTTTGCAGCAAAAATACATGTAGGTGTCTGAGAAGTGATTTTATTGTTTTCTTCAAGGGGACAACTTTTATAAACTGATTCAAAGTGTATAAATGTTAATATTGTTGCAACTTAACTCTGACATATGTGCAATTAAGTGATTAAATTATATGCATGCAGCCATCCAGCTAGTCTGCCACCATACAACCTTACAATGACTAGCAGTCTGAGCAAGAAATGGAAAGCAAAAATTGTGTGCAATGAACTGAGCTATGTAATTTCACTGATTAAAGCACAAGCTAAAGTAATTCACTAGGTAAGACAGTGGGTGGATAAAAATGGGTCACTATTTAATGCTATTCTTTTGTTTCTACCATAATGTTTATATTATACTAACATCTAAGATCTTGTTTTTTTTTTTTTAAATTTTAATATTCTAAC
>JAPXVT010000028.1:16708270-16718878 GCA_029823135.1 Acanthurus reversus
ATCCAGTAACTGGCCCTTTCTTGTCATTGCATAGTGAGAAGAACATACAAATAAATTGGACAGTTTGTCTTCAATTCAATTCTTCAATTCTTCTTCAATTCTTCAATCAGTGCATGTATGTGTGAACTCTTAAAACATCATGCTCTTTGCTTTATCTCTGTGTGCCTGTTTTGCATGCTCATAGGTCACAGATCCCAGACATTTAGAAGTTTCAAGTAAGGCTTGGTCAATTTTTACAGGGCTCTTTTTGAGTGTCAGTCTTTGAATGTCAACCAAGTCTTGTAGATAATTTCTCTACAAGATAAAAATTGTTAATTATCTCCCAAAACTATAATTAGTGACTTTATCAAGTCAGTGCTGTAGATCATAGCAATATGATATACTATATTCACCCTGTCTGCATTGTTTAATTAATATTTTGGGATAGCTGGGGAACCTTTCAGGACCTTCTTGTGCTGCAGGTACCACTGCAAGCTTTTGGCCCCAAAATCCTCTAAAAGTTTCACTGCAAACCCTGGATTAACCAGAAGTCTTACTGGTGATTGTGGAGGTATAAACCTTTTGGGCATTTTTGTTTCTTTTCCTTTACACTCCTGTATACCTTTAATCAGAGACCTCTCTTGTTCAGTGACCTCAATAAAGACCACTAATTTTGAACTATTCAGGTAACTGAGGGGGTTTGTATGAATGAAACAGTGTTTAGGACCAATCTGGCAGGAGCGTTTCTATGTCAGAGTCTCTCTACTTCATGTAGAACAGAGAGACAAAAGCTCAACTTTACCGCAGTGAAATCACTTTAGGTGTAGTGGAAATAAATATGCACCCACTCACCTTTTATCTAATAATCTTATCCAGAGAGGGAATAAATCACTTGGTTGTAAACTCCAGTCTGAAATAAAGATAGGCAGAGTTTTCCAAGAACTGATAACAAAATGTACAGATATTAGGTATAGAGTCGTCCTTTTCTTCTTTTTTAAATGTCTCATTTAATCTTAAATGTGTTATTTTATGCAATAAACCGTTTTTTATTTCAGCACATAAATCAGAGTCATGCTTTCTCAACAGTCGCCAAGTAGACATGTGATGTCTACTTGGCGACTGTTGAAGAATTAATGGAAACATACATCTATTTTATTGATGCGAATCAATCAAAGTGCTAAAAATAACTTTTTGGCTGACTGCCTACTTTAAGATTAAGTCCAGTCACCTGATCAGCATTTATAGTAACTAGGGCAGGTGACAAATCGGAGCTCACATGACCTGCAATAAAAATATTTCCACATATCTCAAATCCAACAAGCATTAACATGGAGTAAAACTCCAAATACAAATCACATTAGTGCTTACATTCCAAGCGTTTTAAGAGTATTATTGATGTGTCTGTGAGTCCAAAGTACAAAGATTCTGGACTCTGATCCCAGCATTAAAGAAATAGAAAAATTTTACCTCATTTCTGCCTCTTTTTGAAACAGCGCTCCACATGTTGCCTGGGCCTGAATCTTGAACACTGAGGGACTGCTGCACCTCGGCTCCTTCATATTTAATGGTTATGTTGAATTATTCTGGCTCACTGCCATGTTGTGCCACCTTGAATTGGGCCGTGGAGTTTGTGAGTGTATCTCAGCATGTGTGTGTGTGTGTGTGTGTGTGTGTGTGTGTATGTATGTGTAGGACAGGGACGAGAGGGAGAGAGTGATGTGGCAGGAGCGCCTGAGTTTGCCACGAACACGGGAAGCCTGTGGGAAAACAGAGCCATAGCAACAGAATGAATTAATGAACAGGATCCGAAAGCTGCGTTTAATACAAGGTACAAGCTCACACACACACACATGCACACACGCACAGAAGCACAGGCCATGCCAGCTGGTGGTTTCATATTCAACACGGATAACCTGGTGATGCAGTTTGGACCACAACTACTTCTACAACTACAAAACACCCGACTGGGAACTCACATCAGGACATTATGTTGAACGTCATGTCATAAAATCTTCTAACGTTCCACACTATTTAACTTAATGTGGACGAACTGATTTGAAGCTGTTTCTCATCATCACTTTTTATGACACCCAAATCAGTTATAGTGACTTAAATTTTTAAAGCGCTCAACATTCAAACGCCTGTTTGTGAAGCACTTGACTATCAAACAGACTGAACAATTACATTGTGTTAGCTGAGTGTGGTTTTACCAACACATCACACAATACAGTGTTGTAAAGATTTGACTAGCTAAAAAAAAAAAAAAAAAAAAAAATTAAAAATCACCACATAGAACATGGGTTCATGCCCCTCCCTTAGTGAGAACAAAGCGAAGGCTTGTTGTCCTCTGAGTCAGTGATGTTCAGAAAATAGTCTGCAGCTCCCCCCTCAGGAAAAAAACAGAATAATGTCTGGGAAAGTTTCTGATGGAGAACATTTAGGGTCTTAAATTGATTTTACCTGTACAGACATGCACATGGTATTCCTTTTTTTACATGTCAGCCATAGGATTAACACCAGTGCAGATTGCAAGACAGTTTTTTGACCCAAGAATTGCAATGGAATTCGATTTGAGGAATAACTTTTTGATGTCTTCCAGAGAACGGTATATTTTTCAAAAAACATTGTGCATTGGACATATGCATATGTTTGATTGTTAAGTTCTATTACCATTCTCCTATATGCGGTAAACAAGATCCAAATGGACGGTCATGTAGAAAGAGAGCTGGTGTGAAATATTTCACCTTTGGGTCATCAGACATATACCATGTTCGTTCCATTGATGATGTCCTGCATCTGGAATCCACTCTTGACACTGTGGAGACTTCACTTACTGCTTTTAAAAACACTAATTTCATCTCTGTGCAATTATTGAAAGTTGAAGAGGAAAGGTTCTGTACAGGTGGTGAGAAACCCTGGGGCAGCCAATTTTGGAGGCTGATGCCTTTGAACCTCTGTCAGGTATGCATATTGAAAAGTGAACACTTTCATCCGCTCAGTCTTCAGTTTAAAGCAGCTTATACACATATGCATAGACAAGTCTGGGCTTTTCTGCTTAGAGATAAGATGCAAGAATCTTATCTAACACGCTGTGGTTCCTTTTTCCTGTTGTCACAACCATCCAGATCCAATATTTGTTGAAGGTTTGTAAATTACTTTTGGCAAAATGCAGAGCTTTCAATCATCTGATGGTGATTACAGAGGGTTCAAAGGGGGAAATTACCCCACCTGTCACTGAACGTATTGTTAAGAAACATCTGCTCTCTCTGAACAAACAGGCTCGCTGCACTAAAGACTTCCCAAACACAAGATAGGGTTATTACTGGTATTGCTGAAGACAAAATAAAGGTAAATTTCGACACACATATTAAATTTTACTTTTTTATTGTACAATATTACAATCACATTTGTACAAATGCTGTTAACAAAAAAAAAAAAGCAATTCAGGCAACTAGAAGAAATGTTTGCTGGGGCCTGAAAACAACAATGTCCTTGAGCACTCAATCTTCATGCAGCAGTGGTGGGAACACGCTGCTGCTGTTCGGAGGGATGGCTACACACACACAAACACACACACAGACATCAAATCTGAGGTGTGCAGCATGGCTTCCTCCTGTTCACCCCATTAGGTCTTAAAGACGCAGGATGAGCAAAAGCAGCAAGGTTGATGCCAGCAACAGTGCAGATGAAGGTCGCGTACTGAACTGTGGTATAAAAATCCAGTTTGTGTGTCTGTGTGTGTTGTAGTGATAGTATAGATGGGAACAAGGGGAATAAGGTTGTTGTTCATTTGTTGTTTGGTCCAGGTCCAAAGTGTTAAGAAGCTGAGGCGCAGGGTCAGAGGTCATCAGGAGGGGCTTAAGAGCGGGTGTACTTCCCCCAGATGTGCAGCATGAAGACGGAAGCAATGAAGAGCAGACTCATCACCAGCACTGGCACCGGGCCGCTGACACAACAAAGAAAAAAAGATTATCACACAGTCCCACACACACACAAATTCCCATCGTTTGCTGTAACCTCAACCAGAGCGAGAGCCTTGGAACGAGTGCAGTGGCGGATTTTATTGATGAGCTTCGGAAACAAGGTGGAGCTCTTATTGCTGAAGGAGGGACTGAGTGGGGGGCTGGGGTGGAGGGTCGCATCGCTAAGTAGCAGCATTGCCATGCCAACAATCTCTTCAGCAGCCCCCTCCTCCCCCTGTCAGGAGGCTGTAATTGAGTTGACCTTTCAGAGTGGATCCTTTAATGAAGCTTTGAGGCCAGCGTCTAACGCAGGAACAAACATGCACTCGATATACAACACTGTATGGCGAGTCTGCTCTCCTTCGACTGCTGGAGAGACGCACTCAATAACCACCACAGCGTCATCGATCACCACCGGCCAGCTACGGCCTGGAGACAGGACGGCTTCTCTAATATTATGGGCAAAGATGCAGCAGAATACAAGTTAAGGAAGTTTAGAGTTTACTTAATGTACACTTCCTTAATGCACATAATTATGTGTGTGTATGTGTGTGTGTGTACAGTATAGACACACACGCTGAGCCTGGTCCACTGCATAGAGATTATTTGTTTTACCACAGAGGCACGTCTGCTCAATTTCCTGCCATTAAACACTCTCATTCTACCTAATAACAATAAATAACACTAATGATAGAACAGGTGTCGGAAATCCTCAGAATTAGTTTGTGACTGTGAGTGGATGAAAGTTTGAAATGTCAAAGGCTAAATTTGTCTGAGAGTGCACATGTTCCTTTGTTCTGGAGTATGTGTGTGGGTAGTTGGGTGTATCTGCTTTTATAACCTGCACTTACACTTTGAGGCCTGGCGAGTCTTCTGTGTAGAAGCGCCACATGCCACCAGTGCCTGCCGATCCTGTGGTCCGGCCGCCGCTGCGTGTACCGCTGCTTGTAGCTTTCCTGTGGAACACACGTGCACAGACAAAAATCAAGAATATATCGACAACACCAAGTGTTTAAACAAGTCAATATATCTCATTGGCAACAAATGATCTTCAACTGTCAAAAGGCCTCCTTGCAACCTTTTTTTTTTTTTTTTGCTATAGTAAAATGTTCCTGTTTCATATTACTGTATAGGAAAACAAATAGATCATGAGAACAGAGACACACAATTTAAGGGATCTTGTATTAATGCAGTAAGTTCTTTAAAAAAAATTGGATTTTAATCGACAACCCTCACAGAAAAAATTATTTTCATTATACCCCGCATTCAAAATGTAACTAAATACAGTAGTTGGTGATGAAAGAGCACAGTGTGACTCATGGCAGCTTCTTCCGTGTGATGAGATTAAACGGAGGTTAATGAGGTAATGAAGAGGGTGATAGTAATGGGTAATAATGAGAGAGGCAACAGCGAGCCTCTGATTACACACTGATTAAGTTCACAGCACAACATTGATCTGCTGCTTTAATCTACAGAGGGCACACAAAAATACAGAGAGGGGCAATTTGAAAACCATCCATCACTCTTTACAGGATGATGACATGAGCAGGTGGGGGCAACACTGGGGGTATTTGGAAAAATAATTCTGAAACTGTGTGTGAGCTGAGAGGACTTGTGTATGATGTGGTCTTCAAGGGCTAATTTCTTAAAATACACAGAAGCGTGAGAACATTAAGTGTCTTGAAATCAAGACCATGAGTTGCCACAACAGCTTCGGTCTTTCTTGTCACGGATTCTGTAAGTCTCTGAACTCTGCTGGAGTGATGAGCCATGGTGGTGCTTTGATATTGCTAGCCAACACACCAGATCAAAATTTCCTGTACGAGATCAGTTTATTTTAAATCTGGCTACTGTGATGTTTGTAGCAAAGGATTCACATAATTTTTATAATTCTAAAACAAAACCTTTAGCCTTTAAAGTAGAACTTTCATTCATTTAAAAAAAAAAAAAAACATCCTTTCATTCATCTCTCTTCTTTAATTTGTCACTCATCTGTATTTGAGCTGCAATGTTCAGCTGAATACTAGTTAACTGGTTTATTGAAAGAAATTTGGTTGTCAACTATTTTGATAATCCATTTTTGAAATAATTTTTCA
Source organism: Acanthurus reversus (assembly GCA_029823135.1). Taxonomy (NCBI): domain Eukaryota; kingdom Metazoa; phylum Chordata; class Actinopteri; order Acanthuriformes; family Acanthuridae; genus Acanthurus; species Acanthurus reversus. Next base: position 16,714,308 of record JAPXVT010000028.1, read on the forward strand.
AGCAAAAATGACAAACACTTGATCATTCCAGCCTCATAAAAGCAAGAATTTATTGCTTTCCTTTGTCATTTTTGAAATAAAAATAAGTACTTTACAAACTGTCTATTGGCCAAAGTATAAGGTGAAAGTTTGGTGGACTTAGTACTGTGTGTACCTCTGTCTGACTGTGGAGCCTGCTGCACGGGGAGCTACTGTCTTGCTGGGGGAACGGCTGGATGCCCCGACATTGGTTGCACTTGCTGCTGGGCCAGGCTGAGGGAAAGACATCAAAATTAATACATAAAAGAAATTCAACTGCATTATAATCTTTTCCTGACACACACTCTCTCTCTCTCTTTCTCTCTCTCTCTCTCACACACACACTAACATGCTTACAGTTAACACTAACATGCAACATTTAGACAAACAGATATAACATAAACTTAAGTAGTTAACTTATATCTGAGTAAACACTGCATAATTTATATACATATGTATATTAGCTATATGCCTTAAGTTGATCTCAAAGGCCTTCTATTGGTATATCTTCTCATTTAATTGCTTTCAACCTCTTGTGGCAGAGTCTTAACCAAACATGTTTCCGGGTACATAATTCAGTCGATTCAGTGCTAGACCATCGTAAAATATAATGTTTTTTAGCTGTTTTACTAACTGAAATGCAGCCACGTCCACAAATGAAGAGCTGTCGTTAGCAAGCTAGCTAACAGATAGCAAAATGTTAGCTCTGTTTTCCCGTTAAATGGATGCAATAGAGCTTAGCTTCATCAATAGGAACAAATTCAGATAGAAATGAAAGTCTTACCATTTTGTTGTATTTGTCCCGATACGAGCAGAAACCCTGAGCCTCTCTTCAAGCTGATGTCCACGTCAAATGAACAGCAGTCTGTCGGTGGGGGAATTGGTCAAAACTTGCGAAGAGGTCTCACAAAGCTGACGCTTGTCTAAAAAGGACACGACTGCAAAACACAAGACCGGTGCAGGAGACCAAGCAGAAGCCTGACCGGCTGATCGCCTTTACCACGAAAAATATGAGACAAATAGTATTTTATGAAGATATTTTCAGGCGATTATAATGAAGCGTATTTTTAAAACCCTCTTGATTTTTCTAGCATGTGGTATTTTGATGTGTGCTTTTACGTTAATTTAAAGGCAAATAAATGATCCGCCTCTACTTCTGAGGAAGACGTGTCTCACAGGAAGCTGGTCCGTTACATCGAGGAAACAGGCGCCATTGTGGTTCCGAGAACAACTGCGATTAGAGTAATTACAACGGGTGATTTGAGCCAACATGGCGTCCAGACGGTAGAGTGTCTTGACAGTTTTTCCTCACTGCTACGGGCATTTAGGGGAGCATTCACGGGTTTCCAAACTTGGAAAAGGTAGTCAAGAGATCCAGGTAAACAAAAGTGTATTATAATTAAATTGTAACAGAGATATAGTTGTGATGTTCTTTTACAAAGACAACTGATCACGAAGTTAGCTATGAAAACGGGTTAGAATTTCAATATATCCACGCTAATATATAGTAGTACTGTAATTTAAGTTAGCTAAAGACACTTAACCTTTTTCAAAGCAAATACAGAAATCCATGTATTCTTCTTCATCAGTTTGAGTCCTTCTTTAGTGCTACCTACAGGTTTTCTTCATGGGAAATGGCTGAATACTTGGAAAGGGTTGTAAGTTATGTACATTTTTTGTCAGGCAGTAATGACATGAAGTGATTCAGAGGATAAAAGTTGTACATTAAGGTTATATCCAACCACAAGGATTGAATCAGAGAGTGGATTCGTACATTTCTGGTTCAGTTAACTTGTATATTTTGTGAGTCCAAAATAAAATCTATCATTTATGTATTGCATTTTAAGAAAGTCACTCATACATATGTAATGCTAAGATATTGTGAATATGCCTGTTTGTCTGTTTTGGAGATTGTGTGCACTGTCTACTAGCTACGTGCCCTCATCACTTTGTCTTTCCTTTTCATGTAATTGTGTGTATTTATGTAATAGCTGCATTTCAAATCTGTTTTGCTTATCAGCATAATCTCTTCCCTTGTGTACAGATTCAGTTCATCTAAAGATTAGTAATTTTTTTGTTCAGGATGGTGCGGGTGGTTTTCCTCCATCCAGATCTTGGCATTGGAGGAGCCGAGCGACTGGTGGTCGATGCTGCTGTGTCTCTGAAGTCGCAGGGATGTAGTGTTCAGATCTGGACGGCCCATTATGACACAACACACTGCTTCTCTGAGACCTTGGACCCAGAACTGCCAGTGGTATTTTAACACACAGCAAGCAACCTAATATTTTGCTGTGAAGATGGATAACATAGACAAAGAGTTAGAATATTTAAGTTGAATGAAAGTAAATATATTTTCAAAATGCACACATGATCAAATTGTTTTTACTTTTCAGGTATGTGTGGGTGACTGGCTACCCACCAGTGTGTTTGGCTACTTGCATGCACTGTGTGCCTACCTGAGGATGATCTATGTGGCCCTCTACCTGGTCTTCTTTAGTGGGGTGGAGTACGATGTCGTCTTCTGTGATCAAGTAAGTTGTGTCATTCAGGAACTAACTACCTGTCTGTTAGGTCTGTTAGCTTCTTCTGAACCGTTTGTATCTCATTATTGTCTCTGCTGCTTAGAGAATAGGTTCCATTGTCAACAGTGGTCTTTGTCTTTGTATGTCCCTCTTGTGTCACACCCCTGTAACATACCATGAAGCAGACACTCCCCTGCTAATTTGTCTCGTTTTGTCTTTCACACAAACACACCCAGGTATTATTACATTTCACTTGCACATAATAGCATTGCAGAGAAAAATTATTATTCAGAACGACTGAGGAAGCGTCACTCCGTAAATGATTAAGGTGCAATTGAACCAATCAAGTCACGCACTCTTTGTCTTAGGATGTGTATTTAGGGTTTTGATAGATTGTTTATCATGAAAACTGTGTATTATTTATATTTGCTGGCAATTTATTTTATCCAATGTTCAGCTATGTTTTATATTTCTAAATTCAGCTTAAAGTTATACATTCTTTACTTGTTGTGTTTTATTTGCTTCTTGTTAGTCAGTAAGGAGAAACATTCTTTAAGGCATGTACTTTTTTGGTTATACTCCTTTCGTTTCACTCCAGGTGTCGGTGTGTATCCCTGTGCTGCGACTGTCCCGTCACAGGAAGAAGGTTTTGTTTTACTGTCACTTTCCCGACCAGCTGCTGACGCAGAGGAAGTCGGCCCTGAAGAAGCTTTACCGCGCTCCCATTGACTGGCTGGAGGAGCGTACCACTGGCATGGCTGATATGGTGTGTGCGAACAGAAATGTGAAGGCCACATCTTTTTGCAGGTTGTGATGGTCAGATTGCATGAGGGGACTGTGTCACATAGAAGAGTAAAGCGCAGAATTGTTGATTTAATTGTGTATTAGATCAAGATAAAAATGCCTCATCAACTCGATTTTTTTTCTTCCTGCGACATCTAAATCTGCTTGAGTTTCACTGTACAGAAAACGTATGTGCAGGGTTTGACAGTAGAACGCTGTTTGCATATTAATTTGCTGACAAAGGAACGTTTCTCTCTGCTCTGAATTTAAGAGGCGGGCTTACAAGAATGGATTGTGACATAACAACTAGTCTGAAGGTCTATCCTTGTCCAATTTACAATTTATACCAGTGCCATTTAAAAACTCGAAGCTGCCACCGTATTTACAGTGGCAGAGGACCTTTTTTTGTTAAGTAGGAGACATCTTGTTTGCAGTAGGAAAACTTAAGAAATGACTAAAATTGCGTTAGAATCGATACTAGACCTTTTATTGCGGTAAAAGGAGTAAATATCTTTGTCAGGAATTATAAACTATCAAACATTGTTCTTCCAAGCAGAATATTTGTATATATGTCTTGATACATGCCTGGAGGAGATCTTTAAAAGACTGTAAAGTGAACAAATTTAGTTGTAAGTGATGTTTTAAAAGATGAAAAAGATGTGGCATGAGTTCCCGAGGTGTGGTGTTTTGAGGACTCTGATATTAAATGCTATGTGGATTATGCACAGATTTGTGAAAGGCCAGAGGGACCCATGTGAGGATTTCAGGCTGAGGTGAATGGAGAGCCAGCTGCTGAAACTAGACATATCTTATTATACAAAACATTCAAAATCAATCTTATCCTAAAATTAACATAACATATGTGGTGTGAGTAGATTTCTCTATTTTTATTTACAGCCTTTGTTTTTGCATTTTTTACACACACTGATGTATTTTTGATATATGTGTTAAATGACTTGCGACCATGCAAATATGTTTGTATTTTGCCGTACACAGGTTAGGCAATAATAAGGAGCTCTCGTGACGCCGCACACTGTGAAAAACCTTTAATTAACAACTCAGAATAACATCCTGTGGTCAACTAAACTTGCCAAGAATAATTTCGATCTCATCAAGATGTTGTTCAACAGGTTAAGAGGGGTAAAGTGTCTCTTCCCACCTTAGCTTAGTACTTGTGAGCCAAAGCTATAGTATAATAGAATAAATTAAAATTCTAATTAAATTGCACATTATTTTATGAGGGGCAAA
>JAPXVT010000028.1:16793634-16805606 GCA_029823135.1 Acanthurus reversus
CTATTGGCCGCCCTAGAGTGCGCTTCTTAGCGTCAGGTGACCTCGCTACAAGCTGAGCGGCTGTTAAAACTAACGAAATGCCTTATGCTCTAAAGCTGGCCTCTGGCGACTTGACAGGCTGAGCTGCAGGCGACACCGTCAGCCTGCTTGAGTCGAGCTGAGATGGACCGGTTTACACCGCCGCTACTTTCCCGGCAACCATTTTGTCTTGTTGTGAAACTTTAGTGCAAACTGGCCTTAAAAGAGAGAGAGAGCGACAAAAAATAAAAAAAAAACTTTGAGCTGGAGCAAAAACAGGGACAGAAGGGTGCAGGGGAGTTGCCTCCTTAGGAGTCTCACGCTACCGCTAGCTTGATTTACAGACATTGCAACCCCAGCTTTAAGGCATGCATTATGTCAAGGAGGATCCTCTTGAGTGCAGGATTAGAAGTGTGCTTGTGTGTGTGTGTGTGCACACGTGTATGTGTGTTTGTGGAAGAGAAAAAAATGGCTCACTAGGTTCTGTAGTGTTGCCGTCTTGTTGTCAGTGCAGCATGTTCACACCACTGACTGCAGTTATGGTTCAAGCACAGGTGTTACTCTGAGTGCAGTAAGTGTAAAGAAAGAGCACATGGGTAACAGCAGATGCTATAATAAATAATATGTTGCTATAATAGCTTCCAGCCTTGCTGTGTCAAACATCTACTGTCTCTGATATATGATCTCTGTATGTTTCTGTAAGACAAGCCCCAAAGTTTCATTTTTCATTGTTCCAAAACATCCCTAACGGACTTTAAACTTAAAGACAGTTTGGTCAGGATAGCTGAAAACCAACACATAACAAAATAAACTATGTATTATTAAGCTGCGTTTCTAAAAAGTGACTGTAATTCGCAGATCTTCCCGGATATCCTCATAGAATGAATCAAATTGCTTCTCTCGCTGTGTGGATCCCTCCTCTCAAAATTCTTGAAATTCCAGGACAGTGGGAAGCCTCAAACTCAGTTCGTGCTCTCTAATCTTTTTCCTCTCTGATTCTCTGACCTCTGCTGCGTTGTACCGGCCTCATTTGACCTCCGCGGCATGCAGTAACATGACAAAAAACCTGATATCACTGCAGAAACTTAGATACGAGTCCGCTTTTTATTTTTCTTCTTCGTGTCACAACGGCGGAGCTGAGCATATCAGCCAAACACATAACAGAGCATTCAGGCGCAGACAGATGCCAGCATGGAAGTGCTCCATCACAGGAGCGCACACATATATTCATAGATTTGTGTCAAAACGCTGTCGGAGAGATGTCAGCTGGTTTCCCTGAATGCTATGTGATCACAGCAAATGTAAAAAAAAAGCAGACAGCAACACTCCAAGCAGCCACAGGAAAGATTTAAATGCATGTACATTGATTAATTGCATGCAAACACACTTTGCCATCGCCGTCTTTCAGCTGTGCATGCCTCTCTCCTCTCACTGTACTTCTACTCAGGCATGGCAGAGGACACCTCAGGTCTCCTCTGTGCTCACGACAGCCCCGGGCACTGCTTCTCTCTGTGTGTCGCATGTGTGTGAGTGTGTGTCAGTTTAGTTTATGTTGGGCATGGGCTCTTTGAAGTCTCTTTTAAATAGCCTGGCTTCCTATGACATTAAACAGACACACAATGCTCTATCCCTTCATCTTCGTGCTCTCTGCCTAATCCATTCACATATCACGTTCTCTCAATCTTTCTTTTATATCTCCATCCTGGGCATTTCGCTCTTTCTCTCTCAGCCACCCCCAGCCCCAACCCCCTGTTAGTCTCTCAGTGATGCTGTTTCCTTTCAAGTGCGGTTGCCATCACTACTTCCCTACAAGAACACAATTTCCCCCTTCACATCCTTCTCTGTGTCTCTCTTCATATCCCCTCCCCTCCTCTTCTCCACAGGCTTTAATCCCCTATACAGATTGTACAACCAGTGTTTCTCACAACCACATGGAAACACTCTGGAGTGAGCGGATCCAGGGCTTCACTTGCTTCACAATGTATCTGGTGTTGAGAAGTCTTCCTACTGGGGATTTCATGTTTATACGTCTAAATCAAATCAAATCAAATTTTATTTTTAAAGCACATTCAAAACAACCAATGTTGACCAAAGTGCTGTACAACAGAATAACATAAAACGTGAATTTAGTGTAACATGGTGCAAGTGAAGAAAACGAAGAGAAAACTAAGAGAAAGGGAGGGAACAAGAGTATTTATATGAGAGGCAGACAATGACAGAGAAGGATTTGTGTGTTACTAATTAACACAGAGTTTGTGCTGCTTCTTTATATAGTAAACTACAAACACAGCTTCTTTCTGTGATCTCTGTATAGTCTAGTTCTTTCATATAAAACCAGATACCTTTATTCTAACTATGTTGCGAACAGGAGTTTAAAATGCATGCTGCTGAGGCATCTTCGATGAGAAACCCAGAGATGGTGCTTTTTAAGTGTGCGAGTTGTCCTTGGGTCCTGTGAGCTCAATAAGTTCAACAGTTTCCAAGACAACGCTGATGGGTGCGGTGATTTTCTGAGCGGCTGTAATGCCTCTCAACTAGAGCAGAACAAGGCACAGGCTAATATTAGGGAAGTGAGACAGAACAAGGTGGCCTGAAGCCCTGTTTCTATTGCTCTCTATGGAGTAGCTCATGTACACAGCAGCTCCTGGCAAAAAGGATGGGGTCACTTCATTTCCAGGTCATAACCTTGACTGCAGAACACAGACCGGTCACAGAGGAAGGAGAATGAGACAAGGACACAAAGAGGGAGAGAATACACAGTATGTGTGTCTGTGAAATTACAGGGTTTGCCAAAGTGTTTTGCAGCTACCTTTGGCTCAACTCTGCTAACATCCTTAAAAGTTAATACCTTTTTTATGAAATAAGACATGAACCTTTACTGAAAAAGAGCAGATGTGTTTTTTCACACAGCAAACTCTGCAAACAGATATTTCACGAGTGTGGATATTGTTTCAGCTCTAATCTGTAACATAATCAGGTGTAAAGATGTGGCCTTAATATTTTTGTGGAAGAAATCCAAATAATGTTACTTTTTTGACTCATTACTGACATTAATTACAAGGGCTGCCCCCTCTAAATTATTTGTACGGAGGCCCCTAAGATGAAATCTCGATGACATTTTTTATGCTGCTTCATTGTGGGCAGAGCTAAAGAGGACAGCAGCATTGCAGGCTATGTAGTTTTATAAACTCAGTCTTGTCTCAAAATGACCCAGCTACAAAAATAATAGAAATAGGAAATAGAAATAACTGTGGCATTGGACAGAAATTGACGGCAAAGGAGGACACAGGCGGTAAAACTCCATGTTTGCTGTTTCAACACTCTGCTCTAGAGACGACTGTTAGGAAAGCTGACTAAACTACATTCGAACCAGATGCTGGTAAAACTTCTTTTAGTGCCACAGAGTATCACTGACTGTCTGCAATTATGCAAGGAAGAGGCTCCTTGGTGTGCTAGGATTTTATAGGGTTTTAGGGTTTAAAAAGAAAGAAAGCGAGAAAGTTTTAAAACTCAGTGGAAAAAAAGGCAAAGAATTTAAGAGAGAGAACTGCCCATGGCAGCGTTAAAAGTCCCAGCTGAAATTGATTACCAATGCAAGCCTGGCATAGGCGCAAAGTGGGATTAAACACTTCAATCTCCGATCACCGGGGCATTTTTGTCTAAAATCAATACACATTATTGTCACACGGGGTGTTCCCTTGAAGGCTGGAGAGAGCACAGCTGCTCGACTGTACAGTACCAGGAAACCACAGACACACACAGGCAGGCACACAGCACATATATAAAAATAAATCGAGCACAACAGATTTAAGAACACACAAACCACGGCATCACGCCTCTTGGTGTGTGTGATGCCATTGTGCAATAATTGCTCTTTTAACATCTCACAGACCTACATTTTCTCTCAACTGATTTTCATCTCTTACTCTTCAACAAACACGCTTTCACCTGAAAAACCCTTAACGTATGATGTGGAGGCTTTAAAGACACTGATGACACACAAACGTACACAGCCTGATATTATCAGGCTGTTTAAGTTGGCAGGTTTGTGTGCGTGGCCTCTGCTGTATGTCAGCTGCCCTTAGCTTTGCTACTCCTACTACTACTCGTGCCAACCAGGCAGGATTTATGAGGCTCTGGCATAACAGCAGGGTTTCCCTGCTACAAACCACTCAGACACCTCAACTTTTTTTGCTGGACACAAAAACGTGAAAGATGTGACAGACGTTTACACTCTGCTTTTACTTTCCAGACAATAATCTGTTCCAATGCAATCATAATGCTCTGTGGCCATCTTAATTCAAATCTTATTACAGTGTCACGAGCAAATAAGAAAAATGTTTCTGAATTTGATGAGCTGAATGGAGCAGCTGTAAAATCAAAAATAACGCTATTTTATTCAAGTATTGGTTCTTTTCCAGTTGTTAAGGATGGCATTGAGAAGAGACCCGAGGGAAAAAACAGCTTTGGTTTTCCTTTTCTTGAAAAGTCATTTGCAGGTTTAGCATAACAAATTATGTACTTTTCACAAAACAGGCCCGATATTTTCCAAAGCATATAAACAAAATGTTTTTTCTTCCACTTCTATGTACCCATACACTGAAACAAACAGTCCTGCAACGTCACCAACTTCTCTTTGAAGTAAGAAAAACTAAAAGACGGTTTAACAACTACTATAGATAATGTATAAGCTTGTACTACACCTGAACAAGTCGGTCCAAGCTTGAGATCTCATTAAGCGCTGACACAAATTAGTTTAATTCTCAAACAGCGGGGGGACAACAAAGGAAGAATAAACGTAATCCTTAAAATACGAGGCCCGGATTCAAGACACTGGATCAGCCAGCATCTGCAATGCATCAGACACAAAGCAATACACTTAATGGCAAACTAATGATTTGATTTGTTTATCACACTTTGCTTATCTTGAAAACATAATCACTATTAACTCTGACCATTCCAAGTCTATACAATTAAACTTTGGAAACATCTAAATCCCAAAACACTTAAAAGAACTACCAAAATAGAATGAAAAACATTTGTGTCGACATCTGTTCTCTGTTAAAGTAACGTTATGTAGGAATTAATTTCTCAAAGATTTGGCGCCCCCGCAACATTACAAGTACTTTTCTCCATGTGTCAAACATCCAACAAAGAGCCGCAACACATGACATGTAACTTAGCAAACAGCTACAAGCCTTTCATTGAGCTGCCAACAACAACAACTACACGCCAGTCTGACGTAACTCTTGCTGGTCCTCTTGCTCTTCACCGTCTCTTTACTTCCATAAGTGTCCGCCTTACAGTATCCCCACCTCTGTTATGAAGTTAGTAGAGGCTGTTGAGTACAGTCACATTCCCCACTCACTCGGCTCTGGTTCCTCTATCTGTCGGCAAGCCAAAATTCTGATAGCGGGGCAAAACACCAACACTCCCCGGTGCAGCTACAGTATGCAGCAGATAGCCTGCGTGTTGCTTTCAGGAACGTCCGTGAATCACAGAGTTGAGGCAGAGCAGTCATAGGATAACAGAAGGAAAACCAGAGGACATTTCCCCATAAAGTATGAGCTGGTTTCACCAAAATCACTGTTTAGTGCGATGTAGTAATGTACATCGTAAGTTTCGGTTTTGAAATCGTGGGCTGCGGTTTGAAGTTACATAATGCAGAAACAAGCTACAGGAGGGTCGAGTGCTGATGCAGAGAGCCCAGTAAACCTTTTAAAAATCACTCTAATGTTAAAATGGTTTCAAAACAGTCTTTTTAAGGAGAAAAAGTTACATATTTTTGCTTTACAGAATCTGAGCAGCATCGAGGATTCTGCAGAACGAAGTAAATTCCAGCATAAAACGGCATCCAGCACAGAATTCATAAAACATACATTAACAATAGATTTTAGCTAAATTAACAGGCTGGCTGGCTACTTCTTCACGCTGTCTTGTTACTCCATATTCTTGTAGAGAGCCCTGCATATGTGCTGTTTTAAAATATAAGTACTTTCATTTTATTGTCATAGCTGAGCTAACTTAAAGCTTCATTCTATATAGAACCATCATTTGTACACTCATACCTGTCCAAGTGATTAAAGGGGTCTCTGGTCAGATGTGCAGTGCGCTCCACCAGCAGAGGGGGTGGAGCGTCAGAGATCCCACTTCCTCCTTGGCTCGTCAATCAAACATGCTCCTTAAATAAGAAAGAAACAGACAGAGACTTAAAATATTGTTTCACTGCAGATGTGAATACAGCAGGGTGCATATTAAGCTGTTGTGCAAAAATGTTACAGTATTGTACAATCTTGAAACAGAGAGTCAAAGTCAGGAAATATTTTAAAGACACTGTGTCCTTCTGTCATCTATCCCGTTAACATTTCAGTTACAGTTTGTGGATTGAGGTTCGACTTTTTTCTACAAATGGTGCTTTGGCAGTAAAATCTCAAAGCAACCACATAGGGACCCGAGAGAAGCTAATACTTAACAGCCTTAAACGTACTTCCTGGCTGTGCGCGGACAATAATAGCAGCCACCTCTGTTTAACACAGTCACATGTCGCCAGGCATGTCTCCAGCCGTCAGTCATTTACAAACTGTCAGCCTAGTTCTTTGTGTTTTATAGGTTCATCATCCTCCATCCGCCCTCCTTCGGCAGCCACTCAAAGGTCAGTTACAACCAAAGACTTTCTGTCGGCCTTGGAGCAAGATAAAAAGAGAGGGAGGGGGAGGACAAAGGCACGAAGGGGTAGAGGGATACAGGGATGGACAACTGACGGATTCTCTGAACTGCTCATTTCACTGGATTAATCTGCTATTTTTGAAAAATCCACAGAGAACGAAGATGAGACTGAATATGACTCAGTGTGTGTGTATGTGTTCGTGTGAGTGAGTGTCTGTGTGTCCTTCAATCTGGTCCTTGGCCTATTTTAAAGCCAAGTCATCATTCTGGTCCACTGGGACTTCAGTTTGTCAGCCTTATGTGTGTGTGCGTGTGTGTGTGTGTGTGTGTGTGTGTGTGTGTGTATAAAGAGTTTGTATTACAACCGGAGCTATACCATAAATCTCTCTCTGCCAGCCCACACACTCCTGCATTTCTGAGTGTGAGGAGGCTGTACTGCAGTGCAGGTATGCTTCTGTATGTGAAGGCTTCTGGCCACCAAAGGTGACTCCTCCAGGGTGAGTCATCATTCCTAATCTCTTCCCTACATTTTTTCCTCTCTCTTTCTCTCTCTTGCCGTCTCCGCCTTTAACACAGATGTCAAAAACTGCCTCATTTTTATCTCTCTTTTCTCTCCCTTTATCTTACCCATACCTCCAAAAAAGTTTGAGGGGAAAGTAAGCCATATGCAAATTGGAAGCGGGACAAGCAAGAGCTTCAATAAATGCAAAATAAACCAACAGAACCACACGCAACAATGCAATGCAAATATCAACCCATCACTGTCTGTGTGCAGAGTGAATGTCTTCCTCTCCTCATTCTGCTTTCTGCTCATCTCATGTTGCAGTAGGGCTCCACACTAAATTTTGCCAAATGAGAGCCTGTGCTCCTGAATGAAAAAAATCTAGCAGCTTGCAAAGAAATTTAGGAGTACAGTGAAAAATGTTCAGGCAACACAGACTTTATTAAACAATTTATTACATATATATTTGCACTGTGTGCCTTTACAATAACGCTGTTAAGACTGCAACATATTTATTATAATTCCAATAGAAAGCAGTGTCACAATTCTCAATACAGAAATGATACATGAGACTAGATACCTAAACTTTCAAAATATTTGCACACTTTTGGGTCAGTTGAAGGCTGGTGGTAATTGTAGGCTGACTTGTGGTTGATCAAGTGCCTCAAAATGACAGTGTCTAAATACACTCATCATTGTGGAACTTACATTTTCTAGTATGTTTGTCATGCTATGTACAATACAGCGCAAGAGTGACGTTGATAATCTACACTTCTTATACAACATATATGTATACAAATATATATAAAATGTTTATTTAGCAGGTCATTGCCATCATCCCTGCTGGCTAGCCAGATAGCTTATGTGCTAACCTCTTGTTTTTTGTACTCCTTTAAGAGAAAGAGTCTCTCACTAGGGTGCTTGGTGAGGATAAGTGTTTCCTCCCTTTTATGATGCTGTTTTGTAGCAACTTTTGCACACAGGCTTTGTTGAGCCTCCGCTGTGTAGGAAAAGTAACTTTGCTAAGTGGGTCCCACAGTAGACTTCAGCAGCTGTCTTGTTTACCAGTATGGGGCGTGGATAAACTTATTCATTTTGAAAATGACAAGCTGTTCTTGTCAGTAGACATATTGAGGCTGGGACACTGCTTCTCTCCCTTAGTGAATCAAAGCAAAGGCTCACATTGTCATCAATGGTGATGAATGTACAGGAGCATGTCCCCAAACATACACTGCACAAGTGCCTCACAGGGCTACCAGGGCTCTCATCCTGCATTACAAAGTTGAGAGCCATTCCAATACGTGCAGTTATCTCATCTTCCCCGCCCCTTGGGAGGAAAAGCTGAGGTTAATTGTCATCTTATGAAATGTAAACTCTGACCTCAATCGGAAAAAAAAAAAAAGTAAAAAAAAGTCTAATATGGCTGTTGTAAGACAGACCTGATTTCAAACATTCACAAATATGCTGCTATGCTGGCTTTCAACTCACAGAAGCACACACCCAGTACACCTAATACATCAATGTGTGATGTCTCAATGGCGAGTCTGACAGATGGAAATACAGTCAGATGTGTGATGCTGAGCAAGTGAGCACGGATGGACCTGTCCAAACAGTGAGCTGTGCCAGTGGAACGTGTCATTATGTAGGCCAACATTAAAATAACACAAGCATCCACAGCGCACAGAAACACTATGTCTGTCGACACTGTTGCCGTACAAGAAGAGTAATATTTTAAAGCACACTCGACTCTTAAGCTTGTATTATAAAAAGCGAATCTTTCTCATGACATTTCTACCGTTCATACTGTAACAGATGTCTCTTCAATCCCCAAACACCAACTATCTATGGGAATGGCTAAACATAATTTATTAGATTGGTATCTGTGCCAACACTGACCTCAGGGGGATCACGTATGGCCAGATAAGTGCAACTCGTGTTAAATATAGATTTCTGTTCTGCTGCATTAATTTGTTGCAGTGAGCTACCAGAAAATGACAGTAAACTAACAAATGTCGATGCATTATGGTTACAAAATCTCATAAACTGTCTAACAAATATAATCAAAACATGCCCAAAAATAGTGATAATGAAAACTTATGTTAAGACTCTGAAATAAAGGAGAGCATCTGTAGAGTAACCTGTTCTGTATTAAGTGATGTGTGTGCATGAAAAGGTCACTGTTATAAGTTATGACTTTATGTTTACTATTATCTTTTGTCCACTGACATGTGTCCGCCACTCAACTCTAACAGGTGCACTTAAAGATGGCAACTTTGTATGTCCTACCAGTCTGGAGAAGAGCACTGGGCTCGAAAAAACATAACTCATGTGGATGAGCCAATAAACTAAAGGGAGCTTCAGTCTGCAGACTTTCCTTTCAGTTCTTTTCTTACTGTAGCCTGTTCTGGCAGATACCCTCAGTTCAGGACTCAGAATTGATTAAAAGGAGAAAAAAATGTCGTATAAGTGCATCACTGATTCTGAGGCTCTTACAGCCTTTGCGCTCCTGCTGTTTTGTACAGCTCCTGACTTTTCTTTGTTCCAGCTGTGACCAGCTGAGAACCAATTCAGAGAATGCAACGCGGCAGCCAAAAGGCTGGGACTCATCACCCTGCCTCACTCTTACCTCTATCTCTGTTTCTACAAAACACTCCCTGCTAATAATCCACAAAGTTCGTCTCTTCTCCCACACAGACCTCTTTCCATTTACAGAAGTCTGGGTCGACAAATCCTGTCGTAAATCCAAAAAGCAGTGACTGAGGCAAACTAACAAATGAAGAGGTGAGGAGGAGCTCATGGGTGGACTAATGATGAAATCTCTGCTAGCGAGCACAAGCTCTTTCAGTTAAAACATTACATTGCAAAATTTTATTCAAAGGCAGGGCCCAGATCAATCCCCTAAAAGTTGTTCACTTTGACTTTGGAGTATAATCATATCTAGATCTTCTGCATGGCTTCTGCACTGAGGGGCCCATGGAGCTAAGCGCTAAACCTTCATTAAACTGAACGGGGAAGAAAAATGACTTAATCAAATGACGTATATACAAGGTTTGACCACTGTGTCAAACTGGCTTTTAAGCCAAGGCCTAGAGGCTTGATCTGCACCCACATCACACCATGCGAGTTTAAGCTGGCATGCTAAAGCTTGAGAACTCTGAGGCTTCATAGCGGGACTGGAGCCAAACAAGACTGAGGAGCTCTGAAAAGACCTTTGGCTCAGGCCAATTCAGAGGGTAGTGTGGGCTGAGGTAAAGCTAACAGCCAGTCAAATCAGTCCTTGACAATTCCGTAAGCTCAGCATGAACACACTGTAACCAACCAGCCATGGTGAAGCATTAAACTCAGCTGTTCCGCTCTATCTCTAGAGACTGTCAGAGACAGACAGAGAGAGAGAGGAAACTGAGTAAGACAGAGAGAAAGGTTGCTTTTCTCTCTGGGTAGCTTGCTACATGTGGTGTTTGTATGTGTATGTGTATATGTGTGTGTGTGTGTGTGTGTGTGTGTTTGGTTGTCAGCCAGGATTTCTACAAGTGTTATGTGACACTGTTTGTAGCGTATGCTGCTGAAGAGTGAGTCCAAAGATTATATCTTTGATCTTAGGAATAACAAGTGGTGTTGTGCAAATTCTGCCCCTTCTTCCAGCCCGCTCTTCAACCTTCGGCCCTGGCAAACACCTCTCATCCCCAGCAGTGTGGGAAAGGAAGGCCATGGAGAGCCTGAAGCACCTCGTGCATGCACAAACACCAAATCCATGCTAAATAGAGACTAGAGGAAAGGCAACAAAAGATGACAACAACAGTATCGCGGGCAACTGTAGCTGTAGCTCACCATTTCTGACAGCTTTCCAGGGGAAGTAGAGGGAGGAAAAACAGGAATGCTAAGAATAGAGCAAGGAGAAAATAGGTAAAAAACATCTGGTTCATCCTCTCTGGACACGCCATGTTTCCATTAACGTATTTTGATGCACATTTTGAAATATTGCATTAAACACAGTAAATGGCAATGGTAAATTAAAAAAAAAAAAAAAAAGTCTACAAAAAAGTTTTTACACTTGCTTGAGGTAGTTATTGCCTTTGTTGCCTGGCATTTAGTTATCTGCTGTTTCTACTCCTCAAAAGAAGAAGTAGTAGAGGATGCCGTTACTGCCCTGTTTCCAAGATACTCCCCCAATGCACGGAAACATGGTTGTTGATAACAACAACAACAACAGATCTGTGTGGAGCAATGAGGAGACCAAAATTTTCCTAGATCTGTTTAAAGTATGCTTTGCAGCCTAGTTTATTCGCTCCAAATCAGCCACTGCAAATGCTCCTAATTAGCATTTTCCTTGTTGTAAGATTTCAAAAGCTCTCTTAAAATTAGCTTCACAACTAATGGAAACATGGCTACTATGTCGGACTTATCCTGGATGCAATGGCTAACATAACAGACTGCAATGTTTTTGTGACAAAGATGTGCTCTGGGAAGTGGGGACCTGTCATTTTCTAGATATACTGCATGTACTCACAGTGAGAGAGAAGGTAGGAAGAGGAACAAAACGGGACCAGGGGACAGACAGAGAAGGACAGATGAAAGGAGAGTCACAGAGAAAGATCTGCTTCCTGTTTACAAAAAGTAGAAAGCACAAGAAACAGAACAGCAGGCTGCTAGACCACTGTTTAACAGGCATGACAGTGGTGAGAACACACACACACACACACACACACACACACACACACGCACGCACGCGCGCACAGACACGCACTACCTTCCCTCCTGTGTCCCGAGTGATTACACAGAACAGATT
>JAPXVT010000028.1:17001601-17013324 GCA_029823135.1 Acanthurus reversus
TATTTCCATTTCAATAAGATGTCCCCTCCTCTTCTCTTCTCCTCCCCTCCTCTCCTCTCCTCTCCTCTCCTCCTTTTGTCCCCACCACTTCTCCTCCTCAAGCTGTCGTGTCTGATATCTGACATGTTGGCTCCCTCTCCTCTTCCTGTTAGTGGATCAGTTAACTCCATAATTTGGAGCTGTATGTGGAGAGATAAAGACTAGTGTATGTGAATGGGGGAGTTTGTGTGCGATTGGATGCAGCAGGATAAGAGTAACACAGGAAGTTGAAGGAGGAGGAGATGGGGAGATGAAAGGAGAGACATGAAAGGAGACGGGACGAAGAGAGAAAAGTTGAGATTTCATGAACACTACGAGTGGAGCTCTGGCAACAGAGATGAGATGTACTTCTGATCAGAAGCCATTACAGAGTGACACCACCAAAACTGAAATCCAAAATTTTTTAGGATTGGGCCATCTTACAAACACTTAAACTCAAATATCAAGACACTTTTGGAATGTGAGTGTTTTAAAACTTTGTTCAAAAGTAAAGGCAGTTCAGACTAGGTTGATGCTGACATTTCATGCTATAATAAACTGATGTGAAACAAATTTAAACTGTCACATTCAAAGATGATTAGTAGGAATTTTCAATGAGTTCCTATCAATTTTAGCCACACATCCACATGCTCGTGCAGACAGTCAGAGAACCCCTTCACACTCTGAATTAAAACACCTGTCTTATTAAGGTTGTATTCAGATATGATTTAAGTGGGCTTGCATTCACAGCTGGTGTAAATAGGCGTCTCAAGGGTCGACACTGAGATCTGATATCTCTGTCTAGCTAACTGGGGTAATTCTTCTCCTGCTTTCTTACAGCCCCCTTTACTTGCACGACTCCAAAAAAGGAAAAAACAAAAACAAAAGATGAAAATCATCCATGAAGGTGCCCAACTGTATGGCCTTCTTTGCTTTACAAATGCAGGAGGAGAAAAAGGGTAAAAAACGGCTTTCACTTGGAATGTTTAGGGTGAAAGTAAAGGAAAATGCTGCTCTATGCAGCTGCTTTGATTTGAGCTGTCAGTGCCGCCACCGTCCAGAGGACCATCTGTATGCAGTCAGGCTGGTGGGTGAGGGTAGTGATGTAGACCTTAACGGATGAAGACTCGCTGTCAAACCTTTGTATGCACCATGAAACCTTTATTTGCAGAGGACTTCCGGGGTTTTCCAGAGGAGACACTGGCATCAGTTGGAGAGGAGGGTCACAGTGACTTTTTGGTACTTTGCAACAGGTTTGTCTTTATTTTCTTTTGCTATTATACAGAGGTTGTTGTAGTTATTGCATGTGGATGTAGAACACAGTAGAATTTAGACTTGCATTTACTGTGGTCACTCTGCATCTCTGACTGCCCCTAATTTGAATACCCAAAACACATTTCAATACAAAGAAAGTAATAAATTCAAAGCACATAAAACTGATGATAAGACAAATCAGTCATGTGTGGTGTTCTTACTGTCTCACATACAAACACATTCATGCACTAATTGCTTCCCTAGATACCCTGAAAACTTGACAATGCTTAATATAATTAAACCAAGACAAAAACAACTTTAACCACTATTGAATCAAATCTTTATTCTTAGGGTGTTGTAACCTAGAAAATAAGCTATAAAAACAGAAGAAACTAAGCAATTAAAAAAGCAGTTTTCATGTAAAACAAAAAGATTATTATCCCACAAGGAGCTTTGTGAATTGACAACACTATTATTGGAATAGAATGGCAAATAAAAGGAGTAAAAGTAAAAAAAAAAGAAGTAAATCCTGTAATAAAAAAGTTTCTTCTTTGAAGGATGGAGCAGCAATGTTTACAGGGCCTAATGTTCAGTGCTGGAGTCCCATCATGGCTGCTCTGCAAACAGCACTCTCTCAATTCAGTCAAGTCAGGAAGCACATTTGCTTCAACAATCAACCACTTAAAAACCTCTGGCCACAGCTGAAATGATTCCAGTTTGATCATTGGTATTTAGATGCAGATGAAGAGGAAGGAGGGAGGAAAGTAGTATGGACGAGAAAGAGATGAGTGAAAAGAAAACAGGGTGGAAAGGAAGAAACCCACTATCCTGTCTCCTTATTTCAACCCCTCTTTTTTCCACTAGTTCGTTTAAATTTTGGTGCTTTCTTATCTCTCCTCTGTCCTTCGCTTTAATTCCAACAACCTCATCTTTCTCCCATCTCCCCTGGAATCCCTTTTTCTCTTTTTCCCCCCCATCAAGCTTTTTTTCCCTCATTCCTCCCCTTCAATAGATCTCAACCCCTCTCCATGAATCTCTCACTCTATATTCGTCTTTGTGCACCCTGCCATTCTCCGTGCTGCCCCAGGCTCAGACATATGGCGCTCTCCTCTCTACTATTGTCATCCATTAACACAGTTGTCGGTGGGAATTACAGACACATAGCGCAACATGCAAGGATGTGCTTTAGCTTCTGATGTTGGAGACAGAACAAGGCAGGGAAAGATGGTAAGAGTTTTAAAGGGCAAAAAAGACATCTGATATACTGTTTTTTAGCATTACATCAGTCAAGACGTGGCTTGCAAAATTTGTGGTAAAATATTCAGAAAACTATGCCAACATTCAATGTAAATAATGCCCTGTTTAGCACATCCAGTTGCTAATAAGCAAACAAATGTACATTTAACCATTGGTTGTTCACAGCTGCAATGGCTGAGCAAACCAGTTGCAAACAGGTACTTGCAAAGCATTAGAAAAAGAAGTTTTATAGTAGGCCTGGGTGACATGGGCTAAAAGTTTTATTGCAATATTTTTAAGCTATATCTCGATACAGCACATATATCTCGATATTTTTAAATCTCCTCAAAAGCACTTTATTAATGCCAGAACTGGGAGACAGAATTTTACATTACATTTTTTTGGACCAAATTCTCTCTCTGATGTGGCAGTGTTGTAGGGATGACTATTGATACTTTAAGACAATATTAACACAGTTCCATTTGTGATCAATAGTCATAAGTAATGTAGATATAATGACTAAGTAAGTAAAGGCAAGTATTAAAACAAGTAGAACTTTTTTGATCAATTGAGAAAATTTCATCACTTTACTGTATTGCAGCATTTAAAATCTCAAAAAAAAACCCCAAACCCATCATTTATTCCAGATCACTGTAAAATGATAGCCAATATCTAAGACAATATATATAGTGTCATACCTTGATAATGATAGAATATCTTTATATTACCCTAATTCACCATTGTAAAAGATATCAAAACAGCCATAAAAACTTGACAGACTATCCCGTTATTTACTTCTCTGCTGTCCATGTAAGGCCAGAGGTGGAAAAAAAATTGTGTAACTAAAGATGATCAAGCTAAGAACTTGGAATATTTGCTCACAAAAGTTATTTATCATGTTGTAATTAATCTGCTGAAAAGGGAAAGTTCCCCCGCGCTCATAGATAATGTGATTTTAAGAGGCCGGCCTTCAAGCATCTCCTGTTAATTTTTGGAAGTTGGTCCTTGTCCCAATTGCAAAAGCCTATAAAAAAATAAAATTATAATAGTGTGATGTTAAAGTTTGAGGCTGCCTGTGTACATACACTGAGAATGGACTTAACAGTAGGCTGGCATCTTATTTGTCAGCAGGAAAATGTTAGAAATGAACTGAATTTGCATATTCATATAAACTGTGATTTTTAATGAGCTAGAACAAGTGGATACCCTTTAAAGGATTTTAATGTGGAGAGTATTTTGTTGCAGAAAAAAAACATATCAGACACATATTATTGTTTCATGCAGACTATTGAGTTTGTGTCTTAATGCATTTCTGAAGTGGATCCAAATAAAAAAATAAACAAGACACGGCCCTTCTGAATAGATGCCTTTTAGATAAAAAGTAAAGTCTGCATCTCGCTATCAGAATCGGCATTGATCACCAAAAGTCTGATTGGACTGAATGCAAACTCGCAGCACAAACACACACAAACATACCGCACACTTCTCTAGCTCTAATTAAAGTGGTTGTGATGACAGAGCTTGTGGTGTGATGTGCACTAACACATCCATAATGATGTGCGCGTGTATGTGTGCACGGGTGTGTGTCTCTGTCTGAGCAAGAGTGAGAGAGAGCGGTAGAGAGAGATAATAGCTCTATAATAATCAGTCTACAGGAAACGGAAGAGCAGAGAGCTGTGACAGCTTGTCTGGCAGCTAACTGTCAGGTGCACAAACATAAACACACCTATGTGCACGTGCACACACACACACACACTCACACACACACACACACACAGGCACACTTACATCGATACCAATCAAACCTTACAGTTGTTACATCTGATCCAATGTCAAAGTACTATTTAAAGATATTTTCACTTTATTGTAGAGACATGGGAATTGTGTGTTAGAGCAGCTCAATGAGAAACAGCTTTTTAATGACAGCATGACAGCTGAGCTCTAATTTGCAGCATGATAGTAGGAACTGGATGCAGTTGCTGAAGCAGCAGCGATGCAGGATAGATGCAACTTTTCTATATCACATGTAGAGTGAAAGGCAGACACACTGACAGACAGACAGACAGACAGGCACACAGGCGGAGAGACAGAGCCTGAGGTGGGGTGTTTGCATCTTTCCTTCATCGTCTGCAGGTTTTGATTCTGTTTGAAGTTCTCCTTTTTTCGGCGATGGGTTTTGTTAAGTCTTGTCAGATTGTTCTCTGGCTTTTTTTTTTTTCCTGAGTTGTCAGGACAAGATGTCTTTAATCTTCCTTATCTAGTGTATCTGCAAAGAAAAGACAAATACAGCTCTTTTTCTTTTTTTACTCATAATAAGATGAAACCCACAAGCTTTGTCCATACTCCAATAATCTAAGCCTTACTTTGATATCATAGTTGTTAGAGGTCTTGTTAAAGAAACTGACATTTCAGATCTTTAACAATTTGAGCACACCAGAGGTATGCAGAGGAGTAGATTTGATAATTAAAATTTTGTCTTAATATTATGCGGCACACCTCCCCCTCCACACAAGTGGGAGTTAAAACCACACTCAGTTTAGGGGAAGGTTTTTTTTTTTAAATGAACATATTACATTAAACAAAAAAACAAAGCAATATATCTCTTTTATTTTGCAGAGCTCACATTTAAGGAACAATTATGGAAGTGAGAAAAATATTTCCCAGAAGAAACATAAAACACCCTCTTCATATTAGAATTATTACAAAGGAAGTGGTAATTTGTAGTCTCGCTCAGCCACACCTTTCTCCACACTATGTTAACACTGTGCCAGTGCTGGAGAGAGATCGGGCTCAACCTGTTGTCGGTCTTGATTAGGGGGAAAAACTCCCTGGCTTGTCTGTATTTCTTTAAACCAATCGCAATCATCTTGGGTGTGCAAAGCCTAGAATGAAGCAACAATGCCTAAGTCTCGGGTGGGAACTGAAACGCCAACAATACTTTACTCTCACCAGTGGATCGTCGTATGTACGTCATCCAACGCAATCCCAAACAATCGCTCGCAATAGGCGGCTCTCCATCAACCTTTGCTCAGGAGTGTTTCTGGAGATCTGTACACAATGCAGATACTGCCAGCACCTGTCATCTGTGTCTGGATCTTGCAGCGTAAGCTGCAGCTACTCCGATTGACTGCAGGGTTTTTCACCTGATCCACCATTATCAAGGGAGAGGATCAAAACCATGGCATCTCCATGTGTCTTTGTTTACCCTGGCTAGCTCACCACAGACAATAGGCCATGCTTAAAACTATGAAACTTTTCCCATAACCAATGGGCAAACATGCAAGAGGGTCCCTGTTAGACAGCAAATGCTCTAAACATATTATTTCCTAACAGCTATTTACTGAGAGAACTAAGCAGGACTGTCTTATTGCATGAATCAACCTTTGTCAAAACTTGCCACTTTCCACGTGTAGATTGCTCGTTTGGATGTGGTAGATTTATTGTTTCTTGTAGGGACGGAGAATTTGAAAATACTAACATGCAGAGAGCTGAAGAAGAGGAGAATGACGAATAAAACAGTCGGCCAATGGGAGGGGTATTCTGAACCTCTATTTTCTGTGACTCAAACTAGGTAGAAGAAAAAAATGGTAACAAGTATAAATGCAAGACATACTGCAGCAAAGTCCATCATGTGTAAAGAGCAATAAGTTGTACAAGTGGTCATGTTTTGTAGTTTCACATAAATGAGTCTTTGCAAGAAGCAATCATTAACACACAAGTACAAAACAATGGTATATGTATATAAGCATATAATTTAATGGCTTTCTACAGTAAATATAACGACAGATGCTGAAAACAAGTTTTTTTTCCTGCTCTGAGTCAGTTGGGGAATGAGTCCCCCTGTCAGATCAAGCTTTAAACAAATAATGTTCCCGGTTGTTTGTCTCTCCCAGATAATCTCCCAGTCACCTACTGTAACACAAAATGAAATCTCCACTGAGCGATAGGAGAGGAGATGAGAATTCAACAGAGCAGGAAAAACAGCAGAGGACTCAACTGAACTGTACTGAAGTGCAGAGCAGAAAAAGGCGTCATTGAACGTCCTAATCTTCAGTGACTTTGTTGGAGAGATCTGGAATCCTTGACCGTTAAAGTTAATCTCATCATAATACGGGTCTATTTTCCGGCTCACAGTTTGCTGACAGAGGAAATCATCATGCTGGGGAGAAACCAAGCGTTCACACTTCAAATTACCGGTGACCCCAATGAGCGCACACACCAGTACACACACACACACTTCCATGCATTAAAAAGACAAGAGCACAATCATCACACACGCACTGACGGAGAGAAAGAGTAAATGAACAGATGTACAAAGAGCACATGCTGACACACACATGCACATGCACAGATGGACATACAGACACACACACACACGTTCCCCTTCTCTTCACTGCCCTACAGTATTATGCATTTACTCACGTATTTTATTGGAGAACGGTGAGTTGACCGCGTGCAGGGAGGTCAGGAGATCCAAACAGTTGTCAGAGTTCTCCTTGAAGTTGGGCATTTCACCTACCACCAAAAACACCAGCAAAAGTCATTCTCACATCATCTTATCAGCCCCAAAAGTTTATTAGAAGCTGGATCTGGTTAAAGAATTGTATTTAACGTGAAGCCTCAAAACAAAACCATTACTTCATGAGACAAACAATTGATTGGTTAAATAATTTTGTTCAGTTATTACCTGAAAACACAAAAGTTGCATTATGACCAATTAGTCAAGGCCTGAGTTTCAGCAGGTTAGCTTTCTGTTAGTCCATTACTCTAATAATGATGTGATCCATTCCATTTTTATCTCAACACGTTCTCCCAAATATTACACTTCTGTTTTTGCAAAATGATTGCTGCATTACACGCATTAAACCCTATAATGAACAAGATCTAACCCATTATTACTTTGTGATTACCCAGTTTTAATGTAATGCACATTGCTTTTCTTTCACTGCCTGATTTACAGCTGGGATTAGGAATAGTCAGCCGGATTTAACATGTGTGGTTTGAGCATTCACTCTGAATTATGTGCAAAGTTTTTCATAGCTCAGCCCTTTACTTAAATAAATTTGCTGTTTTTGATCAGATAAGATAAAAATGCACTTTTAAAAACATAGCAGGAGTTGTTGATGTGACTAATTATTTCAGTCTTTGTCGAGATGATCTCAATTTGTCTCCATTTTTCTTATATATCGGACTCACAGTCATCTCACAGTTGGCTAGCAGCTACTTTGCAGAATCCACCATGAGGTTCCACCTTCTTTCTGTCTTGTCTAGGCCCCCTACAACCCAAACACACACACAGATGCACACAGACACACACACACACGTGGACCACTGTGAAAGACACTGCGTGACGGGAAGGAGGATGTGGCTGAGGCAAATGCAGAGAAAAACACAGTGCTTTAAAAGTCACTTACACTTTGGAGAGCTACTTAGTCAAGGTCATTATTGTACTGAGTCTGTGCATGTGCGTGTGTTTTCCTGCATACGCGCATATATCTGTGTGTCTGCCCAGTGAATACAATAATGCAACCATTTTCAGCTATAGCAGAGTGCAGTAAAACCATTAAGGGTCTGACAGAAGTGCTGACTGTAGATTACAGTGGCTCTAAATCTGAGCCAGGCATTATGAAGCCAGTGTGCTTCACAGACGTGTCATTTTCAACACCCAT
Source organism: Acanthurus reversus (assembly GCA_029823135.1). Lineage (NCBI taxonomy): Eukaryota > Metazoa > Chordata > Actinopteri > Acanthuriformes > Acanthuridae > Acanthurus > Acanthurus reversus. The sequence goes on from JAPXVT010000028.1 coordinate 17,009,779, forward strand.
GAATGTTGAATCACATACAACAAGCAACATGTTTTGTTGCTTATTTCCTAATAGAAAAATGCATGCTGCCACAGCATGGTGTTGATAATGGTGTGACAGGCTGGTGCCAGTCAGAAGGTGAAAGGTTTGGTTTTAGCAACAGTGAGAGTATCCAGTCTGTGAATTTATCCTTCAGCCGACCTAAAATGAGCATGCAGTCCATACATATAGTGACTGAGAGGTAACTAAACCAGATAGGTCACAAAACCCCCTTATACTGTACCATAAAACATAGAAGACAAACACAAAAACAAAAATGATTTAAAATAAAACACTAATTAAAATGTAAAAAAAATGAGAAAATGCATCTTGTTTTAATCTAGTTAAACTGAAATGAACAATGCTTACATCCAAACTGAAAATGGTATCAGCATCATTTTTTTAAAAAAAATATTACTGTAGCTTGCAAATTTGACAGTTTGGCAAATGCTGCAGGTCTCTCTCATGCTCGTAAGTTGAGACTGTGGCATTTGTTTTGAATTCAGACATGTCAAAATGCAGGAACACCTGAACTTTATGCTGCGAATCACAGCTTGTATTTTGCAGATATGCCATTAAATGAATAAATGAATACATACATATCAGACTGTGCTTTGTCTTGACATTCACAGTTTTTTTTTCTTTTCAGTAAAACAACAGCCTCAAACATTAGCGGGCAGCCACTTCAGCTGTATCAGCCAACTTGTTGCGTGTGGTCACATGTTTAATAGAACACAAAGCCACAGAGGCAAAGCTACAGAAACTTAAATACATGCATAATGGTGGCATTTCCAATACAACAGCTCCTTTTCAGGATCCCATCTGAACTGCATTTAACTCGTTCAGAGGATTTTTTTTGCTTTTTATATAAAATGTTGCGTCTAGGTGTATGTGATAGAGAAAAAAAAGTTAAATGTCCTACAGACAACTTCAAACCATCACCATGGACAATCTTGTTCACTGACGACCCAGAGATTTCACATGGTCTAAAGGCTTTGGCCGTCTTAGACAGGTGAACATAACAATCACTTTGGACCCCACAATTCTTTAAAAAATAATTATTTCATGGTCTTCTTTTTTTTTCTTTTGAGGACAAGAAATAGGCTACTGTTATTTGTAGTATTTTTTTTAAATGATTTGTCTGAATTTTACTAATACAACCTTAAAGCCACCACCTGCCATTAAGGAAATGATCAAATCAAACAAAACCTCAAAGTGAAGTTAGAAAGCACAAGGTTTTGGAGGCAAATTAGTTTTCATAAAAAATGAAGAACATAACACTGATAATGTTGGGGTTTCGCAATAGTGCACCGTCAGAGAGGGCAGTCCCCACCTGAGCGTCACTGCCACTGAAAATGTGCTGAATATATTATATTCATTCGTGACATGTGGCTGTGCATAATGGATACACTCATTCACTCGACCATTTGCAACACAACAGAAGCTCCAGTTAATGTGTTCCTGCATTACAGTTCAGTGTGATTAAATAATAATTCAAGGGTTACGAAACAACTCGAGACAGGAGATTCCTAACAGTCTGAAGAAGGACAAGAATGGCTACATGCGGATGGTTGTGAAGCTTTGTCTATAGATCAAGCCTGATGATCAAATGTTTGAGCTCAAGTTCACTCCAGCTAAGCCGGGAGGAGAAAAGGAGCAAGGAGAGAAAGACAAAAGACTGAGCAAAAAGAAAGAGTGAGGATGCAGTTGGAGAAGAGAAGGGAAGAGATAAGCAGCATGTGTGAGCCTCTAACCACCAGCTGACACTCTCTTCATCTGTTGTGTTGTGTCTTCACGCCTGTTTCACCATCGAAGCACTGTGGGTTTGTCTGAATACATCAAACAGTCAGAAAACACAGAGTGAGAGAAAGACAGAGGGAGGAAGAAAATTTCTTAGAAAGACTTCAGCATCAGCTTTCTGTCTCACTTTCTCTTTCTTTCATTTCTGCCTGTGTAATATCATTTCACCACTCTGTCCTGCTTTTATCGCTCTACTCCCCCCCACCCTCCCAGCACCCCACCCCGCTGCTTTCTCTCTGTGTCTCTCTCTCAGCGTCTCCTCTCAGAAGCAGAGTTGGGAGTTGGGAGCAAAAGGCAGGAGACAGACAAGATAAAAGCTGTTTCCTGATTCTTCAGCTCTCAGCTTCTCTGCTGTCAGGCAAGAAGACAGCTAGTCAAGACAGAGAATTTCCTGCTAGATGTATCCCTGCACAGCTGCTGTCGCTAACAGGCAGACAGGCAGAGAGAGAAGAGGTGGAGAGAGACAGAGAGAGGGACGGATGCCAAGGCAGAAAGACTGCTAAGGTATGTGGACAGGTACACCAAGAGGCAGACAGAAGATGATACTGACGACGTTCACTCTGTCTCTGGTAAAATGCAGATTAGTTGGTGTTTATCAAGAGGATAAACTAATAACTACAGCATCAGTTGGATGGAAATGTATTTCAAACTGCAGGGTCACTAACAATGTACCACAGAGAGCAAAAACAAGTCACACACAAATAGATGGAAAAAAATGCCCAGACAAGATGTGAAAACATGCACATGACGAGATGCCGCTATTAACTGAGTATCTCCTTGTTCCCACGCCCGTTTTGCATGATCACGTATAAGACGTCCCGCTTCTTGGTGGGATAAAGAGTAGATCGATGTATTGGGGCTACATGACCCTCCAAATGGAGGTTTTTCACAGGCAAACCCTAAATAAATATGTTAAAAGAAATCTCCCAGAATAACTTACTGATTTACACAACAATGGCTGCACAAGCAGTAACGCTAGAATCAGACATTTTTAAATCTTTAACAATGTTACTGATAATGTTGGGTAAGTGACTCAGAAATGATGGTAAGTTATTAATTATTGATTACTCCTTGTAAAAGTAATACATTCACTTTACTTACTACTTTCTATCAAAAGCAAAAAGTTATGTTGCTCGTTACTTTACTATATGAATTTCACAACCCAACCAACCTCTCGAAAAAGTGACGCACAGCCTGTTTAGCTCCCAAAACTTTATCCACTTCATTAGGTATAACAGCTCTATCAGCAGCTTATTAGAACTTAAACATTAGCAACTGTTCAAATCAAATAACCCTCTTGCAGAAAACTATATATCGGTACATGCACGTACATGTTCATTGACATGCATGTCCCTTTTAGAAATTAAAACAAATAAGCAACAAATGTGTGACAAATGTGTATCTACTTTGTTATTAAAGATAAAGAAACAGATAAACAAAGAAAAAAAACATTACTTTACAAACTGTCTTATCTTAGTTTAAAGCAACACTATGTAACTTTGACTGCGAACTGTGGCTTTGAGAAATGAACTTCACGATGCACATTCATACGTCGCATAAAACAGCAGTTTTAGTAACACTGGGTCATATTTTATTGGGGAATAAATGTCCTCTGGTTTTCCCTCTGACGTCCTACGACTGCTCTGTCTGTCTGCAGCCTTTTTTTTTTTTGCGGAGCTGTCACCAGCAACGACCCGGTGCTGCAACTGCTGCTTCGGTCTGCAGGCA
>JAPXVT010000028.1:17171639-17182882 GCA_029823135.1 Acanthurus reversus
CTCTCTCTCTCTCTGTCTCTGTCTTTCTCTCTCTCTCTCTCTCTCTCTCTCTCTCTCTCTCTCTCTTCCTCATCCTCATCTAGGACAATGCCCTTAGCCAATAGTTGCATCAGTTGCCTCTCAGGTTTGCCGTGCTGCAGGATGTGCTAACTGAGCAACTGGATCTACATGTGACTGAAAAACATCATTGTGTCGATTTATTTTAATATGTCTGTATAAATCATTTTACAATTGCATTCTTTAAAGCATGAAAAGGTACTCTCCAGCTCTTTAAGGAAATGTTTTTAGAACCAATCTTTTTGTCCTCTCTCAGGTGCCATACTATGAGTGGCTGGAGCTGAAAACAGACTGGCAGAAATTGGCGTACCTGAAGGATAAAATAGGGAAGGCTGTGGCCGAGGACATGGCCAAGTGAACCCATCAGCCATCAGAAGTTTGCAGACTCAGCTAAATAAGAGCTTTCCCAACCAAGTGTGACCACAGGGGAAACACACACACACACACACACACACACACACACATGCTCACGTTTACACTCAGAGTGGCATCGCAGAAAAGCTCTCTTGTACTTTATTGGAAAAAAAGAAGAAAAAAATTATATTTTCACTGTGGTTTCCTTGGCAACGTGTGGGGCTTTCCCTGTTTCCATGGTGATGACGAGCAAGAGTTTTGGAGCCAGAAATAAACACGAGCGAGTCCTTCTGTAGAAATGATGGATGGTGAAGTCTCTGCATCTGCGAGTGACATGTCAAAACAGAACCACCCGGGCCATTTGTAGAATGCTGTGCTTGATATCATCGTGTGAATAAATCGGAATAATTTAATTATCTCTGTAAATGTGCGTCATCTTGTGATGGAATAAATTGTTTTATTGCCAATGTTTTCGTCTTTCAGTTTTAATGAGACAGACTTTAAGGTTCCATCCTCAGGATATGTGTGCGATGTACACATTTTGACAGGGTGTGTCCCGTCTGGGGACAGTTGCATTAGAGTGTAGAGTGATGTGATATTCATAAAGAATATGTTTCATTTCACATGTAACAGCTAATGGTACACCTCTTTGCCAAACTAGTGTGAGCACATCAGTATTTTTAGCAAACAATAACTGGATCAGCTTACAACAGGCACGATGAGGAGGCTGCCCGCTCACAGCTTCTTGTCTTCATCCACTGCCCAAGTCATTTGTTACTTTAGATATGCTCATTTTTGTTATGCAGTTAAAATAGAGACATTAAAATCAGTAAAATAACTAGTAAATATTTCTAAATTTCGTACTGACTTAATGTGCTAATGTGCACATTTTGAAGAGCAACAGCATTGTATGAGGAGACAACAAGGTTAATGTTCAGAGACTTGTGTGGCAGCTGAGGAGAAGATTACACAAAGCTGGTGCATTAAATGAAATGATGGGGAACAAGGCACAAAGAAAAGTGTTTCTAACAAAGGTTCACATGATGCAGAACCATGATGCCGACCTCATCCTTCCTGATAATAAGGGATTAATGAATCGATTGATGGACTGTTGACAAAGAGTCCAGCTAGCACTTCCAGTATTGAGCTCCTTGGTTGTATAGATTGGTCTGGTTAGCAGTTCGCAAGTGCAGCACTATTAAAAGTAGCATTTTATTATGGTCTATTTGACATGAACATATCTTTCAAAATGAGTGCACACTGAAATAAATAAAATTACAGTAAGTCATATAATAAAAAAGGAAACAAAAAATAATTTAATAAAAAGGTATACGTGAAGCTTCAGCTTTTTGTACCTACTCTTATTACATAACATTCCCTTCATAGACATCCCTTTCACTGCTGAGCTACACAAAAACAAAACAGAAACAAAAAGTTCCAAAGAAGAAATGCACGATAATGATCCTACCTCAGTTTTGTATGTTTGTCACATTAATTATAACGCATTTTTAAGTTTCAAAAGTGCACATTAATTTCCTGTCCCAACTGTTCCACACTTAGCCCTTTGATAAATAAAAACACGTTTTTGATGTTTGTCCTTACCCTTGTTTTTTTAAATCACAATTAAAAATTTGGCTCTATTTCATCTCATTCTTGTAAACAACTGCTCATAAAACTTGTTGACTTCCACTGCACATGAGCTTATACATAAAACTGTAAATCCAGACAGGTGACCTCCATGCTTAATTCCATAGAACTATGTGATGCCTTCTGAAGTTAATGTGCTTTTTGGACACGCATGTCAGGCCAGGACGCTGAAATCTATATTTGCCACATTTAAAGAAATATAAGTGAATCAAAACTTAGAACAAAACTTTGCAGTGTGACTGCAGCCCAAAAATCAGGAAAATAATGTGAGCTTATCAGCATCTATATTTGTTGGGGTCACCTGGATTGCACGGAGGCTATTAGACACTCACTTCTGCTGAGCTGGCACTCATGGGAAGTTTTGAGTTGCCATGGAAACTGCCCTTGCTGTTCATTTGGCTCAGTGCTGCCACCCCCTCTCTGTCCTTCGTTTTCCACCTATTTCTACCCTCTATTGTTATCTCAAAAAGTAGATAAACACAGAGAAGAAGAAGCAAAAGTGCCCAAGTTGCTGAGATGCAGAGACAGATGCTAGAGTTGCCCTCAGGTTAAATGTCTCCCTGTCGATTCCTTGGGGATGCAACCAGAGCAGAAGGCAGAGGATATAATTAGCAGTTTACTTTTGGGTTTTCTTTCTGCCCTTTTGAATCTCTCTGTTTTCAGTTTCCCTTCCCTTAATTGTTTTGTTTTCCTTGAATCCCTCTCCCTTCTCCATCTTCCCCTTGTTTTTGCAGTACTGGTCCCTTCCTTCAAGGTTGAGGGCAGCACTGAGAGACCAATGAAAATCTGCTGACATCATTTCCCAAGATCCAGTCATAGCTTGGCTGTGGGGTGGGGGTGGGGGGTGGGGGCTGACAAAGGGGAGAGAGATACAGGGAGGAAGGAAGGGAGGGAGGATGAGTGAGGGAAACAGGAATTGGGCATCAAGAGAGAATACTGCAGCTCTCTCTCAGATTCTGCACACACACACACACATATAGCCACACACATATTCAGATGAACTAGATCATGAGGCTCAAAAACACACGCCCACAACAGCAGCATCACTGTGCCGCACCACCGAGAGAAAGGGAGCAGCATATACTCTCATCCCTCACTCTCACCCTTTCTCTCTCTTTCTGTTTCATTCTGCCTCACACACAAACACACACATAGACAGACACGTGCTGCAGGGAAGATCTGAGTGTTGGGTCGCTGAGCATTCAGTCCCCCCCCCTCCCAGTCTTCCTCCTTTATCTCACTCTCACTCCCTCTCCCAGTTCACCTTGTCTGTTCCGGCTGTATGGTTTATTGTTGCGTCAGAGTCAAAGAGAGCCAGCGAGAAGCATGCCGGGGGAGAGCACTCACAGATCTGTCCCCACCGACAAACATCCAGAACAGGGAGCTGAGGAGACAGGTCTCCCTGGACCAGGTAAGACATCTGGGGTTGGGAATGGAGATGGGAGGGGTAATTAAGCAGGTTGATAAAAGACAGAGACCAGAACATAATGGAGACGAGAGAGTGAGGATGGTGTCGACCAAGCAATTAGTGTCAAATAGATTAGTGCAGGAAGGTAGAAAGGATTTGCTAGAAAGACAGCATGCCTGGGCTGATCAAAGTTTAAGAGACTGTTAGCTCAGTTCGAAAATGGCATGTGGAGAACAGTCAGTTTAGAGCTGTGTCATTTCTATCTGTCTGTTTACATGTGCAGTCTGAGTGAGCTGTGATTCAGCTGCATGTTAGCCTCCTCACTAAACCGCATGCTACCCCCCTCCCCTCCAGCTCTCAGCTAATAGCAGCCTCCCCAAAGCCTCCACCTTAGAACCATCAACTCCCAGCCCACCTCGATGCACTCTGCATCACTAAATCCTGATTAACAATCTTTCTCTTGTCTAAAAGCCTTTGTATAATTGCCCTCCCTTGGTACCCTGCATTTACTCCATCAGCCCCTCTAGTCCCATCTTCCCCCCTCTCTAACCACTGGCCTCCTCACCCCTATCCCTCCCTCCAATGGCCCGGTGCCACCCCATCTGCATCCACATCCCCCCAGCAATTTTGTGAGCTGAAAGGGTAGCGTAGAGTGGCTCCTCCCTTCCCCCAGCATCAACAGGAACATGACACAGCAGCATGGCAGCTCTGTAGAATTACATAAACACAAAAACACAAGAGTTTTTTGCTATTGTTGTCAATTATTTTAAACTCTTGTTGCTGTTTTTGAAATTATAAAATAGTTGATAAAAGATAATTATGGATACAGAGAGAGAGAGAGAGATAGGCTAGGGAAGAATTAAGGTTGGGTTGGTGCTGATGAGAGACTGGGAGGGTCAAGATTTTATTAATGTCCGCTTTATTATAGTCAGGCAGCGATGATCAGAGTATAAATTTCATTACTGGAACAAAGACCTGTGAGTATCGTGTAACAGCTATGCACACAATATAGCTTGTAGGATTATTGTGTCTATGAACACCTGACAGTTACTATGGATAATCTCGATGGCTAAGAAAACTCCCTGCCTCCTCTCTGCTGGAAGTAGTTTACAGTGGTTTGCCTTAACTTCATCATTACCTGATCTGTAAAGGCGAGAAATTATTTGAAGCTTTTTTTGGCCTGAATTTTGACAGAAGAGGGAGGAGAGAGAATTGTCAGATGCTCTGGTTACAACTTATCTTCTGGCACATTTGATTTCATCATGAAAAAGGAGGAGTTAGCAAATTGATTATGACAAAAGAGGATCTGCGGGTGGAGAAAGACAAAGAAACATATGAGACAGTTGGGGTGTCTCTTCTTAATGGCTCAAATGGTGCCATAGCTGAAATAGAGGCTCCCCTTGGGGCTGAAAGGCCAGCGCTGCAGCCTCTGTGACGCAGCTCCAGTCTGCTGCGGCCTGCTCCTTGTAGAGAAAGCAGGGTACTCGATTTCACTGCCTCCTCCCAGGAGTGACTTCCAGGCTGGGTCAGGGAGGGGAAGAGAGGCAGATATCCACATGCTATCTGCAGCAAGAGATGGAGACTGATAGTCATGTTAGCATGGATTATATGTTACTGGCTTATTTGACAGCAAATAAGAGGAAGATGCAGTCTTTCTGAATGTGTTCAATGCAGTTGTTTTTCTTGATTCTGTGTAAGTCAGATATAGCGTAATTATTGCATTTCTGTTTGCCTGTACATTATAAATGAAGTCTTTGTTTTTTTAAATCAGGCCAAGCAGAGACAATAAGCTACCGATCACATGTTCTCTATCCATTTACCATATTAGACTGTGCTGTACATGTAAGTGTAGAGCAAATTAGAGTTGGCTTTTGTGCACGCTTAACTGTGCCTCTCTCTCAAAGATTAGTGGCAGGTTTTAGTCTGAGTCATGACTCAGCATGCACAAGGCACACACACAAACACACCTAGTGCTTAGCGGGGCAGGGATAGTGCAGGGCTGCTAAATGCTGATGATTGCATCCACCACACAACAAACAGGCAGGACAATGGCTAGGGAGGAGAAACAAAGGAGATATGCCATGTGGAAAAAATGGACATGGAGGCAACAGAAGGAAGCAAGTCACAACTAAAAGTTAAATAAGGAGAGGCAGCTATACGAAAGAAGACTTTTATAGGAAGAGATAAAGTAAAATTTTGAAGGCATAAAACAAAAGATGGGACACAGAACAGAGACTGAATTAGTAAATGATATCTGGGTTCCTAGCAGAGCAAGTGTGTGAGGGTTTGTGTGTTTGTGGCTGGCACTGATATGAGCTACTTGTGTGTTAATAATGGCCAATCAGCATGTGAATTGAGGTCACCGTGGCAATGGCCCAGTTAAGAGAGCAAATGAAGGTTCTGTTCCTTGCTTCTGTGTTATAGAAAAACGGGCCTACTTAATTTCCTTTAGGGATATACCAGCAAATGTATGATTTTGTGTTAAATTCATGATCAATCTGACATACAAAACCGATAAGCAGTGAAACTGAGACAAATAAAGAATAAAGTGTCTAATGCCATCCTTTCCCTCGATTTGCTTTCCTGCTCTTGATCATCCATAAAACCGCCTTCACTCAGCCCTGACCTCATTTATGTTATTCGTTCTGTCAATGTCATTTTAGCAATTTGCCCATTGCCAATGACAGTTATGACGATGATAGTGTAGTCTAGAGGGTCAAGATGACAGAGACAACCAAAGTTCAACAACAGATCATTTTGCTTTTGAGTAGCCTAATTGTGCAATTGTGCATGTTGCACAGAAAGAGAGAGAGCAAGAGACAGAAGATATGTAATGTAAAGACACGACTCCCAAACAGCCTGCTAATACTCTGTGTTTTCAGTCTTGCTATTTTGCTGCTCTTTAAAGCCATTTGCAGTACAAGAGCAACATACAGAGATCAGAGATATTTTATCTACTGACTGGCATTTTAGTGACATTTTTTATAGCTCTCTCTAAGTTAGTGTGTGGGAGCAGAAATGTTAAGCTCATCCAAGGGATGAAAAGTCTATTACTCTCCACAAATGGATGCCTAGCCTTCCACATCATGCTTAGTGTCATGGTATGAAATAATTTTGTCAGCTCAGTTGATCTCAAGTCTTTGTTAATTCCTCACAAAAGTTAAAATTTACAAGGGATGATTGTTAGGTTTTGGTCTAAGGTAAAAGGAGATGAGTTTTACAGCTCTTGTTTCATGCCTGTGCAGTTCAACTCTGCAAGTGATTATGGAGAAAGTTAGAAGTTTACTTGTGAAGTATTTTTATTTTGGGAATAGGAAATTGCAGGTCAGCACTCTCTGAGAAAAAGGACAATATTGACCGTTGTGCTTGTCCTTGTAGACGTCCGTGGGTGAGTCTGTATGATGGAGGTGGTGGTTGTAATTGTATGGAGGCTGATGATAAACAGATATACCACCTACGTTATTATCTTTAAACTTTCTGCTTAATCACTTACAGAGATGGTAACTTGTATCCTTCTTCATTTGGCCACAAACTAACTGATCACTCCTCTTACATTTAAACTTACAGTAACACAAATTGTTTTGCCCCACATAAAGTTGATACAGTGAAAGTGTTGCCAACATTACCTTAAATACACATGCACAAACACAGAGTGCATCAGCATTCATCTTGAATTTTGTTCTTGTCCACTTGAGTAATCTGATTTTCAGGCAGATAGTCAGTCTCCTTTTAGCTCAGTTTTGGCCTCCACTGACTTATGAGCATTACAACTTATGATCACCTATGTCTCTTACGCTGCTTAATGTTCCTCTTTGATCACTAGTGAGATGGCTAACCTTGCTTGTTTGCCATTTGATGCCGTGCAGGTAGTGTACTCTCCTGAAAACAGCTCTTTGATAGGACTTTAAAAAAACATGCTGATGAGAGTTGTAAGAGAAAAGCAAAACAGTTAGCTGAAAGCTAAGATACTTGTAGAGGAGAGGGTTGCAAGGAGTTGTGTTCAGTATTTGTGATATATTTCACATTACATGGAGTCATTTAATATATTATTGTCATGCAAAAAATGTAACAGGATTCAGCCTGGTTATTGCCAGGTGATGGTTGAAATTTGGTAACATTTAGATGCCATGTACAGGGTTTCCAATGAAGTAAACAGTCTTACACAACGAATACTTGAGGCTTCCATTCTAGCTGCTGAAAAGAAGGCAGTAGGGTTTAAACTAGAAACACCCGGTACATAAACGATGGGCATCGATCCATTCCCTCCTCTCCCTCTGTTTGCGCTGAAGCATGGCATTCCTTGGCTGCCTCCTTCGTCGATGTTGGAAGTACTCTGGGTCAAAGGGTAGATTTTTCCATTGTAAACGGAAAAGCAGATTGGAATGCTGTCGATGCCCAAACTGTTGGCCTCACTGTGTGGGAACGTCTGTGGGCCTGTGCTTGTGTGCATGAGTGTGTGTATTTTAAAGTAATGGTGTTCTTTTGAGAAGGATCAGTTTTGTGTGTCATGTGTGGATGTGTCTGTGCCTAATGTATTTATGTTTGTTTTTACAAGTAGGGGATGCTGTGAGCATGTAATTCAGTGTGTGTGGGTGGGTGCATGTTTGCGCGCACGTTTGTGCACACATGTGTGTGTATGTGTGTGTGTTTTGCTTTTCATTCTAGCACTGATGCGTTCTGCATGCTGCACTGTGCGAGGATCAAAAGGTTACACAGTGCCAGAAATCTGTTTGCTGTTGTTAAAGAGAAATATGGAACACACACACACACTCACACAAACACAAACACACAAACACTTGTTGTATTATAATCACCTGCTAGTCAAGTATAAATGTTTATAATGTGTGTGTGTGTGTGTGTGTGTGTGTGTGTGTGAGAGATTTGTACTGTTTATGCCACTTAAGTTTGTTTACATCTTTGTGATTATTTGTAACTGATGTGAATATTTAAAGTGCAAGAACTAGATGTTTTATTGAGCTTGTGCATGAGTATGTGTGTGTACATTTGATGCATGCCTGCTTGTTGGCCTCATTATTCCTAACATTACATCAAGTCTCTGAGCCCAAAGCATGCTCACACACACATACACACACACACATGTTATCTGATGCTCTCTGTGTCAGACGTAAAGGGCGCATGCAGGCGGTACAGTAACCCTTTGTCAGCAGCATACGTGTTCCTGCTCTCTTTGTCTTTTGTCAAGCAGACACACTCATACCAACATAAACACACATTGCATTGAGTGAATGTTAAATACAAAGTGTTTGGCTGCTGTTGAACAAATGCTACTTGGAGACGAGACAGACAGGTTGTGGTCAAATCTGGAACATGTCATGTGTCAGAGCCATATTTATCTCTGGGTGCTGGAAACATGCCTCGACCTGCTACCGCTGCACACAGACACACTCAGAGGCACACACGTACACACTTTTGCTGAACAATAACGATTAATGTGAGTAATGGCTCCATTTAAATAAAGAAGACTTAAAATTGGCAGTGGACAAAACCATTTGGGAATAGAACAACATCTCACAGCTTGTGCATAAAGATCTTTGTGGTACTGTGATACATATATATACATATTTTTGCATTAGTATATTTCTTAGAAAAATACTTAAGTCTAACTTCAGTCAAAACTGTTCTAGAGGATCCTATATTTTGGCCAAATCTTTAAAAGTATCCCACTTATGCAAATGCTTAGACCCAAAACATTGGCTTAAAATGATCCTGTTGCACTCTACTGTAAATTCAATCACATGCTTCCAGGAAAAATAGGTCAGTGTCATTGCAACCATTAAGCCATCTGCAGCCAACATCCACTGCATACACTGAAGCAGAAAACTGCATGTGATGGGCACGGCATGATCGCTCTGAGCCAATGGAGAGGCAGCAGCGTAAACTCATAAAGTCCAAAATAAATTTCAGCTGTTGTGATTATGCATACAAACAAGCACTGCTACCACTAAAATACTCAACAACTCAAATTCTTCTGAAAAGATGACTTGAACTATAGGCTGCTATGCAGAACCACAGGACAGCGAACATGGACCAAAGTCTTACAAAAAGAGAAAAGTCAATCAATCAATCAATCAATCAAATATCTATCTGCTGCCAAACATGCTGCGAGAAAAAAGTGCTACAATATCTAAAAGTCACAATCTTGGCATCATTTAATAGTCTTAAGATAGTTTAGTGAAACATTGTCAAGGTCAACAGCTAAATTTCACTCAACGTACAGTGGGACTTAACACACCAACTCTAATCTGGTCCTGCCCATTTTGCTTTCAAGGACACAGCTTTTTCACCTTGTTTTTGAGATTTGTCACCTTAGTGCTCACAATAAATCGAGTTAGAGTTGTCTTCAAGTTGCTCAAATGATGCCAGACAATCGATAAAGAAATGCCGGCAGACTGTCAGGCAGGTACAGTAGGTTTGAAACTACATTAGGTCCCTTATACCCCAGCAACAGATGGACGCTGATGTTTCTATTTTTAGTTACTGATTAAAGGGACTCCTTTTCAGAGCATTTTAAATGTATTGACAGGTACCCACAATTTTGAATATTAAAACCAGTTTTTCCATTAATTCTCTACTGCATTTCTGCACTGAATTAAACTAAATGAATGTCTTCTCATGAGCATTTGACAGGACCACCCAGGCTCTGTGGATGATGCACCTTTAATAGTCCATCCCTCACTCCTTGTCCCAGAGGGCAGGCAGTGTAAGATTAGAAGCCACAACTTTCACCCAGCTAATAGGCCAAGATCCCATTACTCCTGCAGCTAATGGGAATCCCTGATAGTGTTTGCTCTCTCCCTCTCTGACTCTACATTTTAGATCTGCTCATGCATTTATCTGCCCTGTAGACTATTGACTGAAACAGAAGTGGTGTAAAAACTCTCTCACTCATTAGATGACAAAGTTCAGGGTTTATTCTGACAAACTTTACTCAGACATTTAGTGGCATTTTTTTAAGCGCACACAAGTGTCCGTTTTTGTGTGCTTACATGCTAATGCATAGCCACATGTGCCTGAGTACAGGTGTATGCATATGTGGGTTTGTGTGTGTGTCCATGTGTTTCATAAAGAGAGCAATGCGTTTGCTGGCTGTAGGCATTTCATCTGGCCAAAGCTGAACAGAGCTTTTGGACTCATGTAGGTCATGGAGACTGTATCTCCCTCTCTCTCTCCTTCTCTCCATCCCCTGTCTCTTTCTGTCATCTCTCTCTCTCTCTCTCTCTCTCTCTCTCTCTCTCTCTCTCTCTCCTAGGGAAAGTAGGACAGCTCAGATTTCTGAGCTGCTGCTGTGGAAAGGCAGGAAGAGAGAGAAGAGAGAAGAATAAGCAGGAGACTTGAAAATGAGAAACTAAAAAGCTGCTAAAAACTGATGAACAGTGATTTGTTAGTGTTATATAAGTTTTGCAAATGCTACTTTATTACATTGGACCTTTTTATTAGATTATTTTGTCACCTTATTGCTCATCTGACATGTCCTACAGGAACTAGTTTATTATCTGCTTAACTGCTAACATGTCTATAGCACTTGTGGGTTATTTCTGCAACAATTTCATCAGATTACAGAATAAATCAGCTATTATCATACAACAATTTAAGGAGATTGCTCAAGGTAAAGATACAAACCAGTCAGAACATAAAGAAAAAACAAGCAAAATTCTGAGTGTTATCATGTTTTTTTTTGTATGTGTGTGTGTGTGTGTGTTTCTTCTAACTTGAAAACCTAATAAAATAATCAAGCATGATTGACAGGCAGCTTAAA
>JAPXVT010000028.1:17196635-17210146 GCA_029823135.1 Acanthurus reversus
GTAAACCTTTTATTTACCAGCTTACTTTATCTTTTCAGTTGACAAAGTTTATTACGTTTTCTTTATTTAGTCATAATGCCTAGTGTCATTCTAAAGTTTTTGAAGCAGACTACTGTCGCTGCTGTTGCTATAAACATAACATGCATCACTTCCTGTTAGTACAAGTACACAAAATTGCCTGGCAACAACAAAATAGCAGAGGAAACCTAAGTGGGTAAAAGATGAGTCATTTAGCAAAACTGACATCAGAAAATGTCATAGATTGTCACAGTAACATTTAGATGTTAATCGTTTTTTCAGTCTATCTCCTCGGCAGATGAAGGGCTCAACAGACCAAAACAGAGTCGCAGTGAGAAGAAGGCCCGTAAGGTCAGACTACTTGCTTTACATAAATAATGTTTAAAAAATACTCAAAGATGATACCAAAATTGAATATGAAAGCAAGTATTCTGAGGTTTTGGTTTAGCTTGTGCTGTTTTGTCTCTCTTTGTATACATGTATGTAGGCCATGTCTAAACTGGGCCTGAAGCCGGTCCATGGGGTGACCAGAATCACCATTAGAAAGTCCAAGAGCATCTTGTTTGTCATCAGCAGACCAGATGTGTTCAAAAGCCCTGCATCAGACATTTACATTGTGTTTGGAGAGGCAAAGGTAAGTTTTTGTTTCTTTCTTTCTTTTTCTTCTTCCTGCCTCATTAGTGCATGTATTGCATTAACTCCTCTCCTCTCCTCTCCTCTCCTCTCCTCTCTGCAGATTGAAGACCTGTCTCAGCAAGCTCATAAAGCAGCTGCAGAGAAATTCAAGGTGCCTGTGACCTCTTCTCCCTTGGCCCCACCTGTCCCACCCAGCCTCACCATCAAAGAGGAGAGTGAAGAGGAGGAAGAAGAGGTACTTACTCTCTCAACTCTTATTTCTGAAAACCTAATGTCAGTACAGTATGTTGTATTGTTCTGTAAAATCTTGTACTCTGTTGTTAACTTCATATCTCTGTCTGTCTTTTTCTTTCGTGCTGTCTATACATCAGGTGGATGAGGGGGGTCTTGAGCAGAGGGACATTGAGCTGGTGATGGCTCAGGCCAATGTGTCACGAGCCAAGGCTGTCCGCGCGCTGAAACACAACAAGAATGACATTGTGAATGCTATCATGGTGAGGAAGAAGGAGGGGGGAGGAGGGAGCGAGAGGATAGAGGGAGGGCAGATGGTGAACAAAATAATGAGTCATAGCCAGTGAGCAGGCAAGGGCATGGGGTTGGAGGGGGGAGTAAAGGAGAAAGAGTGTAGGACAAGTGATGAGCAGAATTTCTTCTTAGTAACTGAGTAACCTCCACAGTTCTGTAGGTCATCAGTGCAGTTTGATGCACACTAGGTGGCAGCAAAAACACACACTTAGATAACTGAGTTTCAAGGTGATGCAGCTTTTTCTTTTAGGGATTGTGAACAAGATGAAGCTGCCTTGAGACCACTTATAAAAATTAAGCCTCTTATATTAACTGCTGCAGAGAACTGTATTTTTTAGCAGTGCGACATCTTTCTTATTTCTCCTTTTAAAAAGCAAAGAAGACAGTGATTCCCATTTTTGTTTAATAAAAGAAAATAAGCTACTATATCTTAGTTTTTATTCAATTTTATTTATTGATTTGTATCTTCAATAATAGCTTTTACTGTTCCATCTTAACCTACTGTATTATTTTTTACTTAAATCTTGTTTCTCTTTTTGTCTTTTCTGTCCTTTTCTCTCTCTTTTCATGTAGGAACTGACCATGTGAGTGGAGAGGACGATTTGACTCCTGACCCCCTCCTACAGCCTATAAAGCCTAAACGCCACTGACTCTTCTGTATTGCTGCTACTGTATGTTGCATCCCCAATATCTGCTAAATAAAGTCTGTTCCAACGTGGGCTACGGCTGCATTGTAGAATTGATTTCACTGGAAAACATTATAGACGGTTTGATGTAGTTTCCTTTTTTTTAAAAGCAGCGGCAGCAGCAGCAGCAGCAGCACAGTCCTTTACATTCCACAAATTCCCAAGACTTGTGCATAAAACTTTTTTTCCTCACCCTATTTTCACAATTAGCCCAGTTATTTACCAAAGCGTTCACAGCTTAAAAATGATCATACCATATGTAGTGTCTAATGGATCAGTTGTTTTGATCTTATAATTGGCAAAATTTGATCCAGATTTACAGCTTTTAACTGGAATTGGAACCAGCTATCAATCAAAATGTCAACAGCATAATCAGTGATGCTGATGTTAAGAGTTTAGAGGAATATATTTTAAAATATGAGCAATTAAAAAACACTTAAGGGGCTTAATTTACATCCATATCTCAAAGGCTTCATGTAAAAAATATTATTTATATGTACAAAATATTACTTGTTTGAATTTTTTAATAAACACACATGCTGTTTATGCATGTCAGAGAAAATGGACTAAGTGAAACAGGCAAGGCAAAAACACAATTTCTTATAATGGCTTTTTAGGAGAAATATTGCAAGTGTGCTGCATTGTAATATTAGTGAGGCAGAAGAACAGAGGCTGCCTGCAGATTTTAAATAAACACTTTTGTGTGGTTAAATCATTTTTCAGACCCAGATTTATACAAGTCTCACAATTATTCAGACCTTTAATACCAACCCTGGATGGGAAATTCTCATTTTACAGTGCTGACATATACAACTGCTTTTATTGTCTGAAATGTTTCTATATTAGTCATACCCCATGGAGGTACACTCTACCAACACTGTGCCAGATTCAGATGTCCCATTTTTTCCACAAAAGTGGATGTGATGTTACGAAAATAAACTCTCATCTTCCTCTGTTTTACAATCTCATAATGTCACACAATACAAATGACACAGATGCACAGACAAATGCTAAATGCATTTCTGACAAGCTATCACTTTTATTGTACAAAGCTGATTAGAGTACAAAACACACACCCGGGATGGCAAGATTCTGCTTTGACAAGCGGCAGCAATAATACAGACTCATTCCAAGCATGTTGAGTCCCGCAGAGCAATGAAACCTGTCCCTTCCACTGACTTAGTTCTCACTCACACACAAATACAGACTTCAGGCAATGATGTATTTTAGTGTGCGAAATGATTTGTATTAATGAATGAAATACTGACACAGGCAAAGTAAAATACCATCAAACTCAAGATTATACAATACAAATGGTCACTAAAAATGTTTGTTAGCAATGTCAAACAGGAGTGCTTCTTTCATTTTTAACACTGCATTATACACAAATATGTTTTAAATTACAAACAAAGGCCTTTAAGCCTGTGTGCTCTCCATCTTATAAAATCCATTCAAGATAATAGAGCTCTTCTTTATTGGGTAAGACGTACTTTCCTGAGTATCCCCTCTAGCTGTTCGGGAAGATAACTTCAGACTTTCCTGGAAAAATGAACTAAATGCCTTCAGGCTTGGGACAAGAGGTGATTGAGACATCTTTATGTGGTGGTTTTTGCCGGGAGGACGTTGTTCTCAAAGTGTCCCTGATTTGTGATATTCCCAGCTGGAAAGTATCTGGCCACCACGAAAGAAGAACCGTCTGATGCGGTGGCCTTACCGACACCCAGCTCTTTGCTGCTCTTCCACACCATTGCTGTGAAATGGCCTGAGTGGTGGGTGACATGAGAAATGGTAAGTAGAAAGAAATTAAAGTCAGAAAATAGTGTGAGAGTAAATGGAAAAAAACACAGTGTTAGGATATGGTTGAAGCTAAGTGTACACACACTTGAGTTCTTCTAAATATTTACAGATGTAGGAATCTTAATTCCTCTCTAACTCTTAAGTCCCAAAGCTCTGCTCTTGCCTTGCACACTTTATGCCTTTCTTTCTCCATTGAGCAACTTTAAATGAATCAGTGTGAATCACTGTAATGAGCTCCTAGGAGTGATCTGCTTCATGTGTGATTAACTGAAACTGTGTCTGAGGCAATGGGGAACCATCTGGAGGAATTAGGGCAGACTGGAGATTACATGTGGGTTGAGGAGTGATACAGAGGACTGAGATTTCCCCTCAGTTTCCCCATGGCTGCTCACTGAGTCAGACAGTCACACACTGACTGAGGTGTGACATCAGCATGGGAATAACAACAACCTTGCCCATGCCTGGGTATACATGACACAGAGACAGAGAAACTGACAACATGCAAACAGAAAATGACAAAGAGAAACAGAGCAAGAAATAGATACATTGAGATAAACAAGAAAAGAAGAAAAAAAAACACAAGAAAACGTGAAAACATGCAAATGAGAAGGGAAGTGTCTGATAAAAAGTGTCAGGGAAAAAACTTTTTCATTTACAAACACAAGAGATATTTCATTTAATAATTGCACATTTAAGAATAAAAAATTAATGCTATTTTAAAAAATTGTGTTTTTTTTTTTTTTGGTCCAATGTTGTAAGCAAAAATATTCTAGCCTCTAAAGATTACTCTTTATTCCCTTGATTGCTTGATCAGTTCCTGGCATATTAGTGTAAGAAAAATGGAAAAAATGCAAAAAATTTCAAAAAGCTCAATATTCAAATTGTTTGTTTTACAAAAAACTGTTTAATTTTTTGCATGTCAGCTGAAGCATTTCTCAACAAAACTGTTTCAACAATAAATTATTTAATATAATTATGCCTAGAAAAGACATAGTGTTATATTTTATACTCTGTCTTAATAAGTTCTATTAATACTTATGATTATCCTGACACTGAATACACCAGTAGTAATTTTACCCCATTTGCAGTTTTCATACTGTCCGCCAGAGGAAGTTTTTCAGTGACAATCAGAGACTCATGTGTAAATCTCACCAGTGCCAGATGAGAATCCAGGACGATTGAAGTTGTACTGTTTCACTTCATCATACCAGCGGTCTGCCACATCCTTCCCTGCACGTGCACAGGACAGAGTGCAACCTCAGCTTACAGGACAATCAAATCAATCTTGTGTCGTACATATTGATCAGAATGACAGCAGTGTGAGAAGACTGCACCCTGGAGCTATAAATCCCTTTTGGGCACGTTGTTCACTGCGCTGCCCTTTTTGTCACCCAGTGCTGCTCTGTCAGAGATGTTTTATAAATCACACTGTCCCGTGCTGACATATTTCTGCAGTGAGTCATGGTGTCTGAGCTCTCAAACACTGTGCAAAGTGGAGGGGAAATAGATCCCAGCTGTTCAGTTTTTTGGGGAAACAGTCTGCTTTAAGGACCATAGATGAAACTATTCTCTCTATGGAGGGATGTGTCCTGTTAGATTTGTCCATCCCTTCACACAGCGGGCGTATGCACAAAATCATTCAAATGGTTTGATTATTTGATTATTTGTGTTTGCGTGCATACCCGATTGGTCATATGAGGCCCATGCCAAGTTCTCTCCACAGCTCCCTCTACTGGACTCCACACTGTGTTTCAGGATCCGTGTGCTGGCCAAACTTTCAGCATAACTGTGAACAGAAACAAGTAAAAGTTGTGGCTAGTTCTGCTAAAATTGTATTCTCCATCTCTCTGCCTCAATGAGTCACGTGTACTTTATACTTTTAAATTACTTCTCAAGATCTGACCTTCCTTGAGTCTCAGTTGCAAAATGATTGTTGTACTGCTCTGTTCTTGACATCCACAGATAAGTGGAAAACAAAAAATGTTTCAGAGGTTAAATTAAGTAACGCAGGCTCAGAAAAACAGTTAATTTTTTCGGTTTTGGTAATATTATTCCTGTAAAAGTCCATCTGGGGCTAGTTAGTGACAGAACTTAAAACCAAGACAAAGTTAAACGTTCTGGCCTGGTTGTGACCACTGTCTAGTTTAAAAGATCGTATTGACGATCATGTGATTTCCATGTGATCTTAGTGAGTCTCACAGCATGGTGGATAAAAAGCAAATTTTAAATGTCGAGGGTGTCCCACACCACAAGAGTTAGTGTTGTTCTGGATGACAAAACAAACTCTACCTACAGTTAGCTTTGTTAATCACTTTGTTAGATTATGTTCTAAATTTAAATGAGTGAACGATGCCTTAACCTTCCTTCTGAACAGTTGTAATTGCATCACTTTGGTAAGTGTCTTTGTTAAAAGTCAGTGGAGGTAAAAACTTCATTCATCCTGTTTCAATAAACTGTGCTGCACACTTTAAATAGATCACCGGCAAACTCAAATATTTATTATTGTAGATCTTAACAGTTTATACAGCCTTTAAAAGACACTCGCATTAACAGAGGTACTGTTTGTCTTTAAAATTATGACATGCTATAGTTTACAGTCTCTTTTCAAGCACCTAACAACGTATTTAAATCAGTTCTGGAATAAATGTACTCTTTTTTTCTCCAAAAGAGATGTCATTTTCTTTTGGATGTTGCTTTATATTCCTCAGCTTGTTCAACAAAAAAAATAAATGTTTAATGTTTACAGTTTTGCAAATCACAGATATGCTGTATAAGCTGAATTTTCTCACAAGCAGGTTTGAAGGGATGGTGTCAGCCCAACACCAGCAGGAGACCACAGTTTGAGACCACATCAAGGTCAAAAGCTTTAGTCATTTTAAGCGACTATTGGACGTTTTAAAGCTATTCCTGTGCCGACTACATTTTGCCTTTTTGCATTTCTGCCATCAGGTTTTTTTAAGAGGCATCACAATTTTTTTCAGCTGTTTTGGTAGCAACCCAAACTAGATTAGCAGCCATGTAAAGCAGGTATGTTTTAGCCCCAAAACATGACCAAGTTGTTTTTGTTTCTAAACCTAACCAGACATTGACCTCAGACGTTTCAACATATCTGTGGTTTGTGGATATGTACATTGCTAACATTAATTCCTGGCAATATGGTTGATATTCCCATAACAAGAATCGGAAATTATAATTGTGTTTAGCAGCTCAAAGTTGCTGTTGCTCCTGCATCATTAAACATGCTCAAGGAAGTGGACTGAAGTACGTTCACCAAGGCCCATATCCTTCCTGACAACACTGATCAAATTTGCATTTGCACAGCAGAGTAATAATTATTTTAAACATTATTAGCTGCAAATTGTGGCAACAAATAGTCAACGTCTTATGTAACCACATGATCACAATGGAGACAAACTCAGGCCCTTAATATCATTTTTATATATTGTTGTTATTTTTTCTTGGCAGGCTTGGCAGGAACTGTCAGTGTTATCCAGAACAGTATGACAATAACAGGTATACACAGTTGTGGCTAATTAAGTTTCTTATGTGATTTGTGTGTGCATCTGCCCACCGGCCTGCCTCTCTGCTCAACTTGCTGCTCAGCTTTAGTGGAGGAGCCTGGTGCTTTCTCCTGTACTCGTTATGGCACTGAAGCACCTCTTCGGCAAACTGCTTCGAGGCTGAAAGAGAGGGCAGAGAGAGACAACTGACTGAGGGAGGCACGATGATGCAGAGCACAAGCTCTAGATGAAATGTGAGTCAGAGTCTCACCACCTGAAGACTGACTGACCTCAGACAGTGAGTCCAGAGCAGAAAACACGTCATCCACGCCAGCCTCATGTGCATGGTGCCTATCACTCACAGGCCTTTTCATAAGTCCCACAATCTCTCGAGTGCCCACACAATAGGCACATTGATATAGTCACACACAAACAATGCAAATGCTGCCAAACAGCCAGCCTCTATTCTGCGTACTGCAAATTAACGATTAGCAAAAGTTGCTTAAATCTCACCAGAGGCACCTTTAAAGAAAAGAAATTAATCATTTCTTGGCAACATTTTATGTCCCTTGTCCAATTTCTTAAAGGTAGTGAGCTCACGTAAAGTGAACAAGCAAACACACACATGCACACACACCCTTTTTATGGGGGCAAAGTTCGATTTCAGAGCAAATTGATGCAATCAAAGTTAAACTCCTCGGGGTGCAGTTTCCACTTACCTGACTTTCCCATAGTGCTGACACAGGAAGCCTTCAGTAAGATCAGTAACACACTTAGTGCTGAACGAAAGCAGCCCCTCCTCTGTCTTGTTTTCTGCTCCTGCTCTCGTTCTCTCTGCTGACGGTTCCCTCTCTGTTGCTCCCTTAAGAGCTGTCTATCTAACGCTGATGCTTTAAAACAGCTGCTTGATTCCTAATGTTTCTCTCATTTCCACATCAAACTTGAGCATTTGTGCAAAGTTCCCCTTAAGCTGTTTATCTGTGTGCACTAATCATTGTGTAACATGCTTCTTCCTCAAGTTGTGTTTCACTTCATCTAACTTAACCTTAACTTAACTGTCTCTACACTATCTACATGCCCTGCCCCTATCTGTAAGGCACACACCCTCTCTTTACATTCCTACAAATGAAAGGGGAGCCCCTGCAATCATTGGTGACATCATCTCTGTGAGACATTTGCCCATATATGGCACTGAGAGGCTTCTTGTTAGCCAATGTTACTCTTAGTAACTGAAACTGGCATGGTGACTTTTCTCACAGTCGGCACTGACGTGACTCAGCCTTTTGCCAGTGAGGAAAACTGCAGAGGAAAATGGAACATGATACCCCCCGCTATTTATGAACTGCCATTTCACACTTTTTAAAAGTACCCTTTCACTTTCACTATGAGACCTGCAGTCATAAAATACTTCATAGGGGACCTCCAACCCCCATCTTTCAGTCTTTTCAGCAACTTCTGGATCAATAAGTCACCTCTAATACACCCAGTTTAAAATGATTGATTCCTCTACCTCCATCCTGATTGAAAAAGCAATGATTGAACCATTTGCCTACTGCAGTTGACACACAGGGACAGACAGAATGATCATTTATCATGGTGCAGAAAAGATTTCTACTATTTGTTTTGTCTGTATGCGGCATGCTGCCCTCTGTGCTAAAATTGTATGTCTAAACTGGATTTATTATTAGGGACAGCTGCCTAACAAAGGCAGCAAGAGCATGCAGCAGAACCTCAGAATGGATTGCTTCATATTTTATTGTGCATCTCATAACTCATCCCTTGAAAAAGTCTCTCCATTTCTTCTACAGGCCACAGCTTGTTTAAAGACTGAACACTTTTGGAAAAATGCCCTTTTCTTACACTCTTTAAATAAATATTGCTATGACGAAACTGCTAAATGTGCAACTGTAAAAATACTAAAGAATTATTGTTACTCTCCAAATTCAGAATGTGAGTTTATCCACACTTTGTTGGGCTTGGACAAATCAATAAACACAGTTGTATTAATATCAGTTACTGCAGATTGTAATTTTTTAAACAGACATTCATGAATCCCAGAGGATAAGTACTTTTGACTATCAACACTGGTATTCAGAGATGTAGGACATAAAAGTGCGTGACTCAGGAGACAGTTCAGTAAAATTAGAAAAGTCTGTACTCTGAGGAAAAAGGTTCAGCACACAAAAAAGCTCTTAACCAGGCAGTAATCCAGAAAGTGGCTGGGCACACACAAGGTCCAAAACACAGGCAGAGTCTAGGAAACCAGAGAAACCCCCAACAATGAAGAAAAAAAGACTGGAATGCCTAAAACCTGAAACGCCAAGGACAAAGACGAACTGGCTCGGGAAGCTAAAAGCACAGAAGCTAAATACGCATGAGAGGCGGGGATAAGTGGACACAGGTGAAACACATCAGGACAGGGCAGACAGTCACATAGGTGGAAAAGCATGAAGGCAAGAAATGGGGACCAAAACAGGAAGAGGGGTGAGCAACACGAAACAAAACAGGAAGTAAAGCCACAAAAAGTGAAACAAAGAAAACATGACCCTAAGCTGGATGAGACGTTTGATCCCTTCACTTCACCTTTGGCGCCACCATCTGGTTAATATTCGATTTGTCAAACAGATCCATAATCACATGGTCTAGCCTCCCTGAGAATGAGTCACATTCCATCATTTACAGCTGAACTTGTTTTAGTGCTAATTGACAAATGTTAGTGTGCTACAGTAACACATTTAACTAGGATGTTAAGCTTGGTACATATTATACCTGCTAAACATTAGCTTATTGTCATTGTGATGATTTTGTCGTTCTAGCATTAGCATTTAGCTAACAGCACTACTATGTGGTCAGACAGCAGCCCGATAGATAGATAGATAGATAGATAGATCACACTATAAAAACAGCTCTTGAAGACTTTTTTCAAGTCACAGGGAATGTAAATTGTGGTCCAAGTCTTTTTCCCATGCCACATATTTGCTGCCTTGGCAACGAATGCAGCAATTTATGTGATGAATGCAATAAATCATATTTCCAAAGACAGTTTCATTAATGAGTCACATGAAGTTGCCAGTTTTCAGTCAGCTTTAAAAGAGGTTTAATTGACATTTTAGTGTGACTTCTTAAACTGTCGTAATTCAACTTAAAACCTCCATGAAGAAAACAGACGATCTCTACTTAACCTGCTGATGCATCATTTAAAAAAACAAACAAAAAAAGAAATAAACAAAAATAAATAAAACATGATGTTGTATAGGGAAAGCTCTGTGGTCACAAGAAGACATTCATCAATACTAACTGAACACTGGAAAACTGTGAATTTAACAAATTTAAACCTCGTTAAAGGCGGGCAAACCAAAAGTCCCCAGAAACCCTGATACATCATTTCCTTAATTAGCCCAAGTACGCACACATTTCCTGAACATAAAATATTTATAAAACTGCAAAAGGAGCTCTTCCTTCCATCCATCTTCTTTTTTTGGCAGCTGTCAGACCAAAAGCGAGAAGCTCAGAGCTCAGGAAGACTGCTTCATAAATCATCATTTTAAGGTTTAAAATTGAGCACAATTTATGGAGTATGAGTTTCACATATGTCAGATTACACGTTTCTGTCTGGATCAAAAACAGGTCACACCTGGGTAATCCAACGGTGTGGCTACAAGTGTCCACTTCATATTTTTTATAGAAGGGGAAAATGAGTGTGGCTGAAAGCTGCTGCTGGAATAACTTTGTGCGATTCCAACAACTGATTCAAATTCAGTCCATTTTGATCAAATAAAAACAGTAAAACAGCTTTTAAAGAAGGCCACTGTTTTTTTAATGAGCCATTGCAGTCACTTTGTTCCATCTGTGATCCTTTTCAAGTGTAATTATCCATTTTGCCACAAGGTGGGACTGTTAGCAAAGCCACTGAACGAGGACATGGTTTGACTATTAGTCACACTAAGTGCAACTAATGACATCTTAGTTTCATAATATGAGTGGACATGATGGGATTCATGTGAAAAGTCAAGCCACTTGATTTCTCGTTAGCTGGATAGTGCTATCTTAACAAATTGATTTCCTCCTTGCCTCCTCCTACCATCTGCACCGTGATGGGACTGGACAGCTGGAAGAAGACATTTACATAGTGGTCTCGAGACACTGAGACTTTGCAGCCATACATCTTAATTCATACTAATTGAGATAGCCGCAGTGTGCGTGTGTATTTGTGTGTATCTGTGGTGTGAATGTGTATCTGAGTGTGCGTACGTGCACGTGCAGTAGGAGGGATAGTGATGTGATTTATAGAGAGATCTCCTTTTAGAGGGACAGTACAGACATCGATCCATGCAGATATTACATCATTTATCTCTGCACATTGGCTATATCTGCTGTGCTTATTGCTTGGCTCCCCTCCCTGTCAGCTGCGACACCCTTCCTTTACTTCTCCTCCTCTCTCAATCACTTTCTCTCTGTATCTCCTCCCTCATTCTCACCAATCTGTGTTTTTCACTTTTTCCTTTATCTAAAGCCCCTTAATTAAAGAAAGTCACTTGGTAGATAACTTGAAAAAAGAAAACAGAAAGAAAGGAAGGAACACCAGATATTTTTTCTGGGCAAAAAATAATTTTCCACCCTTGTCTTGAATGAAGTGAATATGGATTTATGGCAATGGAAATGTGAGATAACTCATACTGGGGCTGTTAGTGCACTATGTTGCATATAATTCCTCTTTAGTGGTCCCAGGAGGAAGGTGAGGACTTTTTAATAACTCCTTCCATTCACCTCCATCCTCATTAAGAGGTCTAGTTGACTAAAAATGGAGAGTTCTGCTGAGGGGGTGTTGAGAGGATTGATCTCAACTGAGAGAAGAGAAATGAGGGGGCTGTACTTTTTCCGAGGAAGTTGTTGGAAGCTCTCTCTCCAGAGCTCCGCTCCAGAGTTTGACACATCAAGAAGCTTTTTATGGTGTCATTAGTGTAACTGTTCCACCGAGGACAAATGATTCTGCGGGTTAAGAGGAGTTAATCACCTGCCAATCAAACCTCATCAAGCTGCCTCTACGGATGAGGCTCTATACAAATCTCATCATATTTATGGAGCCTTCAATTAAGCAGATACAGGCAGGGAGACACATGCAGAGAGGAGAGAGTGACGGGGCGAGCAGAGGGCAAGCTGGGAGGGTAGGAGAGGAAGAAAGACAGAGATAGTGGGAGACAGAGACAGTAAGCAGAGCTGGACGACTCCTGTCTGACACTAAGCAGCAGAAATGTAATGTCTTAAAAGGCCATCACAGTCAATAAAGTTCCTAATGTGCTTAAAGCAATTACTGTGTCCGGAGAGGAGCAGAGTGCATGCAGGATATTAACCTCAGTAACCCACCCTATCTGGTCCATAATTAAATTATCCTCACATCCTCATTCTATCTCACACACACACACACACACACACACACACATCGGCTACCCATGCATGCATACATTTATACAAGTTCACATAAAGTATGTGTTGAACCGCATCCGGCCTGACAAAAAGAGGATTTAACGTAAAAGTAAAACTGATATTGTGAGCGTTTGTAACAGCATGAGTTTTGCTTGACCTTGACATTGACTGTCACACAATGTCCCAATGCCTGTTATAGTCTCATTACATACTGTCAGTTTCCATGCATTCATTTGAAGACAATCGAGCAGTTCTCTGCTGCTGTAAAAACTTTCAGTTACAATATTTTTTTTGTTCTCTACAATTTGTTATTACAGAACTATTATATAAGTGAAAAGATTCATAGAAAGAAATGTGTAACTTAGCGCCAATGCCAGGAACATTTTCAGTTAATTCAATCAATCCTTCCATTTATTTTAGACTATATAATTAAATTTACAGTAGAAAACTAGACAATGAACGAATATTTACTTCAGGTTTAAAGGAGCAATTCTTAAAAAAAAAGAGACACTTTCTCTTGAAATGAGCAACTCAACATAACAAAATCTATCTGAGTAATGCATTCAGAACTTTGTCTCTATTTTTTCATGAATATAATTGCCAAGAAAAAAATGAAAATAAAAATAGAAAATTTAGCATTGCAGAATTAACTTTTTCTCTTGCAACTTTTTGTAAATATTTCATTTCCCTCTTTTTCCTCTCCGTGTATGACGAAGTGTAATAATGGCATTTGGATATGCTGCTCATTTCTTCCACTATTTTTTCTGTCTTACTCTGCATTATGTAAATCCAAATTAAAATAGCTGTGTCCAAGTAGTATAACTAATAAGTGCTTCAGGCTGATTTAATGCCGTTTAATAGTTGTCATACAAATTGTTATTTGCAGAGCCAGGGAGCGATGTTGACACTATGGGCCCTAATTATT
>JAPXVT010000028.1:17360247-17370898 GCA_029823135.1 Acanthurus reversus
CATACTGGTATTTTTTTAATTGCTTTTTTTTTTTTTTTAAGTTTGTGATGTAATCGGTCAGGATCTAATGTTCAGTGTTCCTTTAGACATCCAAAAGTTTACATTTGTTTTACCTGGAGAATTTCCTCTGTCCTGTCAAGTTTATGACTATTTTTTTGCTGTTTGCTGCAATGGTATTACTGTGTGCATGAAAATGTTTTTGCCACAGTGTACATTTCCAATGCAGCCGGCTCACTGTTGGCAACTCTGAATGCAGCTCCAGATCATTCACTCACTCTCCAGCTAATCACACACACCTGGGCCCTATTTCAGAAAGCAGGCTCAACAAAGTCTTAGCCTAATCCCGATCTCTGAGTCGATTGAGCCTGAGCTGGGAAACTCTGAGTTCTCTGTTTGAGAACAGCTGATCAGAATTAGCTCAGTCAACTTCCCTTTAGGCTGTAGGTTCAGCCTGAGGAAAGCGTGTTCACGGTAAGTACAAATGGCCATCATGAGTAGGGTGCAACTTATCACAGCGCTGCAATTCATCACAGCTGAGTTGGAGTTTTACTGACCACCTACATGGAATAAGAACATATAAAACAAATAAAAAAGTCTGCTACTGCAGCTAGACAGTTTGAGGTGGCATGGGAAAAGATGGCACAGCATTAAATGCAGAAGTTTTTGTTAATGTGGTTGTGTAGAGGGTAAGGCACTGCATGCGATACTGGTGTTCAAAACTGGTTAAAGTCAGTCCCTGTATAGCACCGGAGCTATACAGGATTCTCCTGCAAAAATAGCAAATAGCAAAATGTGACCTCCAAATGGACCACATCAGACTCTAAATGACTAAGACAAAACTGTAAATTCAGACGCTGGAACACCAGTTAAAAGTGAGTTAGACAAACAACATCCCCCTTCAGGTCCAACTGTTGGAAATTTGTTTTTTCTGTTAAAAATTGAACCAGAGTGGCAAGAAGAAAGAGAGAGGAGAGCATTTACACAAGATACATTACCACTGTCACAGCTTAAGAATGTGATATTTGAAATTTATCCAATATGCTTCGATATGTATTCAATAGTATGTGTAGATGACAGAAAAACTTAGACCTGTGTCTTGTGTTTTTATGTTCTTAGGGTTAGTTGTTAGTTGTTGGATGGAGAAACAAAATTAAATGAATCAATAAATAGCCTGCAAAGACTGTTAATTCCTTCACATGTAGATGACATTAAAACTAAGAGGGTTTAGCAAATTTGAGGGTACACTTGTGGCACGTAGGCCTATTTGCAGTAAATGTAACGTATGTGCAAATGAGCCTAAATGCAAAGTAGCCATTCTGCCTCTAAGCCGCTGCACATTGACTGCGGACAGAAATGCAGGTCAGTCAGAGATAATCTTTTTTGTTTTGTTTCTCTTTTGTTTTGTTTTGTTTTTTTTTTAGTTTTTCCCATTTTTCTCCCAATGTGGCCA
The DNA here is from genome assembly GCA_029823135.1 of Acanthurus reversus. NCBI lineage: Eukaryota > Metazoa > Chordata > Actinopteri > Acanthuriformes > Acanthuridae > Acanthurus > Acanthurus reversus. Next base: position 17,361,698 of record JAPXVT010000028.1, read on the forward strand.
TGTCCAATTCTCCCTGTGACTCCTTGATCCTGTTCACTCAACCCCCATCTGTCGACCTGGGGAGGGTGTAGAGGGTTGCACCCTCCTTGACAAGCCCAGCCAGCCAGCCCCTTCTGTTTACCAGTCAGTGACACTGACGAGTCCTCAGGCACGTGGGAGGATCACGCTACTTCTCTCAGTTCTTCTCCTCACTGACAGCCGCCCCGACCAACTAGAGGAGGCGGTAGAGAGCTACCAGGAAATGTACCCTTAGTCTGACATGCCCCTATCCTGACAAACAGGGCCAATTATGCTTGTAGGGCCCAACCCTGCCAGTGGGTAGTGCATGGTCTGAACCAGCGACCTCTCGCACTGGAGTCCAGGGAATAGACCATGATCTGCAATTTTTACCAGCTGCTCCCTGGTACACTGGTCCAAAAACTTTTCAGAGGGAGCCTTAATAAAACCCTCAACCCCTGCCATAATAAATTATTATTCAATAAACCACAAACCTTTCGTCCACGGAAAACAACAGAATATACAGTATTGACCCAACTAGCATGCAGTCCTCGTAAACTGAACGTCCCCTCTGACTATCTGCCCAACCAAATCTAACTACCTTCACTCAACACTAGTCTTCATGGAGATACTTGCAGCGGGTACTTATGGACTGACTACCAACAGCATGGCAAAGCAACTAACAAGGTGGCAACCCTGCCATAAAGTGTGGCTGTGCTCCCAGGACCATTGCTCTAACCGCATTCTCTCCAACACTACCAAAAAACTCCAGTGAAGTTTAAAGAAGCAATGCTGCTATGCCTGTCAGGGGAGTCAGCTTACCTTCACGTACCTGCGCCACAAAAAAAGGTCAAAACTTACCATTGTCCCGCACACCACACATGAAAACCATATACATCGCTACGTGAACTGCCAAACAGAGCACTGAAAAAAGGGAATCCCAGCCGTGACGTCACCACATGGGGAATACTCCTCTACTACGTCACACTCTGGGAGTGCAACTAACTCAGAACAAAGCGACCCACGTTAACAAAGAAAATGGCACCAGCATTTTCAAGACGAAAATGCAGCTATTAACCAATGCTGTCTTTTCACTTTAGATGAGCACCCACTTTTGTTATTACTCGGCTCTGAGGCAACAACAAACAAAGGAAGTGCACGAGGGATTACTGAAACCAAAATAATTTATTATAACAAATTCAAACTTAGGTTTGAAAAATAATCCAAAGACATAAAATCTAACCAAGGAAAAATTAGAATGAAGATAGAAATAAACTAAGGATTAAAGTAAACATCATCTAACAACTCAAATCATGCTGCAGTGCCAGGGGAAGATGGAGATCTGACTGCTGGCATAGGGGTGGGTTTTATCGGGGACCAGAGACAGTGGCCAGCTGTCTCCACTCTCTTGATGACCAAGGTGGACCTGGAAAACAAACAAACACAAACACACAGCACCACACAAACACAACAACAAACCCTGGCAGAGGCCCTGGGGCCGTAACAATGGCAACTGCCCATGCCAAGCAGAAAGCTCGGTATGACCAGTCAGCGAGAGAGAGAGAGGTTTTGAGCGTGGCTAGAAGGTGCTGGTCATGCTGACGACAAAGGAGAGCAAGCTGTTGGCTAAATGGCAAGGACCCTTTGAGGTAATTAAGAAACTAGATTCTACCACATATGAAATTGCTACTCCAGATCAGAGTCATCCATCTAGGACTCTGCACATCAACCTGCTGAAGGAATGGGTCCCAAGCCAGTGGAAAACCCTATGGGAAAGCCCAGTGTGCTGCTCATCCAGTGTGGGGGATGAGGAGGTTGAGGAGCACAATTTGCCGGTACCTGCACCCTCCATGCCATACATAGACCACCTCTCAGAGACTAAATAGTCACAGGTGAGTGCTCTCTGTACCCCAGATGTATTTAAGGAAACTCATGGTTGTACAACAGTGGTAGAGCATGACATTATTTTGAAGAATGGTACCTCTGTCAGACGAATGAGTTATCAGATTCCTGAATGCCTCCTTGGTCCACTCAAAAAGGAAATTGATCTTATGCTGTCTCTGGGCATCATTGAGGCTTGTGAGTGAATGGTGCAATCCCATTGTTTTGGTTCCTAAAAAGGATCGCACGATCAGGTGCGACTGATTGATTTCAGATGTCTGAATGCAATTTCTAAATTTGACTCATATACAACACAACACATCTGGGCAAGACAAAGTACCCCACTACCATTGATTTGAGTAAAGGCTACTGGGAGGTCCCTCTAAAACGGTCATGTCGCGAGCTGACAGCCTTCAGAACTCCTTGGGGCCTCTATCAGTTTACAGTGATGCCTTCTGGATTACATGGAGCGCCCGCAACTTTCCAGAGGCTTGTGGATAGAATCTTGTGTGGTATGTCTGATTTTGCCTTGGCCTATCTAGATGACATTGTCATTTACAGTAACACCTGGGAGGACCACCTGAAGCACCTTGAAACTGTCTTTGAATGTCTCCATTCTGCAGGATTGACAGTCTAAGTGTACCTTCACCAAAGCGGAGACAGAGTATCTTGGCTACGTCATTGGAAGGGGGGTCATTAAGCTACAGATCCAAAAGGTTCAAGCCATCCAATCCTGCCCGCTTCCACGGACAACGACCCAGCTCATTTCCTTCCTTGGCATGGCAGGTTGGTACCACAAATTCATACCTAACTATTCTGCCAGAGCAGCTGTTCTTACAGACATGACCAGTCCAAGGGGACCTAGTCAGCTCTGCTGGATGGAAGTGGTGAAAGCAGCCTTCAAGGACATCCAGCAGGCCCTGAGCAGTGATCCAGTGTTATACTGCCCTGACATTAAACAGCCATTTGTCCTGCAGACTGATGCTTCAGACCGTGGGCTGGGTGCAGTTCTACTTCAGGATATAGGAGGGGACCATAATCCTGTGGCGTTTGTGAGTAGGAAGCTGTACCCAAGGGAAGTGCGTTATTTGACAGTAGAGAAGGAATGCCTGGCAATTAAGTGGGCTTCGGATGCTCTGAAGTACTACCTCTTGGGGAGGGAGATTACCCTAGAAGTGGATCACAGAGCATTAGCGTGGCTTGGACTCTTGAAAGACACAAACAACAGAATAACCCGTTGGTACCTTGCCATGCAGCCCTATAAATTTGAAGTCCATAACATCCCTGGTAAACAGAATGCTACTACCTTTCCCACTGTCCCAGCAAGTTGCCAGAGGAGGGGAAGTGTGTGACAGCATTGTCGTTAGCCAACACCATACAGTGTTAGTATTTTCTTTGTATTTCAGTAAATAACCACCAAACACAGGTTTTGTGTTTTTGAGTGCACACATTTTGGTTAACTTTAAGAGATCGTAAGTTTATCAGTAATTTGGAATTTGTTAATTTACTATACCTTGTTTCTGGCTCTATTTGCTGCTGATCCCGAGTCACCTGCCCAAAGGAGGAGCTGGAATATGGGATAATCATTTCCACCAGGAAACAGGAAGTGGAAGAAACCAGCTCCGGCTGCTGGGCAGGAGAACTTTAAACTACAAATCATCTCAAGAATGGCAGCATGTGGACATTTTGTTCTTTTTTGGCAGTATTAACTATTAACTATACATTAGTATGTATAGTTATGTTGTTTATTGGATCTTTGTCATTTTTGGTTCGTGGGTTTATTTAGGGTCTTTCACAGGTATGGATTTAGGTGTTCCCCATTTGTGTCGGCGTAGGCTAGCCTGTGTCTATATACAGTATACCCCTCCTTTTGTTTCATTTAGCAGGTCAGGTTTGTTGAGTTCACACCTCTGTTGTAGGGATGTCACGAGAACCAATACTTCGGTACCAAGTTGATGCCAACAGTGTAAAAATACGACGGTACCCATTTTTCTATGGTACCGTAGGTACCAGACATACAATTTTGCTCTCAACGGGCTGTAACAAATTCTTACGGAACTGACGGGGGCAGTATATAATTTACAAGTGTTCAAGTCTGCGCCAAAGAAGAGCACCTACCAGCCGGTAAACAAACACATGTGAAAGCTGGCTATCGTTACTTCGGGTACTCCACCACAGTAGATTGTGGAAAAAAATAAAAAACATACAGCAAGAGTCGAGTATGGAAGTATTTTCCATTCGAAGCAGATACAGTGCCTGTCACTGGAGTTTCCAGACAAAAGGGGAAAACACTTTCAACTTAACGAAGCAACTCAAAGACAGACATCCTGATTTATGCAAAGGTGAGTGAGTTTCAATTTAACTTCGCATACGAAGTGGTATCTGTCATCCTTATCCTGAAATACACATTACATACTTTTCTTCTGAAACTGCTGACATTGTTTGAGTAACGTTAGTCTTCAACTTATGATTTACATGATGTTTACAGTGGCCTACGCTGTGTTTACCTTACCACAATGTAGCTGTAGCTTGTAGGCTAATAATGTTACCTTTTTCAACTACCATTTCACCTGCCAGTCATTTGTCATCAAAATATAACTTCAGTGTTTGAAATAATGTTAATTATCTTTGGACTAATGGTCAGGAGATAATTATCGTAAGTGTTTGTGTAGGCTTTCTGTGTGTTGCCAACAACGTTACATATGATGTTTGCAGTTGCTAAACGCTGTGTTTAGGCTAACGTAATGTAGCTATAGCTCGCCTTGTAGGCTAACATCCTTACCGTTCAAGCTGTCAGTCATCTGTCATCTAAATACAACTTTAGCTTTATAAACAAACATTACAGGAATAATGTTCTTTTACCATATTAGCAAATCAACTGTTTGTACTTTAGAGGTGTGTTTGTATGTGTGTGTGTGTGCTGTTTTCTTACAGTCACTGAGTTACCCGAACTGAAATCTCTTTATATTTCTTCTACAGTATCAGCCAGAAGAGGATGTTGCCAGTTAAGGCAGGAGGAGAGGCAGCGAACACACACAGCCAGTAGGCACAATGGGCCTGTTGTTTGTTTTAAATACTCAAAGGCTTAAATACTGGAATTTGATTATGCAACAGCTTCAATAAATGTATGATTGCATACTGAAATACGTGGGTTTTTCCATGGTATCGAAACTGGTATTGAGAATCATAGAAATTTACTGGTATTGTTATTGACTACTGAATTTTTGGTATCATGACAACCCTACTCTGTTGCATTATTGTTTGGTTGACCTCATTTAAGTTAAAGGGCCCATATTAAGTATTTTTGTTTAATATTCTTGTTCTTTGGCAAAGTATTTTAAGCACTTTTTGCAACTCTGTTTTTGTATTATTTGAACTTTTGGCGGGGGGGGGCAAAATAAAGCCTTAACGTCTTTGGAAGAAAAACGTTGTGCCCCTGCCTCAGCTCCTTGGTCCCAAACGCTGGCCATGGGTCTGAAATGATAATAATGATATATAGTGGCCCCTTCTCTTGGCCTTGTGCCTCCTTTGATATTTGACCTACCAAAAAATTCATTAAAATTTTTTATTTTAAAAATTTTAATTACAAATAACAACCCTAATTACAAATGATATTGATAGTAACATTCATTTTATATTTGAATATCCCTCTGTTTAATCAATTTGAAAATAGACATGAACTAAAATAAAATCAACGATAATAATAATAATAATAATAATAATAATAATAATATTAAAAACATTGTTTGACATTGAGCGTATCCACCCAAGCCACACAGCAGCTTCTGCTGGATTGTAATACCACTTGGACAAACTACACACATAACTGCAGTACACTGCAGTACACAAACTGTGACTGTAGGTATGATTTCCTCTACATTTGTTAACGATTATTATGGACAGTGGTGTTTGGGTGCCTATTGTAGTGTATCATTTTTTATTCTGTATTTTTAATCATTTTATAAGGGGGCATTTTGACCATATTGATTATTGAAGACAGTGTGCCTTCATTTTAATTCACTGATGATGAAATCCTGATATTTTCATGTACTGATATTTTCTTCTGCAAAGGATTTTAAAGACAAAGAAAAATGCAGCTATGTAATGGTTTTATGTAATCATAATGTTGGTGTTAGGAGCAATGTCATGCAACCACACACTGAGATATTCATCAGAGGTGGGAACAATATTTCTCAATGTCTCAACAGAATGTCTTATTTAGCCAACAGACCCACAACCTCAGGCTTTGGTCCAGATTACAACTAATGGTGCAGACTGTAATCAACTGGTCAATCTTCCTGCAGTTGGTGATGATGGAATTCAGTAAAAGTAATGAAATACTTAGTGGATTAACTTGACAGGCAATGGAGCAAAAAAATATTACTGAGTAATAAAAACAAATCCCTGTGGCCTTAGTCATGGGCATCCAATGTAGCAAGTCCAAAGGAAGTATTGATTTTTGGTTTTCATTTTTTTTTCCCCCAACAGATTTGTCTAAAAGAGAACTGTTGGAACTCAGGAGAATAGAGACATTCAAAAGTCCTATGGCCATGTAAATTTTCATCAGTATAACATCATAAATGCAGTAACAGAGAAAATTCCCGGGGAAACTTTAAAAACCAAAACAGGCAGAAAAAATAAAGAAAAAGAGTTTTCTTAAGTTTGAGATAGGCCACCTTACCAAGACGACCTTTGTCTTGTACACTCTTCCTTACCAGCATTCAGAAAGCATTTTCACACACAGCTGACCCTGGATTTTTACTGCATTTGCACAGTATTTATAGTTCAGAGGCTGAAAACAAGAAATCAAGATATACAGAAAAGTTTTTAAGTGTAAGAAAAATGTGTTATGATGTCAAAAAAGAAGAAGACAGGGTTAGAGCATACCTACGGCTTGTTGACTTCGGTCTGAACTTTGTTCACAAATTTTTACTTGCGTGAACTCAAGTAGATTTCTTTTGGGCAAGATGGCTGCAACAAGATTTTTTGCTAGGAAATTTTCATCAATACTTTTAATATGCAACTGAGAGAATGCTTAATTAATACTAACTCATTTGCATACATTTCTACAACTTCAATCATAAACAAAAAGCCAGGATCAAAAATCTTTCAATTTATTAGCATCAAAGTCTCCTACAAAAAAGTTTACTTTTAAAAATTTCATAAATTCAATAATGGTGTTGAATAAACAAACCCCTTTGTAAAGACATTCAAAAAAAAAAAAAAAAAAGAATAAAACTGCGGAGTCAGTGCTTCTGTTCATTTCAGCTTAATTATTTTAATGTTCCCAGTCAAAAATGACTGATTCATTTTAGGTGATTATAAATCCATAAAAATAAATATATTATTACCTAATGTTGTGTTTTATCTTTTTATCAATTCAAATTTTTGTGAACATTACATTTTTTTTAAGAAGAAAAGCACTATATAGATATTTTTGACAATAACAAATACTCAGATGAAACATGTTGTACAATTTATCACAAGTTACTTCATTTGATGTTTAACAAGGACACTGGTTTGAAACCATTTAAATTTTCAAACTAGTGGCAAAAAATAACATCTTCTGTTGGAGATAGGTTCCCATGGAAGCCAAAAAGAGGGCCATAAAGTGTGTGTGTGTGTGTGTGTGTGTGTGTGTGTGTGTGTGTGTGCGTGCACGCATGTGTTTAAGTGTGTGAGTTTGTGAGAAACAGAGAATCCCTATCTCTCTCTCCACAGGACGGGAGATCAAACAGACTGTGTGAAATATAGAGCAGCAATAATTAGCAGCTGTTACCGCATCAAACATCTCTATCTCTACCTCTCCCTCTCTCTGACACACACACACACACACACACACACACACACACACACACGCTCTGTTCTTATCCCAGAGTGTAATTTAGAGATACTCCAATGTGCTGCAACCTCTCAGTCCTCCAATACTGGTGATCAGGGAGAAGATACAAAATCAACTCAAAACGTTTCTTTTTTCCTCAGTCTTCCCTTCAGTTCAAAAGCATTTAAATCACTCACATATGCAAAGAGAGCTGAAACATATTCGTGTAAAAGACTTGAAAACAATCACAAAACTTTTTTTAAAAAACAAGAATTTTCCTTTGTTATGGCACAGAATTATATGAAAGACACAGTTTTCCACGCAGAGGTCATGTGAAAATTACCAATCACAATATCACTGTACTTTCTGTCAGTGACTGATTAAATCATTAACTAAGCCCTGTGATCCCCCTTGGAGCAGTTATATTTTGCTGTTGTGTGTGTGTGTGTGTGTGTGTGTGTATGCTCATGTGTGTATTTGTGCGAGCACGCAGGACAGTGAGTTGATTTATGATCAAGAAGAAGCGGTTTCCTCAGTCAATCGCTCCTTTGAATTAATGAGGTATAAAAACTAAAGCTGGCACTCAGTCAAACACGCCAGCAGTCACACAAAGAGCTCACTGCTGGGGCGAGATCACCTCTACTGGCACCACATTTGATTGTTAGATTGTGGGCATAGATTGCATTGAGCAAAAAGAAAAAAGAAAAAAAAAAAGAGCCCCTCACGGCTACTGAAGCGATCCATCGACCCAAATTGTAGCGTGGTACAAATGAGACACTTCCTTTTTGCTCTCTCCCTTTCTTTAATTTTTTGCACTCTTGCCTCCTACCCTTCTCTTTGATTCAACCAGGTCAGTGGGGCTGTGTTCAGCTCCCCCGGCTGTTCTCTGACTGTGAGGAAGAAAAGGCACCATTACACTTGGTCCTTTCAATTCCCCTCATTCAGAGCCTGCCTCTTTCACATGTTTGAATGCTGTTGCACTGCACACAGACTTTCCGCGGCGCGACGTGCTCTGCAGAATTACAACGCCGGAGAAAGTCATTCGCATACCTCTCGCAGTGACATTCATTAAAAGTTTTCTTGAGTTGAGGCAGAGTGTGACATACAGTGCCAGGTTGCTTCATTCCACTTCAGATCTCTATACCTAATATCTGTGCAGCTTAGCAGTAGCAGTTATACTGACGGCAGTGATAACCACCTAGCTATTCTTCTGGGCCACTAAATTACCTTTAAAAGCTACAAATGACTCAAAATTGAGTTTAAAAGGACTGATCTGCCAAAGATTAGAGTTCACTGAAAACTGAAAGAATTTCTGGTTTCCATAAGTCAAAAATAGTCTGTAGGGTGTTTATAGTCATTATTATTTGATCCTAAAGCTCTCTGTATTATTTAAGGTCGATGCTTCACTTTATTAAAGGTACTTTTTGTATCATTTTAGCACCAATTGCAGCACAATTCTTCAAGGCTTTCATTAATTTGTTCGAGTCTTGCTTTAAAAAGTG